>SJYX01023854.1:325862-350339 GCA_006410675.1 Oreotragus oreotragus | reverse complement strand
AGCCCAAAAAAATAAAGTCTGACACTGTTTCCACTGTTTCCCCATCTATTTCCCAGGAAGTGATGGGACCGGATGCCATGATCTTCATTTTCTGAAAGTCGAGCTTCAAGCCAACTTTTTCACTCTCCTCTTTCACTTTCATCAAGAGGCTTTTTAGCTCCTCTTCACTTTCTGCCATAAGGGTGGTGTCATCTGCATATCTGAGGTTATTGATATTTCTCCCGGCAATCTTGATTCCAGCTTGTGTTTCTTCCATTCTTGCGTTTCTCATGATGTACTCTGCATATAATAAGTTCTCAATAAATATTAGTTGTTATTATTACCACTATTATTACTTCCCAAACAAGAGGAATGAGATCTTATAATCCATGTAGTTCTCAGTGATGGATGTCCCTCTTAAAAGTATCAAATACTCTGCTGCAGTGTCAAAAATTCCCCATTAGGATGGTTGAAAAACAATTATGGTAAATTCTAATTTTATCACCCCAGAAATATATTAAAATTTAGATCTTTTATAATTCCTTCAATTAACAGTAGACACTTCTTGATTACTTTCTAATTAAATTATTTCACTCTAAGACTTGGTAATTACAACAAGAAGTTATAAAATTAGAAAACATTTGGTAACTCAGTACTTTTGATTATTAAGCTTTTGTCATTTAATATTTTCAAACAGTCTATGAAGATATAAGTGAAGAAACTGATTTTAATGTCTTTAGCTGCAATAATTACCTACAGGTGTCCCAAAAAATCCAATGTTTCTTTCTTATCACATATTTTCCTATAAAATCTATTGTTCTTATCATCAACTGCATTTTTTCCCTTGGCCTATTACACTGTTTTCCTCTTATATTACTGTTCATTACACAGAATGGAATCATATCCTAGAATCTCCTCTGCTTAGGGGTATTTATCTTTTCTTCCTTTTTTTTAGGGGTGGGGGGGCGTCCTGATGAAAATATGGCCACTGCTTATAATAAGAATCAGAGTTACTCTGCCTTTGATGGTTTTTTCTAACTAAGCACCACATTAAAATCTATAGGACAATAAACTTACCCAATCAGATACAGTCCAAGAAAGAAAAACACTCATATTACTGGGGCCTGGGTAATGCAGTATGTGATTTGTCATTTCAATATGTCAATAGGGTGATAATCTGCTTTCATCAGATTTCTTAGGAGGTGTGATATCTTTTATCTTCAGTGGCTGATTCTTCCTGGGGTTGGGGAGATGTGGGGAGAGAGATATTTTTTTTCCTTTAGACAAGCCTCAGAGAAAAGTAAAAGATGCATTTCTATACTACTCTTTACAAATCAATGTTAGAAGGGGTAGACATCACTGATAGGAAATGGTTTTTGAAACTTCAGATTAGATCCATACAAATGATCCTTGCAAACTGTCAGTCAAAGTAAACTCCCCAAAATGTGATTGTGAAGCAGAGGGTGAGGTGCTAATGGCTGTCTATTGAAATATCGGTTTGACAAAACACACCTAGAAAAATATTGACAAGCTCCTCAGTGTTCTAGCAGGAAAGAGACTCTTGAAATCAAGCCCATTGCTCCTCCGCCTGCCTTCTGCTGAGAAACCAAGGATTGAGTGAATTTATCACCACTTAACAAAGCAGTAAGTGAAAACTGCTGAATCTCTGGGCTTGATGGAAAGGTAATATCCTGTTCACGGTGATCAACAGCTCACTACACTCTACACTGATCAGAGGACACCTAGGGAATCATTTTCTATTTGGGCCACAACGTTTTCCTAAGGACAGTGAGAAATACCCAAGCGAGGGGAAACATGGGGTGAAGGATGAAAAGGAGAACAGAATAGGAAAGCCAAACCCAGTGAGGAAAGGAACAGGGTGGTTGACTTTTAATATATAAGTGATGTTGTAGCCACGCATTCCGGGAAACAAACTCACTCGTAAGGACAATGCAGATAGTGGAGTGCAGTTTACTACACCGGTGGGCACAAGGCAGAGTCTCCTCTTAGCCAAGGACCCTGACAAGCATTTGTGAAAATCTTTTACACCCCATGTGTACATGTCCAAACCCACCACCCCAAATTCCTTGAGACTTAACATAAACCAAGGAAAATACAATCCCAATAACCCCATCATTCACATGCTATGTGCTCATGTGCTCAAACAGTCAAACAATTAGCCAATAATCAATAAACCCGAGGTTACACTCTGATAGATACAGAAAAATTTATGGCCTGTCTGGAGGAAGGGGTGATTAGTGTATGTTTTCTCTTAGGCAATGAGTAACCTAGATATGATCTTCAAGGTTCCCTTGTCTGGAGGGGATCTTATCCTTCTGTTGTTTTCATAGGCACTAAACACAGAGTTCAGAGTCCATTGGAAAGGTGGCCGAGCATGATCAGCATGAACAGGCCTAAGATGGAGTTCAGGCCCTATGAATTCCTTCTTCAGTGATGTAATGGTGTGAGTGGCATTATACACAGGAGCAGACAACAAAATAGGCAACAAGTGGAGTCACAGAGAATCTCATTTCAAGTCAAAATCAGAAACAATGTTCTTATGGTGGAATTAGTTGTTCCCTTTATGGTGGAAATAGGTAGACTCTATTTACTGGAAGTATTTGAACAAAGACTGGGTAAGAAGTTGGAAAAATTACAGAAGTTGGATAAATGCTAGTTTGATAAATGAGAAGAAACACAGACAGAACTGAAAGCCCCATGCTCCAGGTCCAATCTTAAAATAACTAGTCAGGAGAAAAATCTTGATTTAGCCAGCCTGGCTTTACCATGTGACTTGGATAAAGTACAAGCCAGGGGGAGTACTGGCTAAGTCAGATTCCCAGGGAATCTAGAAAGAGGTTTGAAATCTATGGATGATCTTTAATCACTCTGCATCAGTCTTTAGAATGCATTTTTTTTTTATTGGTGAGGGTACATTTTAGGTATACAAATAATGAAGACATATTTGCATGCTACCTCAATGAAATAGATGTCTGTATACAATGTATACATCTCAGAAGAAAGCAGAAAAAAAAAAAAGATTAGACAAGTTTCAGCTAAGCCATTGGATCTCAAAGTTTAAATTACTCAGGTGACTAGGTGACTCCTCTTCTCTGGAGCTTTATAGTCTCATCTATGAAAAGAAGGACTAGATGAAATCATCTCTGGGCTGTCTTTTTTAACATAAAAACCCATGATCATGAATATGTGCACATCATATACATTTGTGTCAGTGTACTAGCTGTGTTATGAAATGTAATACTATAAGACAATTTCATTAGTAACAATATTAGTTTTACCAGTGTGCATCACATTTGTCATCCCTAAGACTCTAGAAGATGAACATGGTAAAAGAAGAACCTTGGTAAATACCTTGATTCGCTAAAGAGATTCACAACATAAGCTTGATATTTCTTCAGTTTTAACCATGCTGAGATAATCCCAGTATCTCTATTCTTGCATTACAGTTGTAAAGAAAATAATATAAATCTTCCCAAAGGACTTATTTACATGTCTTTGAATACAGAATCACAGAATATTAAAGCAACAGGGAAACTTAGAGGTCATCTAATCCCAACCCCCTCATTTGACAGCAAAGACATTTAAACCCAGAAATACAAAAGGACTTCAATAAGGACATGGTTACTTTGGGCCAAGGCTGAGATAGTTTTCAGTGCCTCTAACTCTTCACCAAATTATATACACATTTTTTTTTATTTGAATGTGTCACTTATCCTTTCTTATGAGCTTCATGGTTTTATTATTTTCACTAAGGTTGTTGACATGTAGTTATATACTCATATATTAGGTAGAAATTTTATAAATTTTAAAATAATTTTGTTTGGTTTGGCCTAGCATCTTTATCACTCATCTCCACATTGAGCCTTGAACTTGAATTTGCCATGCCTTCGGAGGAAGCATCTCAAAGCTGGTGTATAGAACCTGCAGGCCTATTCATGAGGACATTGGAGAAACTAGCTGGAATGTTAATTTAATATGAACTGGTGGAAAAGAGGATAATTCAGGAGCAAACAGCAGCCTGCAAGGAAGACTGAGGTCCATGCCAGGAAAAAGGGAGTAAGGCCGGTTTGGCTAGAGAGTGAAATATGTGGACTCAGTTCCCAAATATCTGATTGTCGCATCGTGAGGACTTGTTTGCCCAGTACCCAGTGGATCTGGCAAATTCTGAGGAAATTAGAATTGCTTCTCTGGGTAAGACTCATATTCTATTCAAATAAGATTTATGACAAAGCATTGAAAGAAAATTTGGGGAACATACAAATGGTTTCTTAGACTGCCAAAATAAGATTTGTCATTTAAAATTAATAACCCTCCAGAGTCTTGAATAATCCAAATTGGATTCCTGAAATTGTTCTTCATTTTCAAGAAGTTAGAAGGTTGGTTTATCTGATGAATTAGTCAGATACAATAATCAAAACAATTATTAATGTGAAGCAAAAAATGAAACTAAGTAGATGGTTTGCCCAAATGTAGGCACAGTGTTTGATGTGCATCACTTCAAAGAGATCCTGGGCTTGTTTGTTGGAATTGACCTGGGGTGGTTGGGAAAGGATGTGGAGCTTGGACCAATATAGACACAAATCACATTTTTGGTATTTCCAACAACTTGTAACCCTCCATCTGGGTTGCGAATAGACAGAATGATTGTGGAAAGAGAACTGCTCTCTGTCTGGACGGACCTGCTGACCTTCAGGAAGTTCTCCCATGACTAAATCTAGTCTCACAGGTAAAGGAGAGGAACGACAATAAGTAAAACCATGTTTGTAAGAAGATTCCTGATTGATATGAACACCTCCCTTGTGTGGCTGAAACTGTAATACTGCTAGAATCAGAGTCCCTGAAATGAATTCTCGTGCACGTTATTGTATGTCTCCAGCTATGTCCTGATAGATATACCCCTTCCCGGCCTGGGGAATGAGGCTTCCTTGTCCATGTGGACAAAGTACGATACAGTCACCTCTGGTCACTCATCAATCCAAATTATTTGACATAGTTTCAATTAGCCCAAACATGAAACACTGTGTTTATTATAACTTGACTACAGGAAGAGGAAAAATCAACTCTTTGTTCACATCTGGTGCCCCAGATACATGAAGACACACAACTGCTATTTATTTTACAAGACGGAAAAAATATTAACTGCCCTCTGGTCACAGAAGGCATTTTCTTTGGGGATTACAAGAGCAGAGATGAATTAGGTGCATTTAGGATCAATATCTGTTTCCCTTCTTGGCTCAAGATGGGATTTGTCAAAATTTGAGAGCAGTTTCTATTGAGTGTCAGCTACAAATCCTTCCACCACTGAGTCATACACCTATTCAGATTGGAATATAAAAGGCAAAGGGCTTTTTCAGCTACAGTATCTGGGGTCAGAATGCTGAATCACCTCTCTGCCTTTGCCTTTAATGAGCTTTAGTTTGGTGAAGTGACCCTACTGGCAGAGACTGGAAGGGAGTAAAAGGTCCATGCTAGCAAAGGACAGTGATTCCCGGGGACAGAGGAAGATGCAAGCAGGGTGCTTACTGTGAACCGGAGGTACAGAGGGAGGGTGGCATGGGGCAGAGGAAACTGTGGATGAGAGTACTCTGGCCAAAGATACTGAAACAGTGAGGCTAAAATACACGCACATATTTTTTTAGCTCTAATATTTAGGACTGCAACAAGTAATTAATGGAATGATTAACATATTTATTGTTCTTAGGGACTTCAATCCTTGGAAGATGTCCCTCTCCTTGATTGAGAATAGTTTAGGCAACAAGATCACCACGTGTCTCATGGACCAAACCTGCAAACGGTGAAAAAAGAATTCTTGAAACCATTTCAGATATTCCTAAAGCAGGATTTGTTTGGGGGCAGCGGGGGTGGGAAGAGGGTGGGCATATATTCACAAATAGGGATCAGATGAATGTCAGCTAACCATAATGCGTAAGTGCAGAAGAGACTGCTTAGATTCACTCCTGTATATTCTAAACATCAAAAATTTACAAGGAGTCAATAAATGTTTCATGTGGAACTGGGAAACAGAAAGAAGAAAAGACGAGGTCCTTGACCTAAGGAAGTAAACCTTTAGATGAGGAAGCAAAGCCAGCCACAGGCTGTACAGAATGAGGCATGATAAACACCAAGGACTGAGGGGCAGTAATTACTGAGGACCAGCAGGGTGGCCACAAGTGCTATGGAAATCAAACTCAGAGGAAAGCTATGTAATGTGAGGTAGGAAGTCCTCTGAAGGAGATGAGTGTTGAACTTGGAAATGTAGACAGAAAGCAGTAGGAACCCTGAGCTAAGGATATGAATGAGTGTAAAGTGATGAAGGAAGTGGTCAGCATGAAAGGGAGGGCTGCAACGACCTATCCCTGGAGCCGAGGAGCGCATGTGCTTGGAGGAGAGAGATGTGGATACTCATGTAGTTCCTGCATCAATGAACTGAATATTTTTCCCTTCTCCCAACTTCAGTTTTCTGTTCTCTAGAATGCCTACTGCACAGAAATGTTGAGAAATTGAGAGGATGATCCATGTATATCACCTACCTCAGTCTGTAGTTCAACACATTGAATTCCACTTAGCTGTACCTACCCCCAGCCCAGCCCAGGAGACTGCATCTAATTCCAGTGTTTTCTTATGTCTCACAGTCAACCCTCATGAAAGCCAGTGCTTGTGTCATTAGCACATAGCACTCTCTGAGGGGTCTTGACATAGAAAGCACTGTTCGTTCAGTGACACTTGATGTCAGAATTCTGAGCCTTTTAAAAATGTTTTCTCCTCCCCCTGTCAGACTGTCAGCCGCCACTTTCTGATTCTGCCATTTTTGTCTGTGCTATTTGTAATCTGCTCAACCATTGTGAGAAAGCACTAAATTCGTGTAACTCTGAATATAGAGTTTCAAGATAAGAAAGTCAATCAGTAGGCCAGAGGGCTCTACATAACCATGTAAATCTTGATGCATGTCTATTTTTGAAAAATATTTGCTCACCAAAAGCTTTAACTCCATTGTTGCCAAATCCTTTCAGTTCAGTTCAGTTCAGTCACTCAGTCGTGTCCGACTCTTTGCGACCCCATGAATCGCAGCACGCCAGGCCTCCCTGTCCATCACCATCTCCTGGAGTTCACTCAGACTCATGTCCATCGAGTCCGTNAAAAGCAAAGGAGAAAAGAAAAGATATAAGCATCTGAATGCAGAGTTCCAAAGAATAGCAAGAAGAGATAAGAAAGCCTTCTTCAGCAATCAATGCAAAGAGATAGAGGAAAACAACAGAATGGGAAAGACTAGAGATCTCTTCAAGAGAATTGGAGATACCAAGGGAACATTTCATGCAAAGATGGGCTCGATAAAGGATAAAAATGGTATGGACCTAACAGAAGCAGAAGATATTAAGAAGAGGTGGCAAGAATACACAGAAGAACTGTACAGAAAAGATCTTCCCAACCCAGATACTCATGAGGATATGATCACTAATCTAGAGCCAGACATCTTGGAATGTGAAGTCAAGTGGGCCTTAGAAAGCATCACTAAGAACAAAGCTAGTGGAGGTGATGGAATTCCAGTTGAGCTGTTTCAAATCCTGGAAGATGATGCTGTGAAAGTGCTGCACTCAATATGCTAGCAAATTTGGAAAACTCAGCAGTGGCCACAGGACTGGAAAAGGTCAGTTTTCATTCCAAATCCTTTAAAATAATAAAATGATATGTAATAACAAATCAAAACTGAATTTGTTCAAAAATTTGAGGGTGACAAATTTGGTACATCTCTCTAGTGTGCCAGTTACCCAGTAATCTGTTAACCTAGACTCTCTCTCCAAAATCAGTCTCAGATCTCTAATTCTTGACCAAAGGTAAATGAATGGCACGGGTTAAGCACAGTGCTACTCAGTTTGCATACTAACAGAGACATCTTAAGTTATAAAACAGAAGATCTAGTGGAGAATCTTAGACCTTCAACTGAAGTGGACTTATCTTGAGAGTAAGGAACTAGAAAGGCCTTGTTAAACCTCATCAGGAATGTGGTCCCCTGCCTTTCCTGCACAGTCCTAACAACCAGCAAAGGGACTAAGTCATTACAATCCATGTCACAATGTGCTGCTAAGCAATACACTTAACTGCTGGGTCCTGGGATGACCTATCCTTTTACTTTTCCTGGACTCAACTTCCCCAGGTGGACATCATCATACTTCCTCTTTCTCATGTCGAGGGTGTGTCCTAGAAACATTTCATTTATTTTTCAAATCAGGTGTCAAAATCCTTCAGAGAATAATACCATATGAGGTTAATATGACTGCCTGGTCTCCCAGGAGGCCAACTCTCTGTATAATATAGTGAAATTGACTAGACATTTCCAACCAAGAAAGACATGTCTTTGGGTTAGATTTAAGCATACAGGATAATTAATATAAAACATCAGTGGTTCAGAGGTCAGTTCATCCCTCCTTGAAATTTCAGTGACTGGAAAAATTAGCCTCCTGTTTCTTTTCTGTTCCCCCTTTAAATTATAACTTGCTGAAGCACGAGCTAATACCTTTTAATCTCTTTTAATAACTACCCTGTCCTCTGTTTCACTAAGCATACTTTTCAAGACATCCACAAATCCAAGAATGCTCTTAAGACTGACTGGCTGACTGAGCTCTCAGCTCTGTTGATTTACTGATGTGAGGTAAATTTTACTGATTTACTGATATCTCCAGCCCTGGCTTAGCTGGGATGAAATAAAGCAAGGATGTGGACATTTTCCAGACCCAGGAAATTTGGGAGAAAGGCAAAGAGTAGTTTTAGCTACTCCGGCTTCCCTGGTGGCTCAGAGGGTAAAGCGTCTGCCTGCAATGCAGGAGACCTGGGTTTGATCCCTGGGTCAGGAAGATCCCCTGGAGAAAGAAATGGCAACCCACTCCAGTACTCTTGCCTGGAAAATCCCATGGACAGAGAAGCCTGGTAGACTATAGTCCATGGGATCACAAAGAGTCGGACACGACTAAGCAACTTCACTGCCCTATATTTCCTTAATGTTCTCTCTCTTACGGCTCTCCCCTCTCCCCCTGTCATCTTCCAGCAGACTCACTGTCTTCTGGGGTATGGGGCTAATAAGCATCCCTTCTAATAGGTACATTACATATTCAAAGAAACCAAGTGATAAAGAGAAACATCTGTACTGGACAAATCACAAGCACCATGTGTCAGGCCCACAGGGGACATTTATGGCACCTGGCTCAGCCAATCACTCACAGGTTATGCTAGGTCAGAAGCCATCAGGGTCCTCTTCTTGTAGTACTAGGATGTGTTTGAGGTGAATAACATCAAGCTTAACAATGAGCCCCTAAACTCAGAAGGCTTTAGACCTGGCCTCAAGCTGCTTGCATTGCCATCATTTTCCACAAGGGGTACAAATTTCATGGGAAGACATGAAGAGGCAGAACAAAGCAATAATGCCAGCAATCAAGTATTTATTAAAGCACTGACTCTGACTGACCCAGTAGGGGACAAATATAACCTAGAAGACAGGGCTTCCATAGGTGACATAAGAGAAAACAAACAAAAACAAAAAAAAATAGTCCCTATGTGATCATAGCTATAGTTCAGGAAATAAGTACCCAAGAAGGCCAGTGAAGGGAGATCAATGAGGATCCATGCATTCAAGAAAGATTTCATAAAACTCAAAGAGTGCTTAATGCTTACAAACAACTAAGATAATATGTTTATATATATATAAGTTTATTTTTATACTTTTTTTTGCTTTATTATATAGAAGTTTTTCTCAGGTTACGTATGTATAACCACAGAAGATGTTTTAGATTTAGGGAGCGAATGGCTTATTTAATCATTAAGAAAGTGCCAAGTCATGCATGTGTAGGATACATATTTGCTTCACCAGAAGAGACCTCTCTCATTGCAACCCTATGGACTGCAGTCCACCAGGCTCCTCTGTCCATGAGATTTTCCAGGCAAGGATACTGGAGTGGGTTGCCATTTCCTTCTCCAGGGGATCTTCCCAACCCAGGGATCGAACTGAGGTCTCCTGCACTGCAGGCAAATTCTTTACCAACTGAGCTTCAAGGGAACCCTAAGATAATGCAGGCAGGTTCTGCCAAAGGGAAGGTGGAATGTAGGAAAAGTATACTGATAGCACCCACTGTCAACCCTGCACACAGCAATACCAAGACTCTCAAGCTACCCTGCAGTTTGAAGAACCTCACCGGACTATACTTCTAGAGCAGCAACATCCAACAGATGTATAACAGACACTGCAAATGCAAGCCACATATGCAATTTAAATTTTTCTAGTAGCCACATTTTTAGAAGTAATAAGAAACAGCAGAAACTAATTTTAACATGTTTTATTTAGCCCAACAAATCCAAAATTTATTATTTCAATATGCAGTCAATATAAAGCAGTTATTAATGAAATATTTTAAGTTCATTTTATCATACTACATTTCCAAAATCCAGTGTGTATTTTACACTTACCTATCAGCGCAGACTAGCCACAATTTAACTGCTCAAAAGCCCCAGATGGCTCACGGCTAGCATATTAGCTCAGCTCTAGAGACATGCCAGCCTTCAGTTTCAGCCTTTCAGGTCATTGCTCCCTTCACAGGTGAGTTTGATAAACTGATCCACCCCAAGATGCTGCTAATTGACAGCCCTTGTTTGCTATATTGGCCCTCTTGGACAATATTTTACCTTAGAGTGGGAATTTTCACACTGAAAGAGAAAGACCTTGTGGGCAGGAAGAATTTGGCATTCATATCCAACCAAGTGAGTGGAAGCCTGCTTATGAATTTCCTATTACACTCTGGAAACCTTCACACTTCCCAGAGCACTCAGATAGTTTCCTCTCTCCATTTTGGAAGAGGTGATGGGATTATAGTCTGGACAGATCTCTGTGCTCAAAGGTCTTCCCAGCACTGCCAGGCCAGATGTTGGCACCAAGACAACCCTGAAGGACCCAGGAGGTCTGATATCACATGAACCTGTTTACCCTTTCCCTCTCTAAACAGCTAGTCAGTGCTGACCTCTGGCCACCTTTCCTGACCTGTACCTGATCTTCACGCTTCATAAATGAGCTGTGGAACTTCCCAAGGGCTCTGAAATTTAGGACTGAAAAGCAATGCTCTCTGTACAAGGTCAGGGAAATAGAAGCCCACTGCCCTGAAGCAGGTACTAAAAGTGCTGCCTGGGGGGAAGGAAGGTGACCTGACTGGACACGGACTTGACAGACCATCACACAAGGACCATAACTGGGATTCTGGATGCTTCAAAAGAGGTGTTGGAAAAACCTGAGAGGATGAGAGAAGATACCCTGACCCGAAGGTGGGATCTTTCAAGCAGATTGTATAGAGAGAGCTGTGTCTGCTTGAATTTGATCCCTCTGCTGGGCCACTCACAAGGTCGCTATCCTTGGGCAAATTACTCTACTTTCTTAAGTCTTGGTTCTTTGAGGTACCTTGGGGATATAAAAGCAACCTCAGAGGATTGTTTTACAAATATACGTAGCTGGGTGCCTGCCATAGAGTGTTTTCAATATGGTATGTCTGTTTAATAACAATAGATGACAGATAGATAGATAGAAACTCAGCAAAAGCAGAAGAGAAAGGAGCAGAGGATCAGATGACCGAGCATCAGCACACATGCATAAAGGGCACTCACATATGCACACAAACGTGTACACAAACTCAAGCATGTACACACAAAAAGCATCATGTGTGTGCATCTACCCAGAGCAAACACGCAAACAGACACAGACATGCGCATACATGTCCAACCTTGCTTTGACATTCTGAGTTTCCAAAACTTAGCATCAGTCTCCAATATCTGTACCTGTAGCCAATAGTTTCCTGCTGTAATACATCCCCCTTCTTTATGACCTCATGGAGTATCTCTGCCTCCTGTGTATGCTGGCTACAACTTTAGGAAAGGAAAAACTGTGACTTGACTGGAAAAGAAAAACCATACCCTTTCTCCACACAGCAGAGACATTTGGCTCTGGCTACACAATCTCATAGGAATGGATTTTGCCACTTGTATATGAAATACTCGATCCCCTCTACAGAAAGCATCTAGAGACCCTTAGTAAGGTGAAGTAGCTCAGTCGTGTCCGACTCTTTGTGACCTGGTGGACTGTAGCCTACCAGGCTCCCCCGGCCCTTAGTAGAAATGGTAAGTTACTACTGGCTGAAAGACCTGATGCTCTAGAGTAGTCAAATTCTCCTTCCTCATTCACTCACTTCAGAAGCTGCACGAACCACGTGGAATTAGTGTCATGACTGGATTCACTGCTACGTTTTAGTCTCACAAGTCATGGAGGGTACAAAGGGGCCTGTACCTCAACAGCAGAGCAGGAGGCAAGCTGGTCAGTCAGAATGTGTAAGAAGAAACAAGAGAGGCAATTTGACAAGAGATTACTAGAGTGACGGTGTGTTGGCTGCCGTGGGGTCCATAGCAAAAGAGACAGAAAATCCATGCAAGTGGAAAAGCAATGCTGACAATATAATACCACCCCAAATAAGTCTGACTCATCTGTATTGAGTGGTTACAAAGCACCTGACCCTGTGGTGAGTTTTTTGGCATTTATCTAATTGAATCCTCACAACAAGGTCAGTTAAATATTATTATCTCACTTTACAGATGAGAACTAGGGAATTAAATCACTTGCCCCACATCACTCAACTAAAAGACATCAATCACTGTCTTAAAATGGTAAGAAGTCAAAATTCCAACAGAGTGTGACTGATTTAGAGAAGATATATTTAACACCTACCAAGCCTGAGCTTGGAATTTCTCCTATGCATATACTTCTATTCATGCAAACCCAGTTGATCCTTTCAAAAACCAGCTCATTCCTTGCCTCCACCATGAAGCCTCTAAAATTCACCTTCTCTGGCATTTTGCTTAAACATTTTCTTGTCTAATGTGTTTCAATCTTGTTTCTCCAACTTACCTGTATATTGTGGCAGAAGAGAATTAACATTACCTGTTACTATTAATGCCAGAGGTATTAGCTGCTCCAGAAAGGATACTACTTATTCATAATAACAAAATAGTACAGCAGAGACCCTGTCCTCTGTATAGCTCTAGGGCGTGGTATTGTGTTGTCAGAAAGCACACATTGTCCAATATGTGAAAGAGGTGAGGGTGGGGAGGGTAGTGTAAGAAGTCAATCAAACAGCCCACCTGCCCCCAAAGTACCACCATCAACTGTGGGTCTGTGGCATTTCTTCAATAAATATCATTTATAATGCAAATCAGAAAGTGATACAAATTAGGCTCCCTGACTTCAGACTATCAAAGTAATCAAAACAGTATGCTATTGGCATTAAAAGCAGAATACAGACTAATGGAAAAGATTAGAAAGCCACAAATAAACTCATGCACCTATGACCAATTAATCTATGATAAAGGAAGCAAGAATATGCAGTGCAGGAAAGACAGTCTCTTCAATAAGTGGTGCTCAGAAAACTGGACACGCTACATATAAAAGAATAAAACCAGAATCTGCCTACAATGCAAGAGACCTGAGTTTGATCTCTGAGTTCACTACATCCCCTGGAGAAGGGATGGTCACCAACTCTAATACTCTTGCCTGGAGAATTCCATGGACAGAGGAGCCTGGCCAGCTATAGTTCACGGGGTCACAAAGAGTCGGACATGACTGAGCGACTAACGCTTTCACAACACTTTCAGAACATTCACTAATAATACCAAACACAAAAATAAATTCAAAATTTATTAAAAAATCTAAGTGTAAAACCGGATACTACAAAACTCTGAGAGGAAAATATAGTCAGAACACCCTTTGACGTGAATCACAGCAAGGTCTTTTTGATCCGTCTCCTAGAGTAATGGAAATAAAAACAGAAACAAACAAATGAAACCTAATTAAACTCAAAAGCCTCACACAGCAAAGGAAATCATAAACAAAATGAAAAGACAGTTTACTGAATGAGAGAAAATATTTGTAAATGACGTGAATGACTAGAGATTAATCTCCAAAATTTGCAAAAAAAAAACCTTCAACTCAATATCAAACAACCCAATCAAAAAATAGGCATAAGACCTAAACAGACGTTTCTCCAAAGAAGACCTGTAGATGACCAAGACACACATGAAAAGTTGCTCAATATCACTAATTGTTGATATGACTGTTGTTTAGCCACTGAGTCATGTCTGACCCTTTGAGACCCATGGACTGCAAAATACCAGGCTTCCCTGTCCTTTACTGTCTCCAAGAGTTTGCTCAAACTCATGTTCATTGAGTCAGTGATTCCATTACACTAGCAAATCCTCTGTCGCACCCTTCTCCTGCCCCCACCATTCCACAGCATCAAGGTCTTCTCCACTGAGTCAGCTCTTTCACATCAAAGTATTGGAGCCTCAGCATTAGTTCTTCCAATGAATAGTCAGGGCTGATTTCCTTCACAATTGCCTGGTTTGATCTCTTTGTTGTCCAAGGGACTCTCAAAAGTCTTCTCCAACACCACAGTTCAAAAGCGTCAGTTCTTCAGCACTCTGCCTTCTCTATGGTCTAACTCTCACACCTATAAGGATTGAACGTACAGGTTCCCTTGCATTGGAAGCATGGAGTCTTAACCAATGGAACATTGGGGAATTCCCTTATCTCCATTTTAAAAATGCTACTTTTTTAAGGTATCAGTTCAGTTCATGAAGAGAGGACCTGTTAAAGGGAGAAGCCACGATGCCCAGCTCCAGATATTGCTCCAATTACCCCAGGAATTAGCTAGTTTCTCTCTCCTCTTAAAGATTCATTCCCTTAGCTGTTGGGCCATGTCTCTGTTTTTGGATTGGTTTATATAAAAGGAGTATTCTTCATTCAAGAAGAGGCATACTNGGAGAAGCCACGATGCCCAGCTCCAGATATTGCTCCAATTACCCCAGGAATTAGCTAGTTTCTCTCTCCTCTTAAAGATTCATTCCCTTAGCTGTTGGGCCATGTCTCTGTTTTTGGATTGGTTTATATAAAAGGAGTATTCTTCATTCAAGAAGAGGCATACTCCTCTAGCCCTCTCCTTTTCCATAAAACCACCTCAGCCAGGAAGTCTAGTTGGTCCAGTAATGAAGAGCAAAACAATAATACAAATTAGGGATAGAGACCAGGGTTGACAATGAAAATTCATTGGTATTTTGATAGCCAGATCCTCAAGTTTCTGCCATGCGTTGACCAACCAGCTGCCAGAGTGTGGCTGGAGAAAGCTGAAGAATCCTCAAGCTTCTGACATGCATTGACTGGTCAGCTTCCAGAGTGACTAGAGCAGGGCTCAGTGTCCTTTGTGGGTGAGGGCTGTTGTCTCTGGAACTGGACCTTGAGGAGGTTTTCGGGGTCCCAAACTCTTTTCCAGGTGTCCTCGTCACAGGAAGTCGCTGCCTTCTTGACTCTGGTGTGGTGGATCCAAGGGATGACACCTATAACTCTAACAGCAGTAGGGGTTGCCAGGCCGGCCTTGTGAGAGTCTGTCCAAACTGGGTGAAGCGGGTTTTTTCCCCTAATCTTTAACCCGTACCCCGTCTCCTGGCTGACAGGGATGCACCCAGCTGCCCAGTGGAATGGGTGTCCTTTCTCAGGTTTCTCGGGTGATATAGCGGAAGACTGTTCCCAGGGCCTGGAGGTGTTGGGACAGCTCCAGGTCAGCTAGTTGTTGGCGGTCTCCCCTGAGTTTTCTATCACTGGGGGTGGTCTCCCGTATATGATTTCAAAGGGAGAATAGCCTGAGGACCTCGGGGTGCATTTACGGAGGGAGATGACAGTCCACAGAATGATAAGGCAGCTTGTTCTAGGACTGTCTGGGTGTTGGCCAGGGGATATTCTTGTCAGATTACTACTTGGAGGAAAAAACTTAACAAGAAAGTTAAAGATACATGGCCCAAAGATTAATAGAAGTAGGGAAGTTTTGGTGGGGCTAGCCAGGAGAAACAGGTCCAGACATTGGTTCATGACATTAATATTTCTCTAGGTATGAGAAGATGTAAGAATGGGACTCATAAAAATCTTTACCTGAAAACATCTGACTTTCTGAAGGCCTGTTTTTCCGGGTTTTTCCCAGAGCACAGAGTGCCTTATTTTTTTGTCTCCACCCTGAACTCCTTTCAAGGGGGTGAGGAAGGTCAGCATTCGTAGTGGTCATGATTTAATCTTTGTNTAATATTTCTCTAGGTATGAGAAGATGTAAGAATGGGACTCATAAAAATCTTTACCTGAAAACATCTGACTTTCTGAAGGCCTGTTTTTCCGGGTTTTTCCCAGAGCACAGAGTGCCTTATTTTTTTGTCTCCACCCTGAACTCCTTTCAAGGGGGTGAGGAAGGTCAGCATTCGTAGTGGTCATGATTTAATCTTTGTAGAGGCAGCTGGCAAGGGCCAACTTCCAGTCAGCAGGGCCCCTTCATAGCCACATATTTGACCATGTTTTGGGGGCATTTCATGATCATTGTGTCTCAAGGTGCTGAAAAGGCTCACTCCCAGGTCTAACAAAGATTCCATTGACAGGCCACTCAGTGTGTTGTCACTAGACCAGGCCTTGTATGTAGCAAAAGTCTCTGACCATACCTGTCTTACTAGCCTCTTGGTCCAGGAAAATATTCCCTCTTGTTGCTTCTTCCCATATTTAGAGTTCAGTTCAGTTCAGTTCAGTCACTCAGTCGTGTCCGACTCTCTGTGACTCCATGGACTGTCCATGGAATTCTCCAGGCCAAAATACTGGGGTCGGTAACGTTTCCCTTCTCCAGGGGATCTTCCCAACCCAAGGATCAAACCCAGGTCTCCCGCGTTGCAGGCGGATTCTTTACAAGCTGAGCCACAAGAAAAGTCCAAAGTATCCACTTGTGGATACTTCTTTGTTCCATGTAATAAACTTAACCTTGCAACTTTGCCTCCAGCATTACAGAAAGGAAACAATCACAACTGCATTTTGTCAACAGATTACCTTCTTGCTTCCAGCAATGACTTCTATTGAAGCTCTTATTGATAAAACTGATATAATTTAATTTAGAGATGTGTCCTACTTAAAAGATGAACAAGGACATTACTGAGTTAGCTATGCAATAATGTCTACAAAGACATAATTGAAAACTTTTGTTTACCAGAAACAAAGTCAGCACAACAGCTGAATTAATTGCCTGAACTCTAACTTGCCAACTAGCCAAAGATGGAGTAATGAATATTTATACTAATAGTCGCTATGCTTTTGAAGTGGCACACAACTTTGAAATGAGGTTTTAACCTCTTCAATTCAGACTACAAAAGAATTTTTAAAACAGGTTGCAGAATTATTGTTATGCAACTGTCAATGCAGTTGGCAGTTATTAAAACAACAGGGCATTCCAAATTTAACACTATGGAAGCTAAAAGAAATCAGCTTGCTGATGTGCAGCCAAAGAGGGAGCTTTAAATATGCACCCTATCCATTGTGAGTTGCTTCATTTGTAATTATCTTCTCTAATTATGAGGGTTGTCTTTTCATCATGTTTATAGTTTCCTTTGTTATGAAAAATGCTTTTAAGTTTAATTAAGTCCCATTTGTTTATTTTTCTTGTTATTTTCATTAGTGTGTGTCCATGTATGCTAAGTTGCTTCAGTCATGTCTGACTCTTTGCAACCCTGTGGACTGTAGCCTGCCAGGCTCCTCTGTCCAGTGGATTGTCCACATGAGAATACTGGAGTGAGTTGCCGTGCCCTCCTCCAGGGGATTTTCCTGACCCAAGGATCGAACCTTTGTCACTTGCATCTCCTATATTGGCATATGGGTTCTTTACCACTAGTGCCACCTGGAGGATGCAGGTCAAAGAGGATCTTGCTGTTATTTATGTCAAAGAGTGTTCTGCCTATGTTTACCTCTAAGAGTTTTGTAGTTTCTGGCTTTTCATTTAACTCTTTAATCCATTTTGAGCTTATTTTTGTATGCGGTGTTAGGAAATATTCTGACTTCATTCTTTCATACATTGCTGTCCAGTAAAGGATTAATCTTCAAAATACATAAGCAGCTCATGCAGCTCAATATCAGAAAAACAAACAACCCAATCAAAAATGAAGCAAGAGCACTAAACAGACATTTCTTCAAAGAAGACATCCAGAGGCCCAATAAACACACAAAAAGATGTTCACCATCACTCATTATTAGAGAAATGCAAATCAAAGCTACAATGAGGTATCAACCTCACACCAGTCAGAATGGTCATCATCAAAAAAAATTTCAGACAATAAGTTCAGGGAAAGATGTGGACAAAAGGTAACCCTCTTGTACTGTTTGTGAGGATGTAAATTGATGCAGCCACTGTGGAGAACAGTATGGAGATTCCTTAGAAAACTATGATTAAAACCACCGTATGACTCAGCATTCCTACTACTGGGCATATACCCTGAAAAACCTATAATTCAAAAAGACCCATAGACCCTAACATTCATTGCAGCATTATGCACAATAGCTAGGATATAGAAGCAACCTGGGTGCCCATGGACAGATGAATGGATAAAGAAGTTGTGGTACATCTATACAATGGAATATTACTCAGTCATAAAAAGGAACAAATGTGAATCAGTTGAACTGAGGGGGATGAACCTAGAGCTTATTATATGGAGTGAAGGAAGTCAGGAAGTTAAATATTATGTATTAATGCATCTATATGGAATCTAGAAAAATGGTACTAATGAATGCATTTGCATGGGGAAAAAAATGGAGGTGCAGACTCAGAGAATGGACTTGTGGACACAGCAGGAGGCGGAGAGAGCAAGACAAATTGAGAGAGTGGCACTAACACATACACACTTTCGTGTGTAAAGTAGACAGCTAGCAGGAAGCTGCTGTTAACCCCAGGAGCCCAGCGCTGCACTCGGCGACAGACTAGAGGGGAAGAATGGGAGGGGTGGTGGCCATGTTTACCAAACATGTCTGTCTCTATCAAAATGAAAAGTTATTCTGCTATTTCTAGCGATGTTTTTGCACCAACGTTTGAGATGAAGAAGAAAACTCTTCAGTGACACCATTACAGAGTACAGTTGTTTGCTGTTGTTCAGTCACTAAGTTGTGTCTGACTCTCTGAGACCCCATGGACTGCAGGCTCCTCTGTCCTCCACTATCTCATGGAGTTTGCTCAAACTGACATCCATTGAGTCAGTAATGCTAACGATCTCATCCTCTTTTGTCCCCTCCTCCTTTTGTCTTCAATCTTTCCCAGCATTGGGTCTTTTCCAATGAGTTGGATCTTCATAGCAGGTGGCCAAAGTCTTGGAGCTTAGCTTCAGCATCAGTCCTTCCAATGAATAGTCAGGGTTGATTTCCTGATGGATTGACTGGTTTGATCTCCCAGCTGTCCAAGGGACTCTCAAGAGTCTTCTCCAGCTCCACAGTTCAAAAGCTTCAATTCTTTGGCTCTCAGCCTACTTTGTGGTCCACCTCTCAAGTATGTACATGACTACTGGAAAAAACATAGTTTTGACAGACATTTGTCAGCAAAGTAATGCCTCTGCTTTTTAATACACTGTCTAGGTTTGTCATAGATTTCTTTCCAAGGAGCAAGCATCTTTTAATTTCATGGCTTAAGCCATTTTTGCTGTGATTTTGGAGCCCAAGAAAATAAAATCTGCCAGTGTTTCCTATTTTTTCCTCATTTATTTGCCATGAACTGATGGGACTAGATGCCATGATCTTAGTTTTTGAATGCTGAATTTTAAGCCAGCTTTTTCCACTCTTTTCTTTCACCCTCATCAAGAGGCTTTTTAGATCCTCCTCACTTTCTGCCATTAGAGTGGCATCATCTGCATATCTGAGGTTGTTGATATTTCCCCTGGCAATCTTGATTCCAGCTTGCTATTCATCCAGCCTTGCATTTCGCGTGATGTACTCTGCATAATTTAAATAAGCATAGTAACAATACACAGCCTTTTTGTATACATCCTTTCCCAATTTTGAACCAATCTGTTGTTCCATGTCTGGTTCGAACTGTTGCTTCTTGACCCACATACAGGTTTCTCAGGAGGCAGGTAAGGTGGTCTAGTGTTCACATCTTTTTAAGAATTTTTCACAGTTTGTTGTGATTCACACAGTCTAGGGCTTTAGCACAGTTAATGAAGCAGAAGTAGATATTCTTTTGGAACTTCCTTGCTTTTTCTGTGATCCAGCAGATGTTGGCAATTTGATCTCTGGCTTCTCTGCCTTCTCTAAAGGCAGCTTGTACATCTGGAACTTCTCACTTCATGCTCTGTTGAAGTCTAACTTCAAAAAAAGAAATTTTCCCCCAGAAAATTTTGAGGGACTGAACCTGATTGTTGATCTGCTGGAGGCCAGGCTTGGAAGTGCAGAAGCAGATACTGAGAAGACTCTTTCAGTACCATGATTTCCCACACTGGTCACACATCCCTGGACATGCAAACATTCCTCACGATCAGAGGGAAGGCTCAGGGGCAGATTATATTCCTTCCCAGGAACTACCCTTCTTCAAGCTTCCACTAGGTGAGTTGCACACTGGTAGCCACATTTAAGCATTTACTAAGTTATTATTTTTTACTTTCTCCTCTACTATTTACTATGAAATCTTCCTAAACCTAGAGTTCCTTCCCAATAAGATATTAAAGAAATTAATTTTACATCAGAAGACTAAAGAATAACTGAAATATGCTGACATATACCTACATAGGCAGCTTCGGAAAAAGTCATGCATGCTAAGTTGCTTCAGTCGTGTCCAACTCTTTGTGACCCCATGGACCGTAGCTCGCCAGGCTCCTTTGTGTCCATGTGATTCTGCAGGCAAGAATACTGGAGCGGGTTGCCATTGTCTCCTCCAGGGAATCCTCCCAACCCAGGGATTGAACAAGCATCTCTTATGTCTCCTGCATTTGCAGGCAGGTTCTTTACCACTAGCGCTGCCACCTGGGAAGCATAGATATTCTCATGCAATTTGTTCAATGTTTCATTTGTACTACAGTGCAACAATTATGTAATGGGCATTGGAAAGAAAGCAATAATAAATTGGTGAGGCAATTTCTGTCCTTATAAAACTTCCAGTTTAATGACAAACTAGGCATTTCATAAAAGACAGTGCTTGTGTGCATGTGAAATTCTAATGGAGGGTAGTGACGGGAAATGAGACAGAGAGGGGGTAAGGGTAGTGACGTACAGGACTATCATTACGACCGCTCTTGCTTTACAGCTGTATTGCTGATCCTGTTCGTGACACTAATTGTTTTGCTGTTTACACTGTTCACTGAACCCAGGGTAGGCAATGCATGAGCTAAGAGTTTGGAAGTAGACTCAAGGAGCTGTAGGAACTGCAGACACATTTATTCTCTCATGGCCGGCCCAGCAGCCATAGCAGTAGCCATAACATAGCACAGCATAACCACACGCAACCCTCCAGGGCGTTTCCAGCTAAAGCTTACATATGCTCACAGGACAAAAGTAACCCGTGGCCAGTAAGCACCTTGTGATGTGCATGTGCAGTGTCAAAAGTGATCTCAGCTGTTATACAACTGTGAAAAGTCATTGTTTACAGAACAAGGGGTGAGAGGACATGAGAGTGTGGGGCAAGAGAACCTGACTGGCAAAATCTTGCTAATTTCCTCACAACAACCAAGGGCTTGTTGATACTTAAACACAGTCCAGTGTTTTATGGACTGGTTCCTGTTTTGTTTGTCCTATTTTTCTGTTTGTTTGTTTGTTTGGTCTTTGTCTTCCTTTGTTCCACTGACCCATAGAACAGATGTGCTGATCTAGACCATATAATATCCACACTCAGATTCCAGTGCTAGTAAGGCACCTCACAATGATTATACAAGTCTTCAAAAATAGAAAAGCAGCCTATCCCCAGCACAAAGCTTGCAGGCAATTCTGCTTCAGCTCTTAAATAAATTCTGGCTAAAACTTGGAGAGTTGGGAGTTGGTTCATTTGGACAGAGTCCACCTTCTCCCCAGGTTGTTGGCTTCCTTAAATAAAGCTACTTTTCCTTTGCCCAACACTTTTCTGTCAGTGCTAACTTCTTGGGTAATGAGCAGTCAAGCCTGTTTGTTAACATCATGACAGAACAGCTACTGGGTCTTCACTATGTGGGATCTTCTGGAAAGATCTTCCTCACCATCATTTGATCAGAGACCTGAAGGGAAAGAAGGAGACCCTCATGTGAGTGCTGTGGGGAGAATTCTAGGCAGAGGTAAGAGCTAATGCCAGGCCCTGAGGCAGGAGCATCCTGTCACACTCAAGGAGCAGCAAGGAGACCTGTTAGGCTGGAACAGAGTGAGGCCTGGCTAGGCTATGGAGAAGTACCCAGGTGTCAGATGCCTAGGACTTGTGGGTGACGTGTGCGTTTTGGCTTGATGAGCAGAAATCTATTGGGAGAATGGGCTGAGGAGTGGCCTGACTGGATTGCTTGTGCTGGGTAGAGAACAGCCTGGAGGGTTAGGGCAGGAGAAGGAGGGTGTGCTGTTGCTATCTGCAACAGCCACAGCTATCCTGTTAAGAGGTGATAGCAGCCTTGACCAGGTAGAATAGGGAGAGGCAAGTATGGGTCATTTTTGGAGCTGTGGATGGAGCCTTTTCTGACTGGAATGAGGTGAGGTGGACAGCAGGAAGAAGTCAAGAGAAATCACAAGTCTGGGTTCTGAAACACCTGTCAGAAAGGATTTAGTCGAGGGACATGGTGAGCAGGTTCAGGGAAGAAATCCAGTTTGGCTTTGGCCTGTTCAGTGCCCACACAGAGATGTGGAGGCAGCGGGGCGGGTGTAAATCTGGACTGTATGGAAAGGTTTGGAAAGGATAAATATATGTAGAAGTCCTGACAGTATTAGCTATCACTAATGACTCAGGATTGGATGAGGTCAGCAAGGGGCTATGATACTGAGAAAGAAAACTGGTGCAAGAGCTACGTGCCAGGTCAAAACTAATGCAAAGAGGTTAGGGAGAGACATAGAGGCCATCCATGGAGCCAGATAAAGAAAGGCAGGTGAGTTTAGAAAAATGCACCAAAGGACAAAGACAATGATAAAACTGTAGAATGTATCAGTAGTGGTAGCAGCTCAGTCGTGTCTGACTTTGCAATCCCAGGGACTGCAGCCTGCCAGACTCCTCTGTTTCTGGAATTCTGCAGGCAAGAATAATGGAGTGGGTAGCCATTCCCTTCTCTAGGGGAATCCTCCTGAACCAGAAATTGAACTCAGGTCTCCTGTATTGTAGGCAGATTCTTTACTATCTCAGCCACCAGAACTGGAATCGAAATGAAGGAAGTATTTCAAAGAGAGAGAGACTGAGTGCCATATGAAGCCAGTAGAAAATACTGAGGATTGGGAATGTTTTTTTACCACGAAAGAATTGTTCCAGAGTGGGATTCTGATGGAGACACAGCTCTGTGTATTAACTCACACAAAAGCAAAGAACTGTGTATTTAAATGAGTGATATATGGCTTGCAAAGTATACCTCAAGAAATCTCCTACATAATCAAACAGTATTTATATTGATTTAGCACATATTTACTGAACAGTGCCACTCCCAGGTATTCTTCACTCTGGAAAAGTAAAAACAGATATTTAGAAAAAAGACATGTGTCTTTTTTCCCAGCACCACTAGATGAGCTAGATGTGTCTAGATGAGCACAGCAGTGAGGTCCTTCATGGTCAACTTCTTTCATCTAAATGTATTAGAATTCCTAGAAATTGCCAAAAAATGTGGGACTTTCTTTATTTACAGAATGCTTGGATTATTTCTTTTTACAGTGAAAGTAATGTACTTTAGAGACTAATCTTTTATTACGTTTGAATCTTCATTAAGCCACAGTTCCCAAGACAGTTTTGATATCTATTATATATCAATCTTATAGGACATATATAATATATATATAATTCTCTGTGTAAATATTGTGTTATATATATATATAATATATAAAATATATATAATATTCTTTGTGTAAATATTGCATTATAATGTGAAAATATATTCAGTTCATCAATATAGACTTTTAGCTGGCAGTAGCAATATTTATAGAGTTAAATTCCCAACAGATAAAAGTCAAAACATCTTTTCTGCCTTTAAAATATGATAACCCCTCGTTGAGAGGCTCTTAAATAGATCACTTAGAAAGAAACTTTAATCACTTAATATTTATATTCAAAATTAACAATGGTACATTTGAAATATCGCTTGCAGATTATTTCCTTTCATTGCAAGAGTGCTGCACTATGAGTTTTCTGACCAAGAATATATTCAGTTCAGTGCAGTTCAGATCAGTTCAGTCACTCAGTTGTGTCCAACTCTTTGTGACCCCATGAATCGCAGCACGCCAGGCCTCCCTGTTCATCACCATCTCTCAGAGTTCACCCAGACTCACGTCCATCGAGTTGGTAATGCCATCCAGCCGTCTCATCCTCGGTCGTCCCCTTCTCCTCCTGCCCCCAATCCCTCCCAGCATCAGTCTTTTCCAATGAGTCAACACTTCGCATGAAGTGGCCAAAGTACTGGGGTTTCAGCTTTAGCATCATTTCTTCCAAGGAAATCCCAGGG
>SJYX01023854.1:279579-318835 GCA_006410675.1 Oreotragus oreotragus | reverse complement strand
GGGCAGGAGAAGAAGGGGATGACAGAAGATGAGATGGCTGGATGGCATCACTGACTCAATGGACGCGAGTCTGAGTGAACTCCAGGAGTTGGTGATGGACAGGGAGGCCTGGCATGCTGCAATTCATGCGGTCGCAAAGAGTCGGACACAACTGAGCGACTCAACTGACTGAACTAAACTGAACAAGATATAAAGCCCAGAGATAAGCCCACCTATCTGTGGGCACCTTATTTTTAACAAAGGATGCAAGAATATACAATGGAGAAAAGACAACCTCTTCAATAAGTGATGCTGGGAAAACTGGACAGCTAGGTATAAAAGGATGAGATTAAAACACTCCCTAACACCATAAACACACAAACACACACACACACAAAAAAAAGCTCAAAATGAATTAAAGATCTAAATGTAAAGCCAGAAACTATAAAGGCCTCAGAGGAAAACATAGGCAGTACCCTCATTCATATAAATCACAGCAAGATTCTCTCTGACCCACTTCCTAGATTAATGAAAATAAAAGCGAAAATAAATGAGATGTAATTAAACTTAGCTTTTGCACAGCAAAGTAAACCATGAGCAAGATGAAAAGACAAACCTCAGAATGGGAGAAAATAATTGCAAATGAAGCAACTGACAGACTATATATTCAACATATACGTTACTCATACAGTTCAATATTAGAAAAACAGACCAACCAAAAAGCAGGCAGAAAACCTAAACAGACATTTTGCCCAAGAAGACATAAAGATGGCTTACAAATACATGAAAAGATGCTCAACGACACTCATTATTAGAGAAATGCAAATCAAAACTATGATGAGGCATTACTTCACGCCAATCAGGATGGCCATCATCAAAAAATTTACTAACAAAAAGCGCTGGAGAAAGTAGGGAGAAAAGCAAACCCTCTTGCACTGTTGGTAGGAATGTAAATTGATATAGCCATTACAGAAGACATATGAAGATTCCTTTAAAAACTAGGAATAAAGACACCACATGACCCAACAATCCCACTGCTAGGTATATACCCTGAGAAAACCAAAATTTAAAAATGTATGTACCCCAAAAAGACATGTACCCCAGTGATCATTGCAGCAGTTTTTACAATAGCTAGGACATGGAAGCAATCTAGATGTCCTTTGACAGATGAAGGGATAAAGAAGCTGTGGTACATACATACAATGGAGTATTACTCAGCCATAAAAAGAAATGCATTTGAGTTAGTTCTAATGAAGTGGATGAATGTAGAGCTTATTATATACAGTGAGGTAAGTTAGAAAGAGAAAATAGCATGCATTAACATATATATATATATATATGTATATAATCTAGAAAAATAGTACTGAAGAACCTATTTGTAGGGCAGCAATGGTGCTGGAAAAGATTGAGGGCAAAAGGAGAAGAGGGCATCACAGGATGAGATAGCTGGATGGCAACACCGATGCAACGGACATGAACTTGGGCAAACTCTGGGAGACGGTGAGGGACAGGGAGGCCTGGCATGCTGCAGTCCATGGGATCACAAAGAGATGGACACGACTGGATGACTGAACAACAAAATGGAAACACAGACATAGAAAACATACTTATGGACATGTGGAGGGGGGAGGAAGGACAGGTTGGGAGGTATGGAGAAAGTAACATGGAAATATATATTTATTATGTGTAAAATAGATAGCCAGTGGGAATTTGCTGTGTGACCCAGGGAACTCAAACCAGGGTTTCTTAACAACCTAGAAGGGTGGGATGGGGATGGATGTGGGTGGGAGGTTCAAGAAGGAGGGGACATAGATGTACCAAAGGCTGATTCATGTAGATGTTTGGCAGAAACCAACACAATATTATAGAACAATTATGCTTCAATTAAAAGTAAACTTAATTATAAAAAAAGAGCGAGCAATCTTAGGAGAGAGTGTCCTGAATTAAGAAGCACATGCCCCATAGAGTTCATTTTTAGAAACTCTCGTGTGCTATGGTATCAGAGTGAGAAGTGCCAGCCGCCTGTGGGAACTTATTTCCCTGACCAGTGACTGGACCTGAGCCCTTTGAAGTGACAGCACAGAGTCCGAACCGCTGGACAACCAGGGAATTCCTCAATGTTGGTTTCATAAAGCTTGGTAACTAAGAAGTGATTATGTGTTGTACTAATACTTTGGCCACCTGATGCAAAGAGCTGATTCATTGGAAAAGACCCTGATGCTGGGAAAGATTGAAGGCGGGAGGAGAAGGGGATGACAGAGGATGAGATGGCTGGATGGCATCACCAACTCAATGGACGTGAGTTTGGGTCAACTCCTGGAGCTGGTGATGGACAGGGAGGCCTGGCATGCTGCAGTTCATGGGGTCGCAAAGAGTCAGACACAACTGAGTGACCAAACTGAACTGAAGAATGTTGACTGGAAATGATCTGACTTAAGAGGGCATGTGCAATTATTATTCTGTCTTATGTAATATTAAGTATATATGCTCTACAATGGATATCTATGTGATAAAGAATGGTATGTGTGGTGCAAATGAATAGTTTTGTGGATGTGCTTATATGCATGGGGTAAATAATGTGTGATTATGTATATGAACTGAAGAATGTTGACTGGAAATGATCTGACTTAAGAGGGCATGTGCAATTATTATTCTGTCTTATGTAATATTAAGTATATATGCTCTACAATGGATATCTATGTGATAAAGAATGGTATGTGTGGTGCAAATGAATAGTTTTGTGGATGTGCTTATATGCATGGGGTAAATAATGTGTGATTATGTATCATGTACAATAAAGCACATATGTGTACATTCAGTTCAGTTCAGTTAAATCTCTCAGTCATGTCTGACTCTTTGTGACCCCATGGACTACAGCACACCAGCCCTGTCCATCACCAACTCCCAGAGCTTGATCAAACTCACGTCCATTGAATTGGTGATGTTATCCAACCATCTCATCCTCTGTCATCCCCTTCTCCCACCTTCAATCTTTCCCAGCATCAGGGTCTTCTCCAATGAGTCAGATCTTCACATCAGGTGGCCAAAGTACTATTTTAGAGCAGTTTTATGTTCACAGAAATATTGGCATATTGGTTCAGAAATTTTCCATATATTCCCACTCCCCCACATATATAGCCTCCCTCATTGTCAACATTTTCCACCAGATACCTATATTTGTTATAATTAATGAACCTATACTGATAAGTTTTTAGCACCCAGAGTACCTAATTTACTCTACAGTTCACTCTTAGTTGTACATTCAATGGATTTTGACTTAGTAAAGTGCATTTATGTTTCCTCTGTCTTTTTTTTTTTTTGCCATTTTCTTATTTTTAATATTTTTTTAATTAAAGGATAATTGCTTTACAGAATTTTGTTGTTTTCTGTCAAACCTCAGCATGAATCAGCCATAGGTATACATATATTCCCTCCCTTTTGAACTTCCCTCCCTTCTCCCTCCCCATCCCATCCCTCGACACTGATACAGAGCCCCTGTTTGAGTTTCCTTAGCCACACAGCAAGTTCCCATTGGCTATCTATTTTACATATGGTAATATGTAAGTTTCCATGTTACTCTTTCCACATATTTCACCCTCTCCTCCCTTTTCCCAATGTCCACAAGTATTTTCTCTATGTCTGTTTCTTCATTGTTGCCCTGTAAGTAAATTCTTCAGTACCATTTTTCTAGATTCTGTATATATGCATTAGAATACCATATTCATCTTTCTCTTTCTGACTTAGTTTTTCTTTACTTTTTCTCTGTATGACTCTGTATAATAGGTTCTAGGTTCATCCACTTCATCAGAACTGCCTCAAATGTGTTCCTTTTTATGGCTGAGTAATCATTCCATTGTGTATGTGTACAAAAACTTCTTTATCCATTCATCTGTTGATGGACATCTAGGTTGCTTCCACGTTCTAGCTATTGTAAATAGTGCTGAAATGAACAATGGGATACACGTGTCTTTTCCAGTTTTGGTTTCCCCAGGGTATATGCCTAGGAGTGGGATTGTTGGGTCATATGGTGGTTTAATTCCTAGTTTTTTAAAGATTCTCTATACCATCTTCCATAGTGGCTGTATCAATTCACATTTCCACCAACAGTGCAAGAGCATTCCCTTTTTCCTACACCCTCTCCAGCATTTGTTTGTAGCCTTTTTGATGATGGCCATTCTGACCAGTGTGAAGTGATATCTCACTGTAGTTTTGATTTGCATTTCTCTAATAAAGAGTGATGTTGAGCACTTTTCATGTGTTTGTTAGCCATCTGTATGTCTTCTTTGGAGAAATGTCTGTTTAGATCTTTTTCCCACTTTTTGATTAGGTTGTTTGTTTTTCTGGTATTGAGGTGCATGAGCTGCCTGTATATTTTGGAAATTGATCTTTTGTTTCATTGCTATGATTTTCTCCCATTCTGAGAGTTGACTTTTCACCTTGTTTATAGTTTCCTTTGCTGTGCAAACAATTTTAAGTTTAATCAGGTCCCACTTGTTTACTTTTGTTTTTATTTCCATTACTCTAGGAGGTGGGTCATAGAGGATCTTGCTTTATGTCATTGAGTGTTTGGACTATGTTTTCCTCTAAGAGTTTTATAGCTTCTGATCTTACATTTAGGTCTTTAATCAATTTTGGTTTATCTTTGTGTATGGTGTTGGAAAGTGTTCTAATTTCATTCTTTTACATGTAGCTGTCCAGTTTTTCCAGCACCATTTATTGAAGAGGTTCTCTTTGCCCCATTGTATATTTTTGCCTCCTTTGTCAAAAATAAGGTACTCATGGGTGCATGGGTTTATTTCTGGGCTTTCTATCTTATTCCATTGGTCTATTTCTGTTTTTGTGTCAGTACCATACTGTCTTGATAACTGCAGCTTCATAGCATAATCTGAAGTCAGGAAGGTTGATTCCTCCAGCTCCATTCTTCTTTATCAAGACTGCTTTGGCTATTCAGGGTCTTTTGTGTTTCCATATGAATTGTGAAATTTTTTGTTCTAGTTCTGTGAAAAATGTCATTGGTGATTTGATAGGGATCACATTGAATGTATAGATTGTGTTTGGTAGTATAGTCATTTTCATAATATTGATTCTTCCTGCCCAGGATGGCAGGTGTGACAGCCCTGTGACACCTTGAGAGAAAGCCACGGATCCCTATGTCTACTCGACAGGAAGCCTGACACTACTTTTACAGCTCGAGAGGAAAGTGGACTTGCATGTCTCCTCACGAGACGAAGTCTGACTCCCCTGTTGAAACTCCATAGGAACCCCGAGATCCATGTCAGCACTGGAGAGGAACCCTGAGGTTCCGGCCTCAACTCCAGATGAGGACCTAGGCCCCTGCACCGACTGGAGAGGAATCCTGAGAGGCCCCTCGCAACTCGCATGGAGACTTGACTTTCCTGAGGTAACACGAGCGGGTTCCTGAGGTCCCCGTCGTAACTCGAGAGGAACCCCAATTTTCCTGCCACAACTTGAGAAAAACCAGGAGATTCTCCCCTCTGTATATGTCCTCTTTTATTTCTTTCATTAGTGTCTTACAATTTTCTGTGTAAAGTTCTTTTGTCTCCTTAGGTAAGTTTATTCCTAGATATTTAATTCTTTTTGTTGCAATGGTGAATGGGATTGATTCCTTAATTTCTCTGATTTTTCATTGTTAGTATATAGAAATGCAAGTAATTTCTGTGTATTGGTTTTGTATCCTGCAACTTTGCTAAATCCACTGATTAACTCTAGTAATTTTCTGATACTATCTTTGGGATTTTCTATGTAAGGTATCATGTCATCTGCAAACACTGAGTTTTACTTCTTTTCTGATCTGGATTTCTTTTATTTCTTTTTCCTCTCTGATTGCTGTAGCTAGGACTTCCAGAACTATGTTGAAAAATTATGGGGAAAGTGGATACCCTTGTCTGTTCCTGATCTTAAAAGGAATGCTTTCAGTTTCTCACCATTGAGAATAATGTTTGCTGTAGGCTTACCATATATGGCCTTTACTATGTTGAAATAAGTTCCTTCTATGCCCATTTTTTGAAGAGTTTTAATCATAATGGGTGCTGGATTTTGTCAAAGGCTTCTTCTGCATCTATTGAGATGATCATATGGTTTTTATCTTTCAATTTGTTAATATGGTATATCACATTGTTTGATTTGCATATATGGAGGAATTTTTGCATCCTTGAATTAAACCCAACTAGATTATGGTGTATGAGCTTTTTGATGTGTTGCTGAAGTCTGTTTGCTAAAATTTGTTGAGGATTTTTGCATCTATGTTCATCAGTGATATTGGCCTGTAGGTTTCTTTCTGTGTGTTGTATTTGTCTGGTTTTGGTATCAGGGTGATGCTTGCCTCTTAGAATGAGTTTGGAAGTGTTCCTTCCTCTGCAATTTTTTGAAAGAATTTAGAAGGATAAGCATTAGCTCTTCTCTCAATGTTTGATAGAATTCTCCTGTGAAGCCATCTGGTCCTGGGCTTTTGTTTGGGAGGAGATTTTTTATCACAGCTTCAATTTCAGTGCTTGTAATTCGGTTGTTCATAATTTCTATTTCTTCCTGGTTCAGTCTTGGAAGATTGAACTTTTCTAAAAACCTGTACGTTCCAGGTTATTCATTTTATTGTCATATAGTTGTTCATAATAGTCTCTTATATTCCTTTGTATTTATGTACTGTCTGTTGTAACCTCTCCTTTTTCATTTCTAATTTTGTTGATTTGATTCTTCTTTCTTTTTTTCCTTGATAAATCAGGCCAAAGGTTTGTCAATTTTGTTTATCTTCTAAAAGAACCAGCTTTTAGTTTTATTAATCTTTACTATTGTTTCTTTCTTTTTTGTTTATTTTGCTCAGATCTATATGATTTATTTCCTTCTACTAATTTTGGGGGTGGTTTTTGTTCTTCTTTTTCCAGTTATTTTAGTATAAAGTTAGACTGTCTATTTGATGTTTTTCTTGTTTCTTAAGGTGGGATTGTATTGCTATAAACGTCCCTCTTGGGACTGCTTTTGCTGCATCCCATAGGTTTTGAGTTGTCGTGTTTTCATTGTCATTTGTTTCTAGAAATTTTTTAATTTCCCTTTTGATTTCTTCAGTAACCTGTTGGTTATTTAGAAACACGTTGTTTAATATCCAACTGTTTGTATTTCTTACAGGTTTTTTCTTGTGATTGATATCTAGTCAAATAGCATTGTGGTCAGAGAAGATGCTTGATATGATTTGAATTTTCTTAAATTTACCGAGGTTTGATTTGTAACCCAAGATGTGGTCTATCCTGGAGAATGTTCCATGTGCACTTGAGAAGAAGTTGTATTCTTCTGCATTTGGATGGACTGTCCTGAAGATATCAATGGCATTGATCTCATCTAAAGTATCCTTTAAGACTTGTGTTTCCTTTTTAATTTTCTGTTTTGATGATCTGTCCACTGGTGTGAGTGGGGTGTTAAAGTCTCCTACTATTGTGTTGCTGTCAATTTCTCCCTTTATGTCTGTTAGTGTTTGTCTTATGTATTGAAGTGCTCCCATAATGGGTGCATAGATATTTACAGCTGTTATGTTTCCTCTTGGATTGATCCCTTGATCATTATGTAGTGTCTTTCTTTAGGCAGATTCTTTACCGGCTGAGCCACAAGGGAAGCCATATCTCTTGTAATCTTTATCTTAAGGTCTATTTTGTCTGATATGAGGATTGCTACTCCAACTTTCTTTTGCTTCCTATTTGCATTCCTATTTCCTTTTCCATCCTCTCACTTTCAGTTTATATGTGTCTTTAGGTCTGAAGAGGGTTTCTTATAGACAGCACATATATGGGTCTTTTTATTGTATCCATTCAGCCAGTCTGTGTCTTTCAGTTGGAGCCTTTAATCCATTGACATTTAAAGTAAGTATTGATATATATGTTCCTATTGACATTTTTTTAATTGTTTGGGGTTGATTTTTAGATCTTTTTCCTTCTCTTGTATTTCTTGACTATATAAGTCCCTTCAATATTTGTTGTAAAGCTAGTTTACTGGTACTGAATTCTCTTAGCTTTTGCTTGTCTGTAAAACTTTTTATTTCCCCATCAATTTTGACTGAGATCCTTGCTGGGCATAGTAATCTTGGTTGTAGATTTTTTTTTTTCCTTTCAGTACTTTAAATATATCCTTCCATTCCCTTCTGGCCTGCAGAGTTTCTGCTGAAAGATCTCTGTTAAACATATGGGGTTTCCCTTGTATGTTACTTGTTGCTTTTCCCTTGCTGCTTTTAATATTCTTTCTTTGTGTTTAGTCTCTGTTAGTTTGATTAGTATGTGTCCTGGCATGTTTCTCCCTGGGTTTATCCTATATGGGACTCTTCGCACCTCTTGGACTTGATTGACTATTACCTTTTCCATGTTGGAGAAATTTTCAACTATAATCTCTTCAAAAAGTTTCTCACATCCTTTCTTTTCTTCTTCTCCTTCTGGGACCCCTATAATTCAAATGTTGGTGCATTTGCTATTTTCCCAGAGGTCTCTGAGGCTATCCTCACTTCTCTTCATTCCTTTTACTTTATTTTGCTATTCAGAAGTAATTTCCACCATTTTATCTTCCAGCCCACCAATTCATTCTTCTGCTTCAGATATTCTGCTATTGTTCCTTCCAGAGTATTTTTAATTTCATTAATTGTGTTGTTTTTCTCTGGAGGATTATTCTTTAATTCTTCTAAGTCTTTGTTAACTGATTCTTGCATTTTCTCCATTTTGTTTTCAAGGTTTTTGATCACCTTTACTATCATTATTCTGAATTCTTTTTCAGGTAGTTTGCCTATTTCCTGCCTCTTCATTTATTTGGACTTCTGTGTTTCTAATTTGTTCCTTCATTGTGTAGTGTGTTTCTGCCTTTCATTATTTTATTTTAATTTACTGTGTTTGAGGTGTCTTTTTTCCCAGCCTTCAAGGTTGAATTCTTTCTTCCTTTGGGTTTCTGCCCTCCTAAGGTTGGTCCAGTGGTTTGTGTTTTTGTTTGTTTATTTGTTTGTTTTTCATCTGATGGGCAAGGCTGAGTGAGGTGGTAATCCTATCTGCTGATGATTTGGTTTGTATTTTTGTTTTGTTTGTTGTTTAGATGAGGCATCCTGTACGGGGTGCTACTGGTGGTTGGGTGATGCTGAGTCTTGTATTCAAGTGGTTTCCTTTGTGTGAGTTCTCACTATTTGATACTCCCTAGGGTTAGTTCTCACTCTCTGATACTCTTGGAGAAGGCAATGGCACCCCACTCCAGTACTCTTGCCTGGAAAATTCCATGGACAGAGGAGCCTGGTAGGCTGCAGTCCACAGGATCACTAAGAGTCAGACACGACTGAGAGATTTCACTTTCACTTTTCACTTTCGTGCATTGGAGAAGGAAATGGCAACCCACTCCAGTGTCCTTGCCCGGAGTATCCCAGGGATGGGCGAGCCTGATGGGCTGCCGTCTATGGGGTCGCACAGAGTCGGACACGACTGACGCGACTTAGCAGCAGCAGGGTTAGATCTCTAGTAGTCTAGGTTTTTGAAGTCAGTGCTCCCACTCCAAAGGCTCAGGGCTTTATCTTCAGTGCCATACCAGAGAAGGCCTGGATGGAGGAGGACCAGCAGGCCAGAGCCAAGGGGCTTGTAACACAGTCTCAGGAGAGTCCCCACACGTATGCTGGAGGACCCCAAACAGGGGCCTGGGCTAAAGGCAGGCAGACACCGTGTCTCCTTTCCTCTGGACAGTGGTTCATCCCTCCGCTATGTCTTTTCTTGGCTTGATAGATTATTCAATTTTTTTGGCACTAAATAATATTCCACTATCTGGAACTGGTATGTTCATTTATTTCTTCCAAATTTTAGCAATTATGAATAAAGTTGCTAAAAACATCTGTGTGCAGGTTCTGGAGTCAGCATAGTTGTCAACTCATTTGGGTAAGTGCCAAGTAGTATGGTTGCTGAACATTATGTTAAGAGTATGCTTAATTTAGTAAGAAATGGATAAACTATCCAAAGAGACAGTACAATTTCTCATTTTCATTAGTAATAAATGAGAACTTCTGTTGTTCCCCATCCTCGTCAGCCTTTGGTGTAGTCAGTGTCATTTTTGTAATTGTGGTCATTCTAAGAGGTTGCTGTTGTTCAGTCGCTCGGTGTGTCCGACTGTTTTCAACTCCGTGGACTGCAGCTTGCCAGGCTTCCCTGTCCATCACTAACTCTCAGAGTTTGCTCAAATTCATATCTGTTGAGTCAATAATGCCATCCAACCATCTCATCTTCTGTCGTCTCCTTCTCGTTCTGCCTTCCATCTTTTCCAGCATCAGGGTCTTTTCCAAAGAGTCGGGTCTTCACATCAGGTAGCAAAAGTACTGGAGCTTCACCTTCAGCATCAGTCCTTCCAATTAATATTCAGGGTTGATTTCCTTTAGGATTGACTGGTTTGATCTCCTTGCTGTCCAAGGGACTTTCGTGAATCTTCTCCAGCACCACAATTAGAAAGCATCAATTCTTCAGTGCTCAGCCTTCCTTATGGTCCAGCTCTCACATCCAGGACTACTGGAAAAACCATAGTTTTGACTATATGGACCTTTGTCCACAAAGTGATGTTTCTGCTTTTTAACATGCTGTCTAGGTTTGTCATAACTTTTATTCCAAAGAGCAGGCATCTTTTAATTTCATGGCTGCAGTCACATGTGTGGCAATTTTGGAGCACAGAAAAATAAACATCCCAGGATTCTAATAGGTATGTAGTGATATTTGTTGTTTTGATTTGCAGTTCTCTTTAGGCAGGGGTCCCCAACTCCTGGGCCATTGACCAGTTCCAGTCCATGACCTGTTAGGAACAGGGCTGCACAGCAGAAGGTGAGCAGCAGATGCGTGAATGAAGCATCTATATTTAAAACTGTCCCTTATTGTTCACAGTGCTGTCTGAACTCCACCTTCTGCCGGTTGCAGCAGTAGGATCAGATTCTCATAGGAGCATGAACCCTACTGTGAACTGTGCCATGTGAGGGCTCTAGGTTGCATCCTCCTTATGAGAATCTAATGCCTGATGAACTGAGCCTAAGTGGTGATGATAGCACTGGCGAGTATCTGCAAATACAAATCATCATTAGCAGAGAAGTCTGACCCCACCGAAACCATAATAAATCAATTACTCTCAAATTTGTATCAAAACTCCACCTGTGAGAGGCAAGTGACAGCTAAGCTACACTAGGTGGCAGGCAGATTCTGACAATTATTTTAGCCTGCATGGAACCTCCCCACTATTTTATGTACCACTTCTGTCTGTACCTCTTTCCCACACTGCACTTGCCTTGGCCACAGTTTTTGTAAGGCCACAAGCTAACTCTACTCACAATTAGGTAAAAAAAAAAAAAAAAAAAATGTTGCTGGAGAGCTCTTTGAAAAGGGGGAGAGACCAAATGATGAGACAGCAGAAGATTCTAAGACTGCCAACAAAAAGCAAGCTGCATTTAAAAAAAATACTAGAGTCCTACTTAAATTATGGGTTCATTGCAACAGGTGATTCACATTCTCAAGCCTGCTTTGTATAATATAATAGGTGGCCATGAGCTATTTAATAAAACAATGAAACCTTCAAAACTGCTTCACTACATGGAGCCCAACCATCCTGTGTTAAAAGACAATCCTCTGGAGTTTTTCAAAAGAAAAAAAAAAAAAAAACATGAACATGAAAAATAGAAACAATTACAGAAGGCCACCACTTCATCAAATGCACCTGCACTGAGAGCATCATTCTTAGTGGCTAACTGCATCATTAAAGCTAAGAAGCCAACTACTATTATAGAATTGATCCTGACTGCTGGTTAAGACATTTGTCATGAAATTTTAGGAGAGGCTGCAGTTCAAAATGTGGCACATGTTCCTCTTTCAACTAGCACAGTAGATGAACTGATGAAGTAGCAGAGGATACTGAGGCATGATTTTTAGAGAGGATTAATGAGTCACTGTGGTACACGACCAGGGTGATGAGTCTACCAATGTTGGCAACAAGGCCACAGGGCTTGTTTCTGTGTGATTTGTCTTTTTCAGGAAGATGTGCATGAGAATGTTTTGCGCACTTTTGTTGCCAACCAACAGCACAGCTGCAGAACTATTCAAGCCTTTCAGGAAAATGAATTGGTCGTTTTGTGTTGGTATATACATGGACAGAGTGGCTACCATGACTGGATGGTTTTCTGGTTTCACTACTGAAGTCAAAGAGGTTGCTTCTGAATGTGAGTCTATGCACTGTGTCACGCATGGAGAAATGCTGCACAGCTGAAAAATGTCACCTTAACTTAATGTTTTGCATGATGTGATTAAAATTATCAACCACATTAAAGTACATGTCCTTAGATCTGTCTGTGCAACTCTGAGAAGAGATGGACACAGAGCACACATGTCTTCTTTTATACACAGAAGTTAGTTTAGTTCAGTGGCTCAGTGATGTCCGACTCTTTGTGACCCCATGAATCGCAGCATGCCAGGCCTCCCTGTCCATCACCAACGCCCAGAGTCCACCCAAATCCATGTCCATGAGTCAGTGATGGCATCCAACCATCTCATCTTCTGTCGTCCCCTTCTCCTCCTGCCCTTAATCTTTCCCAGAATCAGGGTCTTTTAAAATGAGTCAGCTCTTCACATCAGGTGGCCAAAATATTGGAGTTTCAGCTTCAACATCGGTCCTTCCACAGAAGTCAGATAGCTTCCTAAAGGTAGATCACTGGACAGAATTTTCAAGTTATGAGAGCAGCTCCAGAGATTTCTTTGAGAAAAGCTGTCACAACTGAAAGAGTATTTCAATTACACCGGATGGGTCGCAAAATGTGCTTACTGTGTGTGACATATTCAACCTGCTCAGTGAACTCAATCTGTCACTTAAGGATTGAACATCGACCGTATTCAAGTCAACAGATAAAGTGGCTGCATCCAAAGTCAAACCGGAATTATAGGGCGTGAAAAGTGGGATTCTTGACATGTTTCAAACATTAGCAGAGATTTTGAAGGAGACCGAGCCAGGGCCTTCTTTCTCTCAGCTGGTGTATGAATCTATCTCAGCTTTCAAGAGTTTGAGCATTATTTCCCAAGCACAAAAAAAAAGCCCATTCCTGGGGAGGAATGGATCTGTGACCCATTTGTGAATAAGTCAGGTGAATCAACTTTGTTCATGCTAGATCACCTGCTTGAGATTGCAAATGGTGGTGGCCTTAAAAGTATGTTTAAGACAACTTCAAATGGCCATATATCCTGGATTAAAGTTTAGGTTGAATATCCTGAGCCTGCCACAAAAGCACAAGAAATTCTGCTTCCATTTACAATATACTATTTTTGTGAGGTAGAATTTACTGCAGCGACAGCAACCAGAACGAGGTTACCGAGCATTCTGGAAATAAGCTACACACTTCGGGTGTCATTGTCTCTCACCACCCCTAGATGGCACTGTCTCTTTACAGGAAAACAAGCTCAGGGCTCACAATGGTTCTGCATTTTGGTGCGTTATATATCACAATGCAATAATAATAGCAATAAAGTGCACAATAACTGTAATGTGCTTGAATCACCCCCAAACCATCCCCCCCTGCCAGTCGGTGGGAGAAATTCTCTTCCACGAAACTGGTCCCTGGTGCCTAAAAGGCTGGGAATCGCTGTCTTTAAGACATGATGTGGAGCATCTTTTAATGTGCTTACTTGCCCTCTGTTTCTCTTCTTTAGTTAGGTATCTCTTAAAGCCTTTAGCCCATTTTTTAAGTAAAGTTGTTGGTTTTCTTTTTGGAGAGTTTTTTGTGTATTTTGGATAACTGTCCTTTTTTGTCTTTTGCATATATTTTCTCCCAGACTACATTCTGGACTCCCAGACTACATCCTGCCTTTCCATTCTGTCCACATTGTTTTAATGAAGTCCAGTTTATCAATCCCCACTCCAGTACTCTGCCTGGAAAATCCTATGGACGGAGAAGCCTGGAAGGCTGCAGTCTGTGGGGTCGCACAGAGTCGGACACGACTGAGAGGCTTCACTTTCACTTTTCACTTTCATGCATTGGAGAACGAAATGGCAACCCACTCCAGTGTTTTTGTTTTTTTTGTTTTTGTTTTTTTCACTCCAGTGTTCTTGCCTGGAGAATCCCACGGACGGGGGAGCCTGGTGGGCTGCCGTCTATGGCATCGCACAGAGTCGGACACGACTGAAGTGACTTAGCAGCAGCTTATCAATTATTTCTTTCATTGTATGTGCCTTTGGTGTCATATCTAAAAAGTCATCCCCAAACTCAAAGTTATCTGTATTGTCATACATATTCTTCTGTCTTATAGTTTTGCATTCTACATTTAGATCTGATTCATTTTGAGTTAATTTTTGTGAAAGGTATAAAGTTGTCTAGAATATATTCCTAATACTAGCATAGCACAAGGTAATAAAGTTTCACTGTTTATGTGTAATTTTTCAAGGAGTAATTTAAGTAGAATTTCAGCTTTGAGTGCTGGTGGTAAAGCTGGAGCTTCTTCCTTGAGTCTTAGAGAGAAGTGTTCTTTTCTGATTTAAACACGATAGTAATAAATACTATGAAGACTCTTTATTTTAGATTATTCTCAATAAGGCTTGTGAGCTGTCTCTTATACACATCTCCTATTGACATTTTTTTAATTGTTTGGGGTTGATTTTTAGATCTTTTTCCTTCTCTTGTATTTCTTGACTATATAAGTCCCTTCAATCTGTCTCTTATACACATCTGATTTTTGCATCTATGTTCATCAGTGATATTGGCCTGTAGGTTTCTTTCTGTGTGTTGTATTTGTCTGGTTTTGGTATCAGGGTGATGCTTGCCTCTTAGAATGAGTTTGGAAGTGTTCCTTCCTCTGCAATTTTTTGAAAGAATTTAGAAGGATAAGCATTAGCTCTTCTCTCAATGTTTGATAGAATTCTCCTGTGAAGCCATCTGGTCCTGGGCTTTTGTTTGGGAGGAGATTTTTTATCACAGCTTCAATTTCAGTGCTTGTAATTCGGTTGTTCATAATTTCTATTTCTTCCTGGTTCAGTCTTGGAAGATTGAACTTTTCTAAAAACCTGTACGTTCCAGGTTATTCATTTTATTGTCATATAGTTGTTCATAATAGTCTCTTATATTCCTTTGTATTTATGTACTGTCTGTTGTAACCTCTCCTTTTTCATTTCTAATTTTGTTGATTTGATTCTTCTTTCTTTTTTTCCTTGATAAATCAGGCCAAAGGTTTGTCAATTTTGTTTATCTTCTAAAAGAACCAGCTTTTAGTTTTATTAATCTTTACTATTGTTTCTTTCTTTTTTGTTTATTTTGCTCAGATCTATATGATTTATTTCCTTCTACTAATTTTGGGGGTGGTTTTTGTTCTTCTTTTTCCAGTTATTTTAGTATAAAGTTAGACTGTCTATTTGATGTTTTTCTTGTTTCTTAAGGTGGGATTGTATTGCTATAAACGTCCCTCTTGGGACTGCTTTTGCTGCATCCCATAGGTTTTGAGTTGTCGTGTTTTCATTGTCATTTGTTTCTAGAAATTTTTTAATTTCCCTTTTGATTTCTTCAGTAACCTGTTGGTTATTTAGAAACACGTTGTTTAATATCCAACTGTTTGTATTTCTTACAGGTTTTTTCTTGTGATTGATATCTAGTCAAATAGCATTGTGGTCAGAGAAGATGCTTGATATGATTTGAATTTTCTTAAATTTACCGAGGTTTGATTTGTAACCCAAGATGTGGTCTATCCTGGAGAATGTTCCATGTGCACTTGAGAAGAAGTTGTATTCTTCTGCATTTGGATGGACTGTCCTGAAGATATCAATGGCATTGATCTCATCTAAAGTATCCTTTAAGACTTGTGTTTCCTTTTTAATTTTCTGTTTTGATGATCTGTCCATTGGTGTGAGTGGGGTGTTAAAGTCTCCTACTATTGTGTTGCTGTCAATTTCTCCCTTTATGTCTGTTAGTGTTTGTCTTATGTATTGAAGTGCTCCCATAATGGGTGCATAGATATTTACAGCTGTTATGTTTCCTCTTGGATTGATCCCTTGATCATTATGTAGTGTCTTTCTTTAGGCAGATTCTTTACCGGCTGAGCCACAAGGGAAGCCATATCTCTTGTAATCTTTATCTTAAGGTCTATTTTGTCTGATATGAGGATTGCTACTCCAACTTTCTTTTGCTTCCTATTTGCATTCCTATTTCCTTTTCCATCCTCTCACTTTCAGTTTATATGTGTCTTTAGGTCTGAAGAGGGTTTCTTATAGACAGCACATATATGGGTCTTGTTATTGTATCCATTCAGCCAGTCTGTGTCTTTCAGTTGGAGCATTTAATCCATTGACATTTAAAGTAAGTATTGATATATATGTTCCTATTGACATTTTTTTAATTGTTTGGGGTTGATTTTTAGATCTTTTTCCTTCTCTTGTATTTCTTGACTATATAAGTCCCTTCAATATTTGTTGTAAAGCTGGTTTACTGGTACTGAATTCTCTTAGCTTTTGCTTGTCTGTAAAACTTTTTATTTCCCCATCAATTTTGACTGAGATCCTTGCTGGGCATAGTAATCTTGGTTGTAGATTTTTTTTTTTCCTTTCAGTACTTTAAATATATCCTTCCATTCCCTTCTGGCCTGCAGAGTTTCTGCTGAAAGATCTCTGTTAAACATATGGGGTTTCCCTTGTATGTTACTTGTTGCTTTTCCCTTGCTGCTTTTAATATTCTTTCTTTGTGTTTAGTCTCTGTTAGTTTGATTAGTATGTGTCCTGGCATGTTTCTCCCTGGGTTTATCCTATATGGGACTCTTCGCACCTCTTGGACTTGATTGACTATTACCTTTTCCATGTTGGAGAAATTTTCAACTATAATCTCTTCAAAAAGTTTCTCACATCCTTTCTTTTCTTCTTCTCCTTCTGGGACCCCTATAATTCAAATGTTGGTGCATTTGCTATTTTCCCAGAGGTCTCTGAGACTATCCTCACTTCTCTTCATTCCTTTTACTTTATTTTGCTATTCAGAAGTAATTTCCACCATTTTATCTTCCAGCCCACCAATTCATTCTTCTGCTTCAGATATTCTGCTATTGTTCCTTCCAGAGTATTTTTAATTTCATTAATTGTGTTGTTTTTCTCTGGAGGATTATTCTTTAATTCTTCTAAGTCTTTGTTAACTGATTCTTGCATTTTCTCCATTTTGTTTTCAAGGTTTTTGATCACCTTTACTATCATTATTCTGAATTCTTTTTCAGGTAGTTTGCCTATTTCCTGCCTCTTCATTTATTTGGACTTCTGTGTTTCTAATTTGTTCCTTCATTGTGTAGTGTGTTTCTGCCTTTCATTATTTTATTTTAATTTACTGTGTTTGAGGTGTCTTTTTTCCCAGCCTTCAAGGTTGAATTCTTTCTTCCTTTGGGTTTCTGCCCTCCTAAGTTTGGTCCAGTGGTTTGTGTTTTTGTTTGTTTATTTGTTTGTTTTTCATCTGATGGGCAAGGCTGAGTGAGGTGGTAATCCTATCTGCTGATGATTTGGTTTGTATTTTTGTTTTGTTTGTTGTTTAGATGAGGCATCCTGTACGGGGTGCTACTGGTGGTTGGGTGATGCTGAGTCTTGTATTCAAGTGGTTTCCTTTGTGTGAGTTCTCACTATTTGATACTCCCTAGGGTTAGTTCTCACTCTCTGATACTCTTGGAGAAGGCAATGGCACCCCACTCCAGTACTCTTGCCTGGAAAATTCCATGGACAGAGGAGCCTGGTAGGCTGCAGTCCACAGGATCACTAAGAGTCAGACACGACTGAGAGATTTCACTTTCACTTTTCACTTTCGTGCATTGGAGAAGGAAATGGCAACCCACTCCAGTGTCCTTGCCCGGAGTATCCCAGGGATGGGCGAGCCTGATGGGCTGCCGTCTATGGGGTCGCACAGAGTCGGACACGACTGACGCGACTTAGCAGCAGCAGGGTTAGATCTCTAGTAGTCTAGGTTTTTGAAGTCAGTGCTCCCACTCCAAAGGCTCAGGGCTTTATCTTCAGTGCCATACCAGAGAAGGCCTGGATGGAGGAGGACCAGCAGGCCAGAGCCAAGGGGCTTGTAACACAGTCTCAGGAGAGTCCCCACACGTATGCTGGAGGACCCCAAACAGGGGCCTGGGCTAAAGGCAGGCAGACACCGTGTCTCCTTTCCTCTGGACAGTGGTTCATCCCTCCGCTATGTCTTTTCTTGGCTTGATAGATTATTCAATTTTTTTGGCACTAAATAATATTCCACTATCTGGAACTGGTATGTTCATTTATTTCTTCCAAATTTTAGCAATTATGAATAAAGTTGCTAAAAACATCTGTGTGCAGGTTCTGGAGTCAGCATAGTTGTCAACTCATTTGGGTAAGTGCCAAGTAGTATGGTTGCTGAACATTATGTTAAGAGTATGCTTAATTTAGTAAGAAATGGATAAACTATCCAAAGAGACAGTACAATTTCTCATTTTCATTAGTAATAAATGAGAACTTCTGTTGCTCCCCATCCTCGTCAGCCTTTGGTGTAGTCAGTGTCATTTTTGTAATTGTGGTCATTCTAAGAGGTTGCTGTTGTTCAGTCGCTCGGTGTGTCCGACTGTTTTCAACTCCGTGGACTGCAGCTTGCCAGGCTTCCCTGTCCATCACTAACTCTCAGAGTTTGCTCAAATTCATATCTGTTGAGTCAATAATGCCATCCAACCATCTCATCTTCTGTCGTCTCCTTCTCGTTCTGCCTTCCATCTTTTCCAGCATCAGGGTCTTTTCCAAAGAGTCGGGTCTTCACATCAGGTAGCAAAAGTACTGGAGCTTCACCTTCAGCATCAGTCCTTCCAATTAATATTCAGGGTTGATTTCCTTTAGGATTGACTGGTTTGATCTCCTTGCTGTCCAAGGGACTTTCGTGAATCTTCTCCAGCACCACAATTAGAAAGCATCAATTCTTCAGTGCTCAGCCTTCCNAGTACTGGAGCTTCACCTTCAGCATCAGTCCTTCCAATTAATATTCAGGGTTGATTTCCTTTAGGATTGACTGGTTTGATCTCCTTGCTGTCCAAGGGACTTTCGTGAATCTTCTCCAGCACCACAATTAGAAAGCATCAATTCTTCAGTGCTCAGCCTTCCTTATGGTCCAGCTCTCACATCCAGGACTACTGGAAAAACCATAGTTTTGACTATATGGACCTTTGTCCACAAAGTGATGTTTCTGCTTTTTAACATGCTGTCTAGTTTTGTCATAACTTTTATTCCAAAGAGCAGGCATCTTTTAATTTCATGGCTGCAGTCACATGTGTGGCAATTTTGGAGCACAGAAAAATAAACATCCCAGGATTCTAATAGGTATGTAGTGATATTTGTTGTTTTGATTTGCAGTTCTCTTTAGGCAGGGGTCCCCAACTCCTGGGCCATTGACCAGTTCCAGTCCATGACCTGTTAGGAACAGGGCTGCACAGCAGAAGGTGAGCAGCAGATGCGTGAATGAAGCATCTATATTTAAAACCGTCCCTTATTGTTCACAGTGCTGTCTGAACTCCACCTTCTGCCGGTTGCAGCAGTAGGATCAGATTCTCATAGGAGCATGAACCCTACTGTGAACTGTGCCATGTGAGGGCTCTAGGTTGCATCCTCCTTATGAGAATCTAATGCCTGATGAACTGAGCCTAAGTGGTGATGATAGCACTGGCGAGTATCTGCAAATACAAATCATCATTAGCAGAGAAGTCTGACCCCACCGAAACCATAATAAATCAATTACTCTCAAATTTGTATCAAAACTCCACCTGTGAGAGGCAAGTGACAGCTAAGCTACACTAGGTGGCAGGCAGATTCTGACAATTATTTTAGCCTGCATGGAACCTCCCCACTATTTTATGTACCACTTCTGTCTGTACCTCTTTCCCACACTGCACTTGCCTTGGCCACAGTTTTTGTAAGGCCACAAGCTAACTCTACTCACAATTAGTTAAAAAAAAAAAAAAAAAAAATGTTGCTGGAGAGCTCTTTGAAAAGGGGGAGAGACCAAATGATGAGACAGCAGAAGATTCTAAGACTGCCAACAAAAAGCAAGCTGCATTTAAAAAAAATACTAGAGTCCTACTTAAATTATGGGTTCATTGCAACAGGTGATTCACATTCTCAAGCCTGCTTTGTATAATATAATAGGTGGCCATGAGCTATTTAATAAAACAATGAAACCTTCAAAACTGCTTCACTACATGGAGCCCAACCATCCTGTGTTAAAAGACAATCCTCTGGAGTTTTTCAAAAGAAAAAAAAAAAAAAAACATGAACATGAAAAATAGAAACAATTACAGAAGGCCACCACTTCATCAAATGCACCTGCACTGAGAGCATCATTCTTAGTGGCTAACTGCATCATTAAAGCTAAGAAGCCAACTACTATTATAGAATTGATCCTGACTGCTGGTTAAGACATTTGTCATGAAATTTTAGGAGAGGCTGCAGTTCAAAATGTGGCACATGTTCCTCTTTCAACTAGCACAGTAGATGAACTGATGAAGTAGCAGAGGATACTGAGGCATGATTTTTAGAGAGGATTAATGAGTCACTGTGGTACACGACCAGGGTGATGAGTCTACCAATGTTGGCAACAAGGCCACAGGGCTTGTTTCTGTGTGATTTGTCTTTTTCAGGAAGATGTGCATGAGAATGTTTTGCGCACTTTTGTTGCCAACCAACAGCACAGCTGCAGAACTATTCAAGCCTTTCAGGAAAATGAATTGGTCGTTTTGTGTTGGTATATACATGGACAGAGTGGCTACCATGACTGGATGGTTTTCTGGTTTCACTACTGAAGTCAAAGAGGTTGCTTCTGAATGTGAGTCTATGCACTGTGTCACGCATGGAGAAATGCTGCACAGCTGAAAAATGTCACCTTAACTTAATGTTTTGCATGATGTGATTAAAATTATCAACCACATTAAAGTACATGTCCTTAGATCTGTCTGTGCAACTCTGAGAAGAGATGGACACAGAGCACACATGTCTTCTTTTATACACAGAAGTTAGTTTAGTTCAGTGGCTCAGTGATGTCCGACTCTTTGTGACCCCATGAATCGCAGCATGCCAGGCCTCCCTGTCCATCACCAACGCCCAGAGTCCACCCAAATCCATGTCCATGAGTCAGTGATGGCATCCAACCATCTCATCTTCTGTCGTCCCCTTCTCCTCCTGCCCTTAATCTTTCCCAGAATCAGGGTCTTTTAAAATGAGTCAGCTCTTCACATCAGGTGGCCAAAATATTGGAGTTTCAGCTTCAACATCGGTCCTTCCACAGAAGTCAGATAGCTTCCTAAAGGTAGATCACTGGACAGAATTTTCAAGTTATGAGAGCAGCTCCAGAGATTTCTTTGAGAAAAGCTGTCACAACTGAAAGAGTATTTCAATTACACCGGATGGGTCGCAAAATGTGCTTACTGTGTGTGACATATTCAACCTGCTCAGTGAACTCAATCTGTCACTTAAGGATTGAACATCGACCGTATTCAAGTCAACAGATAAAGTGGCTGCATCCAAAGTCAAACCGGAATTATAGGGCGTGAAAAGTGGGATTCTTGACATGTTTCAAACATTAGCAGAGATTTTGAAGGAGACCGAGCCAGGGCCTTCTTTCTCTCAGCTGGTGTATGAATCTATCTCAGCTTTCAAGAGTTTGAGCATTATTTCCCAAGCACAAAAAAAAAGCCCATTCCTGGGGAGGAATGGATCTGTGACCCATTTGTGAATAAGTCAGGTGAATCAACTTTGTTCATGCTAGATCACCTGCTTGAGATTGCAAATGGTGGTGGCCTTAAAAGTATGTTTAAGACAACTTCAAATGGCCATATATCCTGGATTAAAGTTTAGGTTGAATATCCTGAGCCTGCCACAAAAGCACAAGAAATTCTGCTTCCATTTACAATATACTATTTTTGTGAGGTAGAATTTACTGCAGCGACAGCAACCAGAACGAGGTTACCGAGCATTCTGGAAATAAGCTACACACTTCGGGTGTCATTGTCTCTCACCACCCCTAGATGGCACTGTCTCTTTACAGGAAAACAAGCTCAGGGCTCACAATGGTTCTGCATTTTGGTGCGTTATATATCACAATGCAATAATAATAGCAATAAAGTGCACAATAACTGTAATGTGCTTGAATCACCCCCAAACCATCCCCCCCTGCCAGTCGGTGGGAGAAATTCTCTTCCACGAAACTGGTCCCTGGTGCCTAAAAGGCTGGGAATCGCTGTCTTTAAGACATGATGTGGAGCATCTTTTAATGTGCTTACTTGCCCTCTGTTTCTCTTCTTTAGTTAGGTATCTCTTAAAGCCTTTAGCCCATTTTTTAAGTAAAGTTGTTGGTTTTCTTTTTGGAGAGTTTTTTGTGTATTTTGGATAACTGTCCTTTTTTGTCTTTTGCATATATTTTCTCCCAGACTACATTCTGGACTCCCAGACTACATCCTGCCTTTCCATTCTGTCCACATTGTTTTAATGAAGTCCAGTTTATCAATCCCCACTCCAGTACTCTGCCTGGAAAATCCTATGGACGGAGAAGCCTGGAAGGCTGCAGTCTGTGGGGTCGCACAGAGTCGGACACGACTGAGAGGCTTCACTTTCACTTTTCACTTTCATGCATTGGAGAACGAAATGGCAACCCACTCCAGTGTTTTTGTTTTTTTTGTTTTTGTTTTTTTCACTCCAGTGTTCTTGCCTGGAGAATCCCACGGACGGGGGAGCCTGGTGGGCTGCCGTCTATGGCATCGCACAGAGTCGGACACGACTGAAGTGACTTAGCAGCAGCAGCTTAGCAGCAGCTTATCAATTATTTCTTTCATTGTATGTGCCTTTGGTGTCATATCTAAAAAGTCATCCCCAAACTCAAAGTTATCTGTATTGTCATACATATTCTTCTGTCTTATAGTTTTGCATTCTACATTTAGATCTGATTCATTTTGAGTTAATTTTTGTGAAAGGTATAAAGTTGTCTAGAATATATTCCTAATACTAGCATAGCACAAGGTAATAAAGTTTCACTGTTTATGTGTAATTTTTCAAGGAGTAATTTAAGTAGAATTTCAGCTTTGAGTGCTGGTGGTAAAGCTGGAGCTTCTTCCTTGAGTCTTAGAGAGAAGTGTTCTTTTCTGATTTAAACACGATAGTAATAAATACTATGAAGACTCTTTATTTTAGATTATTCTCAATAAGGCTTGTGAGTGATACAAGCATGAGAATGAGAAAGATAAATGTAAAATCTATGCTAGTTGTCTGGTGATTATAAAGAAGTGCTCAGCTTTTTGTCCTCTGATTTGTGCTAGCATTGGTATATCTGATATTAGTAATCAGAACAAACATTGATTAAGGGGTTGAAATGTTATACTTTATGATGATGATGTATAAAGTGCTGAGATGATTGCTAGAATCAGAATTGAGAAAATTAGAGCAAGTATATCACCTGATTTACTATTTAGGAATAGGCTGTGCAATTGCATAAGTGAATATATAATATCATTATGGTTTGATGTGTGGACAAGTGACCAGGGGGTTGGCAGGAATAGTCTTCTCTGGATCTCCTATAAAGTTGGGAGAAACAGTACTAACATGGATAGTGTTCAAATTAAAAATAAAATTCTAAGATATGATTTATTGTGTGTGTGATGAAATGGAACTTTTTTCACATCAGATGAGATTCCTATTGTGTTATTACATCCTGTTTCATGAAAAAATAATAGATAAATAATTACTGGGGCTTAGCTGAATGATAGGAAGAACGCGAAAGCAAAGAATAGAGTAAGAATTTACTGAGAATCCTTTTCAGATTCATTTGATTGGGTGTGTCAATATAACGAATGACAGGAAGGTGATTTTTTTATTTAATTCAAGGATAATTGCTTTGCAGAATTTTGTTGTTTTCTGTCAAACCTCAGCATGAATCAGCCATGGGTATATATATTTTTTAATGACTGTTATTTCTCAGAAAAATATTTTAACTCATGGTTGTTGATGTTATTCAGTCACCAAGTCATGTCCAACACTTTGCCACCCCATGGACTGCAGCACCCCAGCCATCCCTGTCCTTCACTATCACCCAGAGTTTGCTCAAACTCATGTCCATCGAGTCAGTGAAGCCATTCAACCATTTCATCCTCTGCCACCTCCTTCTCCTCCTGCCCTCAATCTTTCCCAGAATCAGGGTCTTTTCCAATGAATTGGCTCTTTGCATCCAGTGGCCAAAGGACTAGAGCTTCAGCTTCAGCATCAGTCCTTCCAATGAATATTCAGGGTTGATTTCCTTTAGGATTGACTGGTTTAATCTCCTTGAAGTTCAAAGGACTCTCAAGAGTCTTCTCCAATACTATAATTCAAGACAATTCAAAAGCATCAGTTCTTCNTTCAGCATCAGTCCTTCCAATGAATATTCAGGGTTGATTTCCTTTAGGATTGACTGGTTTAATCTCCTTGAAGTTCAAAGGACTCTCAAGAGTCTTCTCCAATACTATAATTCAAGACAATTCAAAAGCATCAGTTCTTCAGCACTCAGCCTTCTACGTGGTCCAACTCTCACATCCATACCTGGCTACTGGAAAAATGATAGCTTTGACAAGATGGACCTTTGTTGGCAAAGTGACGCCTCTGTGTTTTAATATGTTGTCTAGGTTTATCATAGCTTTTCTTCCAAGGAGCAAGTTCCTTTTAATTTCATTGATGCAATCACCATCTGCAATGATTTTGGAGCCCAAGAAAAGAAAATCTAACACTGTCTCCACTTTTTCCCCATCTATGTGCCATGAAATGATGGCACTGGATGCCTTGGTCTTCATTTATTGAATGTTGAGTTTTAAGTCAGTTTTTTCACTCTCTTCTTTCACCCTGATCAAAAGGCTCTTTGCCTTATGTTAGGACATATAAATGCTGTGGTTATCACTTTGAATAACAGAGTGATTCTGATGTTTCACATTTCTAGAAAAGTGGATTCATTGTACAGGCCTGGTCCTATGTGAATAAAAAGACAGGAAAAAATATAGATGTCCCTTTGATGTATAAATACCAAATAGTCCATTTTAATGTCATAGTAGATATAGGTTACAGAAAAAAAAAATTTATTGTGTCTGATATGTAGTTTATGACTTGAAATAGTATTGTTAGAATTTGTAAGATTAAGATTCATAGTCAAAGTGTGAAAGTCACTCAGTCATGTCCGACTCTTTGCGACCCCATGGACTATACAGTCCATGGAATTCTCTACCAGGATACTGGAGTAGGCAGCCTTTCCCTTCTCCAGGGGAGCTTCCCAACCCAGGGATCGAACCCAGGTCTCCCACATTGCAGGCAGATTCTTTACCAGCTGAGCCACAAGGGATTAACAGAGAGTCAAAATTTTATCGTGATGAAATATTTGATAAGACTGATAAATAAGCAAATTATTTTGCTGTCAATAAGTAGTGGGTGGGATTTTTGGATATGGATCATTAATATACTTATATTATAAACACAGTGCTGGTTTTTCATTGCATTGATCATGGTTACTAATCCCATATGAGACTAAAGTGAAGTCGCTCAGTTGTTTCCAACTCTCTGCGACCCCTTGGACTGTCTCCTACCAGGCTTCTCCATCCATGGGAATCTCCAGGCAAGAATACTGGAGTGGTTTACCATTTCCTTCTCCAGGGGATCTCCCTGACCCAGGGATCGAACCCAGGTCTCCCACGTTGGAGGCAGATGCTTTAACCTCTGAGCCACCAGGAAAGCTGGGGACAATAGTGATGAAATTTATTTATTTATTTATTTTTGTATCTGAAATTATTATTTTATTTATTTTTTAATTGAAGGATAATTGCTTTACAGAATTTTGTTGACTATTAGTACCATGCTGCTACTGCTGCTAAGTCACTTCAGTCGTGTCCGACTCTGTGTGACCCCATAGACGGCAGCCCACCAGGCTCCCCCATCCCTGGGATTCTCCAGGCAAGAATACTGGAGTGGGTTGCCATTTCCTTCTCCAATGCATGAAAGAGAAAAGTGAAAGTGAAGTTGCTCAGTCTGTCTGACTGTTAGCGACCCCATGGACTGCAGCCCACCAGGCTACNGCTGCTGCTGCTGCTAAGTCACTTCAGTCGTGTCCGACTCTGTGTGACCCCATAGACGGCAGCCCACCAGGCTCCCCCATCCCTGGGATTCTCCAGGCAAGAATACTGGAGTGGGTTGCCATTTCCTTCTCCAATGCATGAAAGAGAAAAGTGAAAGTGAAGTTGCTCAGTCTGTCTGACTGTTAGCGACCCCATGGACTGCAGCCCACCAGGCTACTCTGTCCATTGGATTTTCCAGGCAAGAGTACTGGGGTGGGATGCCATTGCCTTACCATAGGACCCAGCAATCCCACAAATGGGCATATACCCTGAGAAAACTATAATTCAAAAAGATACATACCCCTATGTTCATTCCTCACTATTTATAATAACCAGGACATGGGAGAAACCTAGATGTCCATCAACAGATGGAGAATTTTGAGCGTTACTTTGCTAGTGTGTGAGATGAGTGCAGTTGTGCGGTAGTCTGAACATCTTTGGCATTGCCTTTCTTTGGGATTGGATTGAAAACTCACTTTTTCCAGTCCTGTGGCCACTGCTGAGTCTTCCAAATCTGCTGGCATTGAGTGTAGCACTTTCGCAGCATCGTCTTTTAGGATTTGAAATAGCTCAACTGGAATTCCATCACTTATGGCTGTTAGTATTTGTTAATATATTGAAGTACTCTTACGTTGTGTGCAAAAATATTGGTAACTGTCTTACTTTCCCCTTGAAATGATCCCCTGATCTTTAGGTAGTGTTGTTCTTTGTGTTGTGTGTGTGTGTGTGTGTGTGCTCAGTTGTGTCTGACCATCTGTGGCTCAAAGGACTGTCCTTCAAGGTTCCTCTGTCCATTGAATTTTCCAGGCAAGAATACTGGAGAGGGTTACCACTTCCTACTCCAGGGGACCTTTCTGATCAAGGGGAAAAAATTAATTAAATTCAGAAAACTAACTGATATATGTAAAAAAATAAAATAAAAACAAGTATATTCTTAAAAAATAAAGTCAAGCACTGGAAGATAAAATAGAATCCTAATAACAAAAAGAAACTAAAGGTGAATAATGGCAAAGAATAAGAAATAAATATAGAGAACTAACAGGTATACTAGAATAAATAAGCCTATAAATGAAACAACTACCAGAAGGTAAAACANTACACATCTGGTGGGGGCAGGGGGAGCAGGGGGTGGCGCTTATGCAGGGCTGTCAGGGGTGGGGCTTAGGTGGGGACTAGACCTATACACAGGATGCATGCAGCTGGTAATGGCCCAGGGTTTTGGGTGTTGGCAGGGCCTAGGCTTGATGAAGATGGAGAGGGCCCCAGAGCGTCTCCAGCCTCCGAGTGCAGAGGATCAGGACTGGGCCCTCAATTGGCTGCCCAGGCTGAGTGTTGGGGAGTTGTTGCCCCGGTTCTCTAACCCCCAAGGACCCCTCCCCATCAGACTCACCACTTACTCTTCCCCACTCCCTCTCACACCCCCAAGACCCATGTGAGCAAAGGTTGCCCTAGAGCAGGGATGACCAGGCCCAGGGTCTCAGCAGGCACCTAAGTGTCAAGTGGGTGAGGAGAATGCCCAGCATATTCTCCTCTGATCCTCCAAACCCCTGAAGGTACCCTCTTCCCTGTTCCCTTGATCCTCTCAATGTAATTGTGCCTCTCCGGGCATGACAACCCTTCTCCCAGTCACCTTCAGGTGAGCTGGCCTCCACCATCCTCTGCTGCTTCTCCCTGCTCACTCCCTTCCACCTCGTACCATGCCTCTGGGGGGTTCCTCCCATCGTCCACCAGGGTGTCGAGGTTCTTCACCAGTGTCCAGCAGATGCCCTAGTTGTGGGAACACTTGGACTCTGCATGCTCCCCATCTGCCATCTTGATTCTGCCCCTTTGCAATTCTCATTATTTTATTTTTCTTTCCTAGAAGTTCTATCTAATTCTTAATCTATGTGGTTGTTTTAAAACTTTGCTGTCCCTAAATGCTTGTTTTCGTGTCATTTTAATGCCTGCTGCTGCTGCTGCTGCTGCTAAGTCACTTCAGTCGTGTTCGACTCTGTGTGACCCCAGAGACGGCAGCCCACCAGGCTTCCCTGTCCCTGGGATTCTCCAGGCAAGAACACTGGAGTGGGTTGCCATTTCCTTCTCCAATGCATGAAAGTGAAAAGTGAAAGTGAAGTCGCTCAGTCATGTCTGACTCTTCGTGACCCCATGGACTGCAGCCTACCAGCCTCCTCCGTCCATGGGATTTTCCAGGCAAGAGTACTGGAGTGGGATGCCATCGCCTTCTCCGATTTTAATGCCTTAAACTGTATTAAACATTTTTTTATTAACCAAGTATCTGATAATCCAAGGTGCTAGACACAATGTGGCTATCTTCTTGTTTCCTCTCATTCTCATTCATGGAGTCTTATTCTCCTGTGTGACTTTGTGAGTTTTGACAAATGCAACTCATTTTTTTTTAGGTTGTTTCACTGCTTTGAGCCTTAAGCAGAAGCTCAGATCCTCCAGAAGCACTTCACCAACCACAGGATAAGAGTTTTAATCATTAAAATGGTTTGAAACCTAGCTCTAATCCTGTCAGAAGAATGGATTCTACTCAGGAATTTTCCAGGAATTTTCTTCCTTTTCTTCCTGGTACTGATATCACTGCAGGCCAGTTCTCTTGCTGGTCTCTTAGTTGTCATGTACCCTTATTCTGAGATTGTAATCTTTTGGGGCTCCAGCTTTATAGGTGTCTCCATGACACTCCTCACTAGGGGTGTGTCCTAGCTTTGCTTTGCCCCTCCCAGATCCTGAGCTGTTGTAAAATGGAGGTTTGTGGTCCCAGATTCCACAGCTCTGCTTGCTTACTTTCCAGGTTCCAGCTTTCAGTAAAGGTTTAGCCTCTCTGTGCTTTTCAGCAATAAAGCTTCATCAGTAGCTGTGGTGTGTATGGAAGCCATTAGAAGGGGCCCCTGTGCAGGGTCCCTGAACCCTGGGAAGTTCCTGTCCTGGTCTGACAGAGGCAGCATGGAACAGAGGTGGGAGAACCGAAAGGTGGGGGGAGACTGGAGTGGGAGGCTACCAGGCAGCTGGAACATGTAGGGTTGTCTGAGGGTGTCACAAGTTTGTGCATTCATAGCGCACTCACCGTTGTGGGGCTCTGGCTCAGGTGAGTAACCCGCGTGCTCTGGAGGTCCTGGCTGTGACGGCCTTGAGAAACTTGCTAATCTCTCTACATTGTCTATCTGTGAAATGTGGATGCTGTGGACGAGGATCTTGGGGACCTAGGAGAAATGTCAGGAGAATCCAGAGGTGGAACACTTAGTCGTGCAACGGGAGCCCTAGGTAAATGTGCATCCACGTCCACTCTCACCTTGCACCAATCTCACAGAGGCGGCAAGTGCTCTCTACTCCACAGACCTAACCACAGAGGGAGCTGCATGAGCTGATTGGTGCCCTGCAATCCCTGCCCCCAGCAGTCAAGGGGTTCAGGTGAGGCTGAGAGAGCAGCCTGGAGCTAGAGCTTCCCTGAGCATTGGGACCTGGGGGAGGCAGGACTTAGAGCCATGAGTGTCCCAGCCTGACACAATGTCACTTGGGCCAGAACCACCAGGTGACACACAGAACTCCTCTCTCAGTCATGGACCCGCTGACCACACTGGGTCCCCATGTCCTACCTCCCTTTTCTTTCTCAGCAGCTCTGCCTCTTGTCCTTAGCAGTGTGGTCTTGGCTAAATAACTTAGCCCCTTCATGGCTCCACCTGGGGTCCAATGTGACAATGGACCCAACCTGGAAGAGAGATGTGGATCACACTGGTTCCACTTTACACTGTGGGGTCCAGGTGAGATGAACAGAGAAGTAGGTGGTCCTTGGGCTATCACCCTCAGGTTGGACAGCTGTCGTGTTAACCTGCGAAGTGGGATCCCAGAGAAGTTCTTCTCACCCAGGAGGCCTTTTCTGGAGCATGAGGATCATTCCATCCTTCAGAGCCAGCCAAAGGCCATGTTCCCAGAGAGCCCCTAGCTCAAAGGCCATGCCCTCCCTGAGGATCTATTCCAGCATTCTCAGGAGGAAGAGCAACGGCACCTGAGCTCTGATGGCATGTTATCCTAAGAAAGCACATCTCCCTCCTCCGGAGAAATGGCGATTGCCAGAGGGCCAACCCCAACTCCCTGTCCCCTCTGCCAGGTCCTGCGCCTCTCACTGGGGTGTCTCCCTCATATTTCCACTGACCCCAGGCCTGGAGACAGCAGAGTCCTGCCTGATGTGTACTCTGCATGTCATACAACTGGGCTGAACGTTAGGGTGCTCTCTGCTGTGAGCCCAGCAGGCCCAGGCTGTCAGTGTTGTCGCTCACAGGTCCCTGTGTTATAATGCAAATTCCCTGGGAGAGGAAAACTTGTTACATGAAACCCTTCAGTAAAAATGTGACCGGGAGCTCAAGCCTTCTGATAGCCAGTGGTAGGCAGCAGCTCCAGGGAAACAGAAAGGGAATAATCTCCACAGTGCATGAGCTGCTAAATGCTAAAGAATCTGCCTTATTGTTGGGCCAACTCAAAATGCACTGGCCACCATGGGGATGGCCTAGCACTACCTGTCCTGGCTAGTGAGCCCAGAGCCTTAAAACTCTCTGTCACTTCCACTTTCTGCGTTCATTACAGGTCAGAACAGCCTGACCTGCCAGCCTGCGGGGGCCACTCACCACCCGCAGGGTGTGACACAGGGCAGATGTGCAGAACAGGTTAGTGACCTACATGTCACTTGAGAAATAAAGTCTTCACATTTGTGTCATTTCAAGGGCCTTGGGATGCTGGGACTGTCCCTGTCCTGGGACTGGCCAGAAGGTAACCTCCAGGAAACTGGAACCAAACTGAAACTGTGGAAGGCTCAATGCAAACAGATTCAAACTGATAATAAATGGAGCCCTCGATCCTGCCCCCAAGGGAGAGGTAAGCTAAGAGTGACTGCAGGCCACCTCACTGAGGAGCATCCGCTTGTGCACAGTCTCACAGGAAGCCACCTCAAGCTGCCAAACTGGCTTCAGATGAGAAATGGACCCAGCGAGGTTAAGTGTCTTGCCAAGTGTCACATTTTGAGGAGACTTAGGATTTTTCCCTAGACATGCAGAGTCCCCATTGCTGTGTCCCCCTGAGTTGCCAGAGGGTGAGGGCAGCAGGCATTGGATGAGGTACCGAGATACTCCCAGCAGAGCTCCCACCACACAACTATTCCTACAGACAGCAGGACAGCCGGTTTGGAGGAGATGATCTAAACACAGGCTTTTAGTTTTTTGATAGCAGTATTAATGCCTCTCTAAGCATGTCACCTGACCAGGCTGCAGAAGTGAAGCCATGGAGGGACTCTCCAGCCATAGGCTCTCATTGTCACATGCCTGGTTGCTTGCCTGTGTGTCACGGAGACACCAGGGAGCTAATTTTGCAACTGCTGGGTACCAAGAACCTTTATACACCTCACTTCATCTTCAGGAACCCTTCTGAAGATAAATAAATTGAAGCGCACATGAGGTCAAAATATTTTCTCATTCCAGCCAGCAAGTAAGTAGCAGATGTGTCTTCCTTCAAACAATGTGTTGTTTTCATTCTCACTCCTGCCTTCTTAGCAGGTAGTGGTGCTGGACCCTTCATTATCTGCACCATCCTCATCAGCATCTCAGCATCCTCATCATCACCATGTCATTATCATTCTTACTGTCGCAGTCACTCTCATCCTTATTAAACAACATCATTACTATCATTATCTTCACCATCACCATAGTCATCTACCATCATCACTATTGCCATCATCTCCCTTCTCTTCTTTACCGTTTTCACCATCACCATGATCACCATCACACCATCAGCAACTGGTTTCTCACTGCTCTTAAGATAAAGACTAAGATCTTTAACCTAATACCTGAGACCAGGTACAGCCCCCACTCCTTGTCCCTCCCTCCCTCTTCAGTCTCTAAACTCCAGCTCACTTGCCTCCTGTTGACTCCTTAAAGGACACAAGAATCTTGCCACCTGGGAATACTATTGCCCACTTTGCAGATCAGCCAATGTCAGTTTGAAAGACTTTTCAGGCAAATGTATCTTGACACCTAGAATGGAACACAGCTCTCTGTTTTATACTCATATATTGTTCCTTATTTCTTTTACATGACTTACCACAATTTGTCTCGGTTTTCTTGCATGACTCATGTCTAACTTGCTATCAGAATCAGCTCCATGGAAGTAAGAGTTCAGTTTGTCCTGCTTTCCAGCATGCTCCTCGAGCCAGTCTTGCAGAGAGTTCACGTAAATGTGAAGCTGGGGGTTAAATGGTTTGATCTTAAGGCCAATGAACTTAGACAAAAGAAAAAATGGGAGAGCAAGTTTCCACTTGATAGGTGAAGGTAAAAGGGGAGGTACCAGGGAGTCTGGGACAGTGCAGATGGCATAAATGTTGAGGGATCACAGCTAGCAATAGTGAAAAGAGTAGGTACAAGGAAACCTACATACCCAAGAGCATGCACACCATGATTTGAACATGGTCTGACATACAAGCTTGCTAAGACAATGACAAACACTTTAATACTGCCACCTCATGGCAAGGCTCAGTGCAACATATTCCTGGAGGAAAGAGAAGGGAAAACCCCAACTGGGCATGAAAATGCAAAACAGGAGAAGAGAGAAGATCCAGAGGCAGAGTAAAGGACTCTGGGCTCTTCTATCAAAAACACATCAAAACTACAACTACATGTAGAGTGACTCTTGCTGAAATTGATCTAGGGACTAGAAGAACAGCTCTTCTACAACCAAAGCAAAGACAGAGCCACATGGAGTCTAGTAGGAAAAGGGGAAAAGTGACCTGGTCTGAACACAATGGGGACACAGAAGATGCAGGGATATCAGGGGCTTGGGAATCCCCCTTGGGAAATGAGGTATTCAAGTCACTTCAGCCCTGGCATCCAACACTTAGAAGATAACCCCCACTTAGCTGATTTTAAAACCACTGGGGCTAACTTGAGGGCTGTTAGAAATCAAGAGTCCACTTCTCAAGAGTGCACACACAGACTTGCTTTTTCCTCATCACAGTGCTAAGGCAACATATTGAAAATTGCCTGGTTGAAAATTGCCTGGTGGTCTGCAGGGCCACCCCAGTGAAGCTCCCATCTAGTGCCAGGCTTCCCCTCCATCTCCTCTTGTTCTGGCACTGCTCTCCACTAAAAGCAGAGGCTACTGTTGCTAGTGAGAATGCATATACTTGTGAGGAACATATCTAGTTCTAACCCTTGCCCTGCCTCTGAACAGGGCAGAGGCAGCCAGTGACATCTTGGGAGTTGTGAAGTGGGAGGGGGGAATCCCTGCATACGCTTCACAGGGGGTGAAGCTAGCTCAAGGGCAGAAAACACCAACACCCGAGCTCCCGGCCGTGTGAAAATCTGATGGGGGGGAGGACAGCTCAGTGTTATGGCGCCAGTCCATCTGGCCCTGACCAAGGCACTAAGCAAGACACAAACGCTGGGGGATAAGGCGAAACCAGCCCATAATGCAGGCCCAAACTCTCAGGCCCTGGCCATGTCCCAAACCAAGACGTAAACCACCGTTATAACTGGGAGAAATTAATCCCCCAGGGCTCCTGCTCCAGCTCCTCAACCATTGACTCTACCCCCGAGAGGGCAGTGACAGCTCCCGTTGATACCTAGCTCTGGTTCCAGCCCCTTGTGCTCCAGCCCTACCTCCCACCCAGGGTGGGAAGATGTTCACTTCAGATCTAGTTGTCCCACCAAAGACACTGGGCACACACAGACTGCAGGGGGACACTCCCACATAAGAACACCCCTTCAAGACCAGGAAAGTCACTGTTTCACCTAATTTCATACAGACATAGAAAGTTAAAATGAGAAGACAAAAGAATATGTTTAAAAAAAGAAAAGAAAAGAAAAAACCTAGAAAAATGTGCAAATAAAAAAGATATAAATATTAATAATTTACCTGAGTAAGAGCTCAAAGAAATAGTAATAAGAATACCAACTAAATTGGGCAAAAGATTAGATGAACATGGTGAGAATTTTAAATATAGAGAACTATAAAGTATAAAGGAGAATAATTCAGAGATGAGGAACACAATAACTGAAATGAAAAACACACTAGAGGGAATCAAAAGCCGATTAGGTAATACAGAAGAACACCTAAACAAACTGGAAGATACAATAGTGAAAATCACACATTTGAAACAAGAAAAAGAAAACAAACTTGAAGAAATGAGGTTAGTTTAAGGGACCTCTGGGACAACATGAAGTGTTCTGATATTTGCATTATAAGGATGACAGAAGGAGGAAAGACAGAAATAAATAGAAACTGTATCTGATGGAGTTATGGCTCAAAACTTGCTGACACTGAAGAAGGAAACAGACATATAGGTACAGGATGCAGAGAGGATCCCAAGCAAGATGAACTCAAAGAGACCTACATGAGGACATGTAATTAAAATAACAAAAGTTAAAATTAAAGAGATCATTTGAAAGGCAGTAAGAGAAAAATAATCATAAATAGAGGAACCCAATAAGGTTATTGGTTGATTTTCTACAAAAACTGTGCAGACTAGGCAGGACAGGAGTTATCTGATGTATTTAGAGTGCTGAAAGGAAAGAAAATACAACCTAGGATGCTTCTTCCCAGCAAAATTATCTTTCATATTTGACTGATAAAGAGCTTCACAGACAAGCAAAATCTAAGAGTTCATCAATATTAAACCCACCTTATAAGAAGTGTTAAAGGGTCTTTTTTATGTGAAAGAAAGACTACAGCAAGAAAGAAAATGTAGGTGGAGGAACTTTCCACCAGTAAAGGCAAATATATAGTAAAGGCTGTGGATTAACCACTTAAATAAGTTTAACAAAGATTAAAAGATACAAATTGTAAAAGCCAATTGTAAGTGCAATAAACAATTATAGGATAGAATGATAGTGTAAAATATGGCATTGAAAACACAAAACCTTCAGGGAGTAGAAAATGTAAAGCTTTTAGAATATGCTTGAACTTGAAAGACTAACAGTTTAAAATAAGTAGGATTAGTCATAGTCAGCATATATGAACTACATGGTAACCACAAATCAAAACCTTCAGTATAAATACAAAAATCAGAAAAGACCACAAATGTTAACGCTAAAGAAATCATCAGATCACAAGTGAAGAAACTAAAAGAGGAAAAGAACAGAGGATAACTACAAAAAGCCAACCAGAAAACAAGAAAGTGGCATTAAATACATATTATCGATAATCATTTTTAAATGCCAATGAACTAAATGCTCCAAGCAAAAGACATAGGGAGGGTGATTGGAACTGAAAAAAGAGAAAAACAAGATTCATCTATATGCTGCTACAAGAGACTAACTTCAGAGGTAAAACACACAGACTGAAACCGAGGAGATGAAAAATGGAAATGCAAACGAAAGGGACAATGGAACAAAAGGGATATGTCATTCAAAGAAGAATTTAAAACAAAGTTTACAATAAAACACAAAGACATAGAAAACAGACTTACGGACATGGGGAGAGGGAAGAAGAGGGTGAGATGTATCGAAAGAGTAACATGGAAACTTACATTACCATATGTAAAATAGATAGCCAACGGGAATTTGCTGTATGGCTTAGGAAACTCAAACAGGGGGCTCTGTATCAATCTAGAGGGGTGGGATGGGGCAGGAGATAGGAGGGAGGTTCAAAAGGAAGGGGATATATGTATACCTATGGCTGATTCATGTTGAGGTTTGACAGTAAGCAATAAAATTCTATAAAGCAATTTATCCTTCAGTAAAAAAAATTAGTTAAAAAGAAAGAATAGGAAACTCAAACAGGGGGCTCTGTATCAATCTAGAGGGGTGGGATGGGGCAGGAGATAGGAGGGAGGTTCAAAAGGAAGGGGATATATGTATACCTATGGCTGATTCATGTTGAGGTTTGACAGTAAGCAATAAAATTCTATAAAGCAATTTATCCTTCAATAAAAAAAATTAGTTAAAAAGAAAGAAAAACACAAAGAAAGGCATTATATTATGGTAAAGAAATCAATAGAAGAAGATATAATATTTCTAAACTCATTTGCCCAATACAGAAGCACCTAAATAAACAGACACAAAGGGAGAAACGGACAATAAAATAACAATAGAAAACTTTAATGCCCCTTTTACATCAATGGACAGATATCCAGATAAAAAATCAATAAGGAAACTTTGCCATAAGTGACACAGTCAATGAGTTGGACTTAAAAACTATCTCCAGGACATTCCATTAAAAAATAACAGAATGCACATTTTCACGTGTACATGGAATATTCCCCAAGATAAATCACAGACCACAATAAGATTCAACAAATATAAAAGAATAAAAATTATTTCAGGTATCATTTCCAAACACAAACTAGGAATCAACCACAGGAAGAAAAATTGGAAAACAACCAAACATGTGGAGACTAAAAAATATACTGCTAAAATCTCAGTAGGTCAACAAAGAGATAAAAGAAGAAATCAAAAAATACCTTAAACCAAATGAAAACACTGTTTTCCAAAAATCTATGGGACTCAGCAAAAGCAGTTCTAAGAAGGAAGCTTATAGCAACACAGGCATACTTTAAGAAATAAGAAAAATATCAAATAAGCTAATCTATCATCTAATGAAATTAAAAGAAGAAAAAAGCTCAAAGTCAGCAGAAAGAAAGAAATAATAAAGATCAGAGAGGAAGCAAATAAAATAGACCAAAAACATTAATGAAAAAAAGAATTGCATTTTTTGAAAAGATGGACAAAATTGATAAATCTTTAGCAGGCTCATTAAGGAAAAAGAGATATATAAACACACAAAATTAGGGGGAAAAGAGGAGAAATTATAACCAATATCACAGAAATATAAAAAATAAAATCATAAGAGGATACTAGAACAACAAATTGCCAACAAACTAGACAATGTAGAAAAAAATGGATAAATTCCCAGAAGCATACAATCTTCCAAGACTGAATCAGAAAGAACAGATAATCTGAATGGATGAGTAGTGAAAAATCAAAAAACTCCCAACAAACAAAAGTGCAAGACTGCATGGTTTCACAGGGGAATTCTACCAAACATATAAAGAAGAGTTAACACCTATCCTTCTTAAACTATTTTAGAAAAAGAAGAGGAAAAAATACTCCCAAGATCATTCTACGAAGCTACCATTACCCTGGTACCCAAAACATACAAAACACTGAGCCACCAGGGAAGCTCAAAAAAATACTGAAGTGGGTAGCCTATACCTTCTCCAGCAGATCTTCCCAACCCAGGAATTGAACCAGAGTCTTCTGCATTGTAGGTGAATTCTTTACCAGCTGAGCTACCAGGGAAGCCTGTTACAAAACACTGTAGGAAAGGAAATTAAAGTCCAATATTCCTGATGACTCTTGATGTAAAATCCTCAACAAAATGTTAGCAAACAAAGTCAAGCAATATATAAAAGAATCATACATCATGATCAAGTGAGACTTATTCAGGAATATAAGGATGGTTCAATACCCACATCGACCAATGTGATACAGCACATTAACAAAAGGAATGACCAAAAGTTACATGATATAGATAGAACATAACTCAACATAATAAAAGCCATTTATGACTAACCTAGAGCAAGCATCATACTCAAAAGGTAAAAACTGAAACCTTTCCCTCTAAAAAAAGGGACAGAACAAGAATGCCCACTGCTACCATTTCTATTTTACCTAGTACTGGAAGTCCTAGCCACAGGACTCAGACAAAAGAAATTTAAAAGGCATTCAAATTGGAAGGGAAGAAATAAAACTGTCACTATTTGCAGATGACATGACACTATGTATAGAAAACCTTAAAGTCTCTACTAAAAACCTACTATAATCAATGAATGAATTCAGTAAAGCTACAGGATATTAGATAAATATATAGAAATTGGTTGTTTTGTATATGTACTAATGAACTATCAGAAAGAGAAAGCAAAGAAACAATCCCATTTTACACTCACATCAAAAAGAATAAAATACCTAGGAATAAACTTAACCAAGGAGGTAAGAGACCTATAGTTTGAAATCTATAAGACACTGATAAAGAAAATTGAAGGTGATACAATAAATAGGTAGATATTTTGCATTCATGACTGGAAGAATTACTATTGCTAAAGCAAGCACACTCCCCAAAGCAACCTACAGATTTACTGCAATATTTATCCAATTACAGAAAGAATTTTTCACAGAACTGTAACAAATGATCCTAATTTATGGGTGAGTTTTATTCTGAATAGTCAAAGCAATCTTAAGAAAAAGCAAACGAAGCTGGAGGTATCACTCTCCTTGACTTCAGAGTATAATTCAAAGCTGTAGTAATCAAAACAGTATGGTTCTGGCACAAAAATGGATGCATAAATCAATGGAATAAAATAAACAGCCCAAATATAAACCCACTCAGCTATGGTCAATTAATCTACAACAAAGGAGTCAAGCATATAAAATGGAGAAAAGATAGTTTTTCCAATAAGTAGTGCTGTGAAAACTGGACAGCTACATGTAAATGAATGAAATTGAAACATTTTCTTATACCACATATACAAATAAAATGGCTTAAAAACCTAAGTGTAAAATAACAGCATTAAACTTCTAGAAGAAAACATACAGTCTTTGTAATATATTTTTGATCTGTTTCCTCAGGCTTCCAAAGGGAAACAAAAGCCACAATAAACAAGTGGGACCTAATTAAACCTAAGAGTTTTTGCGCAATTAAAAATACCCTCAAAAATAACCAAAAGGCAGCCTATAGCATGGGAGAAGATACTTGCAAATGATATGTCTGATAAGAGATTCAGTTCAGTTCAGTTCAGTCGCTCCGTTGTGTCCGACTCTTTGTGACCCCATGAATTGCAGCACGCCAGGCCTCCCTGTCCATCACCAACTCCTGGAGTTCACTCAGACTCACGTCCATTGAGTCAGTGATGCCACCCAGCCATCTCATCCTCTGTCATCCCCTTCTCCTCCTGCCCCCAATCCATCCCAGCATCAGAGTCTTTTCCAATGAGTCAATTCTTCGCATGAGGTGGCCAAAGTACTGGAGTTTCAGCTTTAGCATCAGTCCTTCCAAAGAAATCCCAGGGCTGATCTCCTTCAGAATGGACTGGTTGGATCTCCTTGCAGTCCAAGGGACTCTCAAGAGTCTTCTCCAACACCACAGTTCAAAAGCATCCATTCTTCGGCGCTCCGCCTTCTTCACAGTCCAACTCTCCCATCCCTACA
>SJYX01023854.1:252718-279473 GCA_006410675.1 Oreotragus oreotragus | reverse complement strand
TGACCACAGGAAAAACCATAGCCTTGACTAGACGGACCTTAGTCGGCAAAGTAATGTCTCTGCTTTTGAATATGCTATCTAGGTTGGTTATAACTTTTCTTCCAAGGAGTAAGTGTCTTTTAATTTCATGGCTGCAGTCACCATCTGCAGTGATTTTGGAGCCCAAAAAAATTAAGTCTGACACTGTTTCCACTGTTTCCCCATCTATTTCCCATGAAGTGACGGGACTGGATGCCATGATCTTCATTTTCTGAATGTTGAGCTTTAAGCCAACTTCTTCCCTCTCCTCTTTAATTTTCATCAAGAGGCTTTTTAGCTCCTCTTCACTTTCTGCCGTAAGGGTGGTGTCATCTGCATATCTGAGGTTATTTATATTTATCCTGTCAATCTTGATTCCAGCTTGTGTTTCTTCCATTCCAGCGTTTCTCATGAGGTACTGTGCATATAAGTTAAATAGGCAGGGTGATAATATACAGCCTTGACGTACTCCTTTTCCTAAGAGATTAATAATATGCAAAATATATAAACAGCTCATACAACTCAAAACCAAATCATCAAAACTAAGCAGTTCAATTAAGAAATGGGCAGAGGGCCTGAAGAGACAGTTTCCCAAAGAAGACATGCAAATAGCCAACAGGAACATGAAGAGATGCTCATCACTAATTATCAGGGAAATGCAAGTCAAAACCACCATGAGGTATCACTTCACACCTGTCAGCATGGCTACCATGAACAAAATCTACAAATAGCAAATATTGGCAAGGATGTAACAAGCAACAAATATTGGTGAGGATGCAGAGAAAAGGGAATCTTAGTTCATGGTTGTTAAGAATGTAAATTGGTACAACCGCTATGGAAAACACTATGAAGTTTCCTAAAAAAAAAAGTAAAATTGCCATATGGTTTAAGCAATTCCACTCAAGGGTAGATACCTAAAGAAAACTAAAATACTAATTTGAAAAAATACATGCACTCCAATGTTCATAACAGCAGTACTTACACCTAAGTGTAACTTGACAAATGAATGGATAAAGAAGATGTGGTATATATACATGGACTATTATAAGTCATGTGAGAAATTGTCATTGACCCGGAGGATATTATGTGCTTTGAAGTAACCCAGACAAAGATGAATTTACATGTTTTCAGTTATATGTGGAATCTAAAAAAGGAAACAAACTGATGAAAATAACAAAACAGAAACAGCATCATAGATACAGGAAACAAAATAGTGGTTACCAATGAGAAGATTGAAAGGAAAGGCAAGGTAGGGATAAGGGCTTAAAAGGTACAGAGTATTCTGTATAAAATAAATAAAATGCAAAGATGTGTTGTAAAACACGTGAAGTATAACCAATATTTTACAGTAACTTTAAATGGATGGGAATACCAGACCTCCTTACCTGTCTCCTGAGAAACCTGTATGCAGGTCAAGAAGCAACAGTTAGAACTGGACATGAAACAATTGACTAGTTCAAAATTGGAAAATGAGTTTGATAATGATGTATATTGTCACCATGCTTATGTAACTTATATGCAGAGTACATCATATGAAANTGGGAATACCAGACCTCCTTACCTGTCTCCTGAGAAACCTGTATGCAGGTCAAGAAGCAACAGTTAGAACTGGACATGAAACAATTGACTAGTTCAAAATTGGAAAATGAGTTTGATAATGATGTATATTGTCACCATGCTTATGTAACTTATATGCAGAGTACATCATATGAAATATCTGCCTGAATGAATCACAAGCTGGAATCAAGACTGCTGGAAGAAATACAACCACCTCAGATACGCAAATACCACTCTAATGGCAGAAAGTGAATAACTAAAAAGCCTCTTAATAAGGGTGAATGAGGTGAGTGAAAAAGCTATCTATCTTTAAATTTAGCATTCAAAACAATAAGATCATGGCATCTGATCTCATCACTTCATGGCAAATAGAAGGGGAAAAAGTGGAAAGAGTGACAGATTTTATTTTCTTGGACTCCAAATTTCCTGTGGATGGTGACTTCAGCTATGACATATTAATAAAGGATGTTTGGTCCTTGGAAGAAAATCTATGACAAACCTAGACAACATATTAAAAACAGAGACATCACTTTCCTGACAAAGGTCCACATAGTCAAAACAATGGTTTTTCCAGTAGTCATGTACAGATGTGAGAACTGGACCATAAAGAAGGCTGAGGCCTGAAGAATAGATGCTTTCAAATTGTGATGCTGGAGAAAACTCTTCAGAATCCCTAGGAATGTAAGGAGATCAAACCAGTCAATCCTAAAGAAAATCAACCCTGAATATGCATTGGAAGGACTGAGGCTGAAGCTGAAGCTCCAATATTTGGCCACCCTATGAGAAGAACTGACTCATTGGAAAAGACCCTGATGCTGGGAAAGACCAAAGGCAAAAGGAGAAGAGGGTAGCAGAGGATGAGATGGTTAGATAGCATCACTGACTCAATGGACATGAATCTGAGCAAACTCCAGGAGACAGTGAAAGACAGGAAAAGCTGGTGCTCTTCAGTCATTGGGGTCACAAAAAGTCNAAAGACCAAAGGCAAAAGGAGAAGAGGGTAGCAGAGGATGAGATGGTTAGATAGCATCACTGACTCAATGGACATGAATCTGAGCAAACTCCAGGAGACAGTGAAAGACAGGAAAAGCTGGTGCTCTTCAGTCATTGGGGTCACAAAAAGTCAGACAGAACTTAGGTACCAAAGAACAACAACAGCAATCATAACTATTTCAAATCACTATGCTGTGCACCTGAAACTAATATAACATTGTAAATCAAATATACTTCTAGTTTTAGAAGAAGCCAGAGGGGAAGTCTGCACCTGTCCCAACATTTTGCAAACCTATAGAGAGAGGCTGTGTGGGGCAGTGGTTACTGTCATGGATTCTAGAGCCTGCTAGCTTGGCCCAGTCCTGATACTGAACCTGCCTGCAGGTCACTTTCCCTCTCAGGGCTGTTTCTTCCTTATCTGTGAAAGGGGTCTGGACAGTCTATCCCCCCAGGTGGCCATGAAGCCTCCTTTCCAGGTGTCCACAGCCTTCCCAGCACCTTGCCACTGCTCACAGCACCCTTCTCCTCTCCACACTTAACCAGTTCAAAGTGGTGGCAACCCTGTCATAGGCACAGGCTAAAGACTATCGTCTGTACTTCCTTGAAAACAGACTAGGGTTGGGCAGGCAGTGTAATGCTAGGGTTCTGACTGATCAGGAGCAGGACACAGAAGGGCAAGCCACCAGCAGAGCTGGGCCTGAGTCCTAACCCTGCAAGCTCTGTATAATGCTGGTTTATCCTCGGTTCAGTTTCCTCACCTGCAAACTAGGAATGCTTATAGTTGAGAAGATGACACGTGGAGTGCATGGAAGGCATCTGTTCCATGCCATTCATGCCTTTCTTTCCTCTGAACAAAATCAGATACAGCCTAGATGGTTAGCAGCAAATCTGGACCCCATCTTCACCAAAGTCCCTTTCATCTTCCAATGTTCGCTGAAAACTCTTTTTCTGTTTTTCTGCAGCCACTTAATGGGAGACTGCCTTTGTCCTCAGGCTACCTGCTGGAGTGTCCTGTGTCCCACCCCTTGTCCTTCTTAGCATCTGCAACACCTCTGCTCTCCCACATCTGATGCCACCTTTGATCTCAGTCACTATGCTTTACCACCTTTCTCTTCCCACTCTGTTCACTTGTTCCAACTTCTCTTCAAAATTTCCAATCTTTTCCTCTATGTCTCTGTATATATTTGGGACAGTCACTATTACCTTTTTCCACTTTTTTATTACAGTGATAAATACATAATATCTCAACAAAATGCCAAGTTAGGAAAGCAATAATCTCAACAATCTGTCTTGTGACATTGTCTAATGGAGTTAAACCTCGTGAGAGCCACAGCAAGAACCACAAATTCCCTGAGAAGTTTATGACGGTAGAAACACTACCATCTTTACTGAAAGGGGCAAAGAAAGTACAAAATGAAAGTTGGACCCTTAGATTTCTACTACAAGAAGCAACCGTATAGGACTATTCCAGTGCAAACACGTGTTACTTTCTGTAAATAAAAAAAAAAAAAAAAAAAGGCCATGATAAGCATCCACAATGATCATTTTCTTCATATTTTTTACAGTCAAGTCTCCATTATTTCAAGTGAATTTAGAATAAAATTTTTAAGCTTTAACAAACTTGGAGGTCCCAAGACAAGTAGATCTCTGCAAACACACACTCCCCACCCAGAATCTTAAAGATTATATGGAGATCTTAACTGGGTTCAGTCATATAAACTGTCCAGATGGTCTCACCAACACCTTACTCCCTCAGGGCTGCATCCTTGGAGCAGACTCACTGTGCACAAAACCTACATTCTGAGAACAGGGGAGGGGTGAGGAGCCTCCTTTTGCCCAGGTTCAGCTCCAGGGTCAACTTATTATATCCTCTTGGTGACATCCTTCAACAGATGAGACTTCAAATTTCAAGTTTAATAGATGAGACTCTTGGGAACCTTGAGGCGTAGTGAATGACTTGGCATTTGAAGGCCATCAGTCATTAGAAGTCAGTGGTTGGACCCCCTAAAGACCCATACGCGTATAATTCTCTCTTGCCAGGTGCGGGAAAGACCTGTGATTATCCATCCCATGATTATGTCGTGTTGTATAATATCAAGTGAGTTTAAGAAAGGGATATTACCTTTGGTGGCCCGGACCTGATCACATGGGGAGTAGGGGCTGGAGGAACAATGAGTGCAAAGTGCACTGGATCTTGAAAGCAAGTTGGCCACATTGGATGACACTTATAGAAGCACCTGACCTCTGAGCATTGGTATATATTCCTTGTATATATTCCCAGTATATATTCCTCTGAGCATTGGTATATATTCCTTGTATATATTCCCAGTATATATTCCTCTGAGCATTAGTATATATTCCTCGGCATACTGCCATAGCTGTCATGATGATTCCCCAGCTAAATAGGGTCACTGGAGAGGGATCCTATGTGCCCTCTGCAGCCCACCATCAACCTGGGGACTCCCAGCAATGACTACCATCCAGGGACCAGGGGCTACGAGCTCCAGACACCAGTGCAGGCTGCTTCTCCCAACTGCGTGCCTGCCGTCAGGTCCAGGTCACGGGTGTGGCACGCACAAGGAGACGGTTTCCCCGCATGCCCCGGGGCCCACGCGAGCCGCGGTCAGCTCAGTCGGATCGCAGATGCAGGACCAGCCGGATGGAGCTCACGGCAGCCGAGGGCCTAGGGCCAGGCTGGAAGGTAGCCTGCACCCTGGCTGTTGTCCTGCTCTGCCTACACTCACTCCTGCCGCACACCAAGGTGGCTGGGACTGCAGGTGAACCAGCAGGGTCTGCCGTGTCCTGTGAGTAAGCAGGAGGTGAAGGAGGTCCAGGTCGCTTGCCCTCATGTGTCCCTTCCCTCTGCTCCCCGCTGTTCCCATCTCCACCCTGACAAGAGACAGGTAGGACCGGTGCCTGCCGGCTCGTTTCTGGAGTCCTGAGTCTCTGTGGGGCATGAGAGGTGGAGGAAGTGATAGCCCACTTCAGGGTCTTCCTGCTAGATTTCAGTTGTCCTCTGTCCAGGGACCAGCGGCCTGCACTTCCTGTCCTTATTGGCCGCCATACTCTCTTCATTTGGAGAATGAGGAAGTACCGCTTCGGAGAGAGAACTATCAAGGAGAGCATGTTCTGTTTGGCCTCAATCTCTCTGGAATGAGGATGGGTGAGAAAAGGTGCCACCACTTTGTCCCAGTGGCATCACTCTGGAAGGCTTCAGTTTCTGGGACTTCAAAAGCAGTGTGCTAGTTAGGTGAGCTAGGTCTGAGAAAGTGTCTGGACCACTGCCCGACCTGGACCTCTGCCCTGGCTAGTGTGCTGGTAAACACCTCTGCAACTGCCGCCCTTCTTGCCCCCTCCAGATCCACAGGCTGCTTCTGTAGCACCAGCATCACCAGCGAAGTTAGGTGGCCTTTTGTCACGTGAGCCAAAGCATTTCACCCTGGCTCTTGGATTTTCCAGCTTGAAGGGGGAGGATGGGCTGTGGTGGCCTAGGTCCTATGGATACTGACCTTTGGAGGCACCACAGTTGGCATCTGTAACACAGAGACCTCATGGCTGGGACTGTCTCTACAGCGTGTGGGAAGACTGCCGTAACTGGGAGGATCATTGGTGGCAAGGATGCAGTTGACAAACACTGGCCTTGGCAAGCAGGTCTTCTCTACCAGGGAAGGTTTATCTGTGGAGCTTCTCTCATCAGTGACTACTGGGTGATCTCAGCTGCCCACTGCTTCCAACTGTATGTCTTCCCCACAGCCTGCTGCTGGGTGGGATGGGGAGGGAGCACAGATGGACAGGACAGAAGGGGATGAAGGCTGTCCTAGTCTTTCTTTCTTAGGCTTTGATCATGTTTTGCTGCCACCAAGAGTCTCTGTGTGTGCCCCTGCCTTTGATTCTGAAGTCCCCTCTCCCTGGAAGGCCATCCCTGATCCTCACCAGACTCCAGTTTCCTGACTGTCTGAATCCCAGGACAGGGCCTGTTTGCCTCATTCTCCCTCTGGGGATACCCTTTCATACTCTGGTAACACTTGCCAAGATGCTGTTGTTATCTCGGCTGCATGTAATGCATGTTAATAGCTAAATGGAAATTAACTCTGTGATGATCAGTAAATACTAGGAAGTAGACTTTACTTCCATTTTAAGTGCCTGCAATCTACTCTTTATCTTCCCTAAACTTAGGAGTTAGATATTGTTTGCACTCAACATGGACTCTGATTTCTACATCTTGCCCAGGTCTAGAGAGTCCACAAAATCTCAACTTTTCCCTCCTTTTGTGAAAATAGTGGTGGATGTGTAGTGTCTCTGGTCACATGCCAGGCACAAGCTTCAGGCTCTGTATTGGAACCATAGTCCCAAGGCTTGCCAGACCTGGGGGCATCCATCAAGTCCTGGTGTGGACGAACATTTTGCCCTCTTCCAACCAGGCAATCCACAGGCCGTCTTCAGCACAATTGCTAGAGGCTTCCCTGGGTCCTGACCACTTCCACAGACTGGCAAGTTTCTTTCTGGAGACATCTTGGAATCAGCTCTTCTTGTCACTTTTGTTGAAGCATGTGCCTAAGGGGAGCTGTGGTCACCACCACAGGCCAGAGTGATGCATAAAGCAGATGGCCTCTGTCCAGAGAAATGGGACAGGGCAGTCAAGAGAGTGAACTGCTCCTCAGGTGCATCCTGAGCTTGCTCTGTACCTGGAGCGGGTAGAAAGTGTCACCCTCCAAGTCAGGAGTCTAGAGCTGCTGGCATCAGCTGGCTTTGAGATCCTACTTTGGTTCTGTTTATTAATTCAGCACCCCTAGGTGCCAGGCCCATGTGAGGTCCACTGAGCAGGAACTGCAAGAACTGGAGATGCAAAGCCCATCTTGAAGTTTCTGATTCTTCCAGGAAAGTGAGACACAAGCCCAACTCCTGTGATACAGGATGGGAAGCCAGAATGTGCAAGAAAGTAGATCTTGAGCCACTGTTAAGGGAAGTCCGTGGGTGCCATCAGATGAGGGGCTTGAAATTGGAGGGGCCTTGTAGGAGGAATTTGGTTAGGGAGACAGCCTAAGCAGGACATGTGGGTAGAAAGCTGCTCATGTTTCAACAGCAAGGAGAAGTTCAGCTCCATGAACTCCTCTCTTTGTTCCACAAGGACTTGTTGAGTGCCTGTCAACAGAGGAGGACCAGCCTATAGAGAAAACAGTGTGTGAGGACTGGGCAGGAGAGGGGTGCATCATGGGTAGTAACTAAACCTCCACAGGTCCCATAAGCCATCTGACTACAGAATCTTGCTGGGGTACTATCAACTAGAAAAACCTACTTCATACAGTCAGTTGGCAGCAGTGTACCAACTCTTCATCCACGCTGACTATAACAAACGCTACTACCAGGAGAGTGACATAACTCTCTTACAGCTGTATCACCCTGCAAAGTTTTCTGACTCCATCCGAACCATCTGCCTCCCAGAAGCTAATATCCAGTTGCTCGATCTTACCTTCTGCTGGATAACCGGCTGGGGGATGGTCAGTACCCAAGGTGAGTGGGGGCAGGACAGGCTCAAACAGCCAGGGCTGAGGAGGGGGAGAGGGGACTGCAGTAACCACTGCGGGGCCCTTCCAGCCCATCTCACGCTTCAAGTTTCCTTCAGCCCATGGTTCAAAATAGCCTCAGTATCTCTAATTACAAAACCAGGATCTTGAGCTCTTTGACTCAGCTACTCAGGATTCCAACTTGACTCCCTTGGTCCTGTTTGGGCAAGCCCCTTCAGGACACCTCTTGAGCTTCCACTGCAGGTAGAGGTACTTGGGCAGCAATAAGGAAATGAAGGTGGGCCTGCTTTCTGGCCCTTAACTCAAGTGAAGCTTACCCATTCTGCCAGCTTGCTGGGCATGCTTATTTTTAGACTGAGAGAATTTTGTGCTAGGGTGAATGCCTTTGATTCAGAAAAATAATAACATTGAGTGAAAAAACGTGGAATGTAAATTTGGCATGATTTATAGGGTCGTGAGTTGGCAGACCATATTTCAGCGGAGTCATTTGGGGCAGGACTTTGTTTGCTGTGCAGGCCATTGCCAGCATCCCTGCTCTTGGCCACAAATGTCAGTCACAATGCCTCATCATGAGAACAGCCAACTCTCCAAGATTTCCAAAGACATGTCCTGGGATGGGCTGTCACTTGTTAAGAACCACTGGCAAACAAGAAAGATTCTCCAAGACAGGTGAGAGGGTAGGTGTTGGGACATGAAAGGAAGTCACAAGCTGGATCAGCCACCAGGACAGGGAGCAGCTGACACTAAAGAGATTCCCAGCTGTCAACTGTCCTTCCCTCTCCATACCCTCTGCTGATCACAGTTGCTGGGCCTGTGCCAGCCCTGTGACATGTGAGGCACACAGGACAAGCACTGCATAGGAGCAAGCCATCAGCAGCACACTGTGCTGCCACAGGAGGATGCCTCCGATCTGTGAACAAGATCTAAAAATAGCATCCACATGGACAGTGTCCCTAGACATGTGCTCCTCTAGGAGGCAGAGCCAGGCCTCGTTTGTCAAGCCGCCTAAGCACCACGAGGCACTGCTATGCCTTGGCCAAGCCAGGACCCAGCTTCCACCCTCTGTGCCTCTGCTTCTGTTTCCACAGGGCAGCCAGATTAGTTATTTTTTAAAGATAAGCAGACCCTTCAGTGGTTTCCTAGTGTGCTTAGAATGAAATCCAAGCTCCACATCCTGGTGAGGAGGCCCTCCTTGCTCCGGACTCAGCTATGATATTGCCTTATCTTTTTCACCCTCTACTGTACCCACTGCAGCCACAATGACTTCCTTCCTCATCCTCCCCACCATGGGCCCCTCACATTTGCTGTTTCATCTGCAAGGTATCTTTCCCCCTCATCTTTGCACATCCACTGCAGGCTTCCCCAATCCTGGCAACTAGAACTGGCAGCATCTCTGTTAGCAGGAAGGTTAGGGAGCGAGCTGGTCTCTCTCTCAGGGTCCACCCCACATCTGAACCCCTCTCTCTTCACCTGCAGAGTTCCTACCTACTCCCAAAACAGTGCAGGAAGCAGAGGTTGGCATTTTGGATAATTCATTTTGTGAAAAGATTTTGAAACCGCCAGAAAGGAGCGACCAAAAAATTTCTATACAGGACGGCATGTTGTGTGCTGCAGACTTACTGAAAGGAAAGTCTGTCTGCCGAGTAAGTGACATGGGCTGCTTCTCCTCTCCTGCGGCTTCTGTCCCCTCTCTTGTCTTCTCTGAGCCCTTCCCCAGTCCCTGACTTCCTCTTCCCAGGCGCACCCCAGCCTGATGCATCAGAGCTGAAGCACAGAAGCCCTCAAAGGGTGCTGGTCTATTCCTTCCATTTTCTTTATAACTTTTAGAAGCTTTGTTGAAGGATAGAATACATTGAAAAGGGCATACTTTACAAGTGTATCATTGAATATGTCTTTTAGAAATTGACACTTTCAAGTAACCAGCATCCAAATGGGCATCCTCATACTCCTTCCTTTTACTTCCTTTTATGCCTGACATAAATGGGCATAAATGTTTGTCAGGACATAAATGGAATCTCACAGGGCACACTTTCAGTCACCATTCTGTGAGTTCTGCTTGTCTTGTGTGGAGTTTCTGTTATGTGTCATATTGCTGTACAGCATTACCTGCTTGATGTTGTGTGAATATACCATTTCTTTTTCCATTCTAGTGTTGATGGCATTTGGGTAGTTTTTGCTTGAGACCCTTGAAGGTGATATCCTTGTGCATGTGTCTGAATGTTCATGGATTTATATTTTAGTTGGGTATAATGCTAGGAGTAGAATTACCATACCATAAAATGTGCACATGTTCATCTCTCCTAGATACTGGAGACCAGCCTTCCACCCTGCTTGGACACATTTGCACTCCCACCAACAATGGCTGCTCCACTTGGCCGCCAGGACTTCACACTGTCCACATTCTGGTCTTAACCATTGTGAGTATTTTTAGTTTGTGTTTCTCTGATGAATAATGAATAATGAAGGCAAGGTCTTTTTCATATGTGTATTGCCTTTTTGTAGTATCTATCCAAGTATTTTGCCCTTATTTCAAACTGAATTGTGGGCTGTGAGTCCAGGAGTGCTTGTGTGCGCTGTCAACGTCTTCTCCCACTCAAGGCAGCGCTCCTAGTTTATGGTGGGGGAACTGAGGTTCAGAAAGGCAAGAGGACAGGGAATGACCAAAGTCAGCCTTAGAAGAACCGTGTTCTTTCTGAGGCTGAGCCCCCACCAGCTTCCTCACACATTCTCCTCTCCTCCCGCACCTTCTTTCTAGTGCTTTCTCTGTCTCAGAAACACACTGCCATCTTCAAACATGCCACACGACCCTTCTCTCCTCTTCCCACTGCCCTAATTCCCTGCCTGCCTTCCCAGCAGAGCTCGTCGCTGGATGTCTGCCCTTGCATCTCTTGCTGGCTCACTTCTCTTTCCCACCTCAGCTCACTTCACCAAACATCGGCACATGCCACTCCCCCACACTGCTTTCATCAAGACAGCCAAAGGCCTCAGCCTCGCTGGGGCTGCTAGTGGATGTCAGATTCCTCGCACACCCGCGCAGCAGCGCAGCCGGCAGCACTTTTCCTCAAATTCTAAGGGTGGCCCCTCCGGCGTCTCCTGCTCCCTTTCTCCTCCTCCTGACACCAGCCCGCCAAGGACCCACCCCTTGGCACTCATGCTCATCCTGCTCTCCTTGCCATGCTCCATTCTTTCCTTAGGTAGAGAGGAGGGGTCAGTATGGTGGATCCTGAGTTCTGACCATTTCCTGCCCATCTCTGTTGCCCTGGCTGCCACCGCCGTGTCCTCATTGTGTCCCTGCAGTTTCGTGGCCTCCCGCTGACTGTGTTCTACCCAGCCCCAGAACCAGCCTGCCATCCATTTAGAATCCAGTTTAGGTCACATCACCTCCCTGCTAGGTGTCCTCCGGTGCTTGCTTCCCCTCCAGCTCCTGGCTGATGAGGACTGGGGGCAGAGCTTGCCACTCTAGGCCACCTCTGCCTGCATCTCCCAGAGTCAGGCCTTGCTCATCTCTCCAGTCTCGGCTTAGAGAAGCTCTCTGAAGACCCTCCTCTGGCCCTTCTGTTTTACCTCTGAGTCTGCAGATGTGAAGAACGTGCTGTCTGTGTTGTGTCATCTTGTCTCCCACGTGCGGAATGTGCTCTTCATGTTCTAGATGAATTCACGTGCTGAATACAGAGGGCAGAGGGGTGCTGCGTTTCCTTGGTTCCACTTTTTTGCCCTGTGAGATGGGAACATTATGCCCCATAGTGCCAGGTGACTTCCTGTCTTGGCATCCCACACTCAAAGTTCCTCACATTCTCCTGAAAGTCCACTGGGATTCCCTTCAATTCCATCCATCCTGCCAGCCTCGGCATAGGCCTCACCTCTTTTCCTCAGCACATCTAACAGTTTGGTATTTTCTAAAGAAGTTTAACCAAGAAACTGAGGAAAAACTAGAAACCATAGTAAAACAAACGCAAAAGCTTGGGTGGAAAGGTTTTGATCACCACCTCGGGTACAGTATCATGAACCTCAGTCCATAGTTCTTCTGGCAGTCTGTCTACCAGATCCAATCCCTTGAATCTATTCTTCACCTCGATTGTATAATCATAAGGTATTTGATTTAAGTCATACCTGAAGACCTGGGTTCGATCCCTGGGTCAGGAAGATCCCCTGGAGAAGGAAATGGCAATCCACTTCAGTACTATTGCCTGGAAAATCCCATGGACAGAGGAGCCTGGAAGGCTACAGTCCATGGGATTGCAAAGAGTCGGACACGACTGAGTGATTTCACTTCACTTCACTTGAATGGCCTATTGGTTTTCCCTACTTTCTTCAATTTAAGCCTCAATTTTGCAATAAGGAGCTAATGATGTGGGCCAGCATCAGCTCCAGGTTTTGCTTTTGCTGACTGTACAGAGCTTTTCCATCTTTGGCTGCAGAGAATGTAATCTATATGATTTCACTATTGACCATCTGGTGATGTCTATGTGTAGATTCACCTCATGTGAAAAAGAAATGCAAGAAGACAAAATGGTTGTCTGAGGAGGCCTCAAAATTAGCTGAGGAAAGAGAAAGACAAAGCAGAAAGGGAAAGATATACCCAATTGAATGTAGAGTTCCAAAGAATACCTAGGAGAGAAAAGAAAGCCTTCTTAAGTGAATAATGTAAAGAAATATAGAAAAGCAATAGGATGAGAAAGACTAGAGATATCTTCAACAAAATTGGAGATACTAAGGGAACACATCCTGCAAAGATGCGCACAATAAAGGACAGAAATGGTGAGGACCTAACAAAAGCAGAAGAGATCAAGAAGAGGTGAAAGAATACACAGAAGACCTGTACAAGAAAGATCTTAATGACCTGGATAACCATGATGGTGTGATCACTCACCTAGAGCCAGACATCCTGGAGTATGAAGTCAAATGGGCCTTAGGAAGCATCACTATGAACACAGTTAGATGTAGGTGTGATGGAATTCCAGCTGAGATATTTCAAACCCTAAAAAATGATGCTGTTTGCTGGCACTCAATATGCCAGCAAATTTGGAAAACTCATCAGTGCCCACAGGACTGGAAAAGGTCAGTTTTCATTTCAATCCCAAAGAAAGGCAATGCCAAAGAATGTTCAAACATGCTCATTTCACAGGATAGCAAGCAATGCTCAAAATCCTTCAAGCTAGGCTTCAACAGTACATGAACCAAGAACTTCAAGATGATGTTTTTTAAGTGTTGCACTCAATATGTCAGCAAATCTGGAAAACTCAGCAGTGGCCACAGGACTGGAAAAGGTCAGTTTTCATTCCAATCCCAAAGAAAGGCAATGCCAAACTACCACACAATTGTACTCATCTCACACACTAGCATAGTAATGCTCAAAATTCTCCAAGCCAGGCTTCAACAGTACATGAACCATGAACTTCCAGATGTTCAAGCTGGATTTAGAAAAGGCAGAGGAACCAGAGATCAAATTGCCAACACCTGTTGGATCATAGAAAAAGCAAGGGAATTCCAGAAAAACAAATACTTTACTGACTACAATAAAGCCTTTGATTGTGTGGATCACAACAAACTGGAAAATTCTAAAGAGATGGGACTACCAGATCACCTTACCTGTCTCCTGAGAAACCTATATGCAGGTCAAGAAGCAATCGTTAGAACATAACATGGAACAACAGACTGGTTCAAAATTAGGAAAGGAGTACATCAAGGCTGTAAATTGTCTACCCTGTTTGTTTAACTTGTATGCAGAATACATCATGTGAAGTGCCAGGCTGAATGAATCACAAGCTGGAATCAAGATTGCCAGGAGAACTATTAACAACCTCAGATAAGCAGATGATACCACTGTAAAGGCAAAAAATGAAGATGAACTAAAAAGCTGATTGATGAGAGTGAAAGAGGACAGTGAAGAAGCTGGCTTTGGTTTCTCCATTAGTCGTGTACAGATGTGAGATTTGGACCATAAAAAAGGCTTCAGTTCAGTTCAGTTCAGTCGCTCAGTCGTGTCCGACTCTTTGCGACCCCATGAATCGCAGCACGCCAGGCCTCCCTGTCCATCACCATCTCCCGGAGTTCACTCAGACTCACGTCCATCGAGTCCGTGATGCCATCCAGCCATCTCATCCTCGGTTGTCCCCTTCTCCTCCTGACCCCAATCCCTCCCAGCATCAGAGTCTTTTCCAATGAGTCAACTCTTTGCATGAGGTGGCCAAAGTACTGGAGTTTCAGCTTTAGCATCATTCCTTCCAAAGAAATCCCAGAGTTGATCTCCTTCAGAATGGACTGGTTGGATCTCCTTGCAGTCCAAGGGACTCTCAAGAGTCTTCTCCAACACCACAGTTCAAAAGCATCAATTCTTCAGCACTCAGCTTTCTTCACAGTCCAACTTTCACATCCATACATGACCACAGGAAAAACCATAGCCTTGACTAGGCGGACCTTAGTCGGCAAAGTAATGTCTCTGCTTTTGAATATACTATCCAGGTTGGTCATAACTTTTCTTCCAAGGAGTAAGCGTCTTTTAATTTCATGGCTGCAGTCACCATCTGCAGTGATTTTGGAGCCCCAAAAAATAAAGTCTGACACTGTTTCCACTGTTTCCCCATCTATTTCCCATGAAGTGATGGGACCGGATGCCATGATCTTCGTTTTCTGAATGTTGAGCTTTAAGCCAACTTTTTCGCTCTCCTCCTTCACTTTCATCAAGAGGCTTTTTAGCTCCTCCTCACTTTCTGCCATAAGGGTGGTGTCATCAGCATATCTGAGGTTATTGATATTTCTCCCGGCAATCTTGATTCCAGCTTGTGTTTCTTCCAGTCCAGCGTTTCTCATGATGTACTCTGCATATAAGTTAAATAAGCAGGGAGACAATATACAGCCTTGACGTACTCCTTTTCCTATTTGGAACCAGTCTGTTGTTCCATGTGCAGTTCTAACTGTTGCTTCCTGACCTGCATACAGATTTCTCAAGAGGCAGGTTAGGTGGTCTGGTATTCCCATCTCTTTCAGAATTTTCCACAGTTTATTGTGATCCACACAGTCAAAGGCTTTGGCATAGTCAATAAAGCAGAAATAGATGTTTTTCTGGAACTCTCTTGCTTTTTCCATGATCCAGCGGATGTTGGCAATTTGATCTCTGGTTCCTCTGCCTGTTCTAAAACCAGCTTGAACATCAGGGAGTTCACGGTTCACATATTGCTGAAGCCTGGCTTGGAGAATTTTGAGCATTACTTTACTAGCGTGTGAGATGAGTGCAATTGTGCGGTAGTTTGAGCATTCTTTGGCATTGCCTTTCTTTGGAATTGGAATGAAAACTGACCTTTTCCAGTCCTGTGGCCACTGCTGAGTTTTCCAAATTTGCTGGCATATTGAGTGCAGCACTTTCACAGCATCATCTTCCAGGATTTGAAACAGCTCAACGGGAATTCCATCACCTCCACTAGCTTTGTTCTTAGTGATGCTTTCTAAGGCCCACTTGACTTCACATTCCAAGATGTCTGGCTCTAGATTAGTGATCACATCCTCATGATTATCTGGGTCGTGAAGATCTTTTCTGTACAGTTCTTCTGTGTATTCTTGCCACCTCTTCTTAATATCTTCTGCTTCTGTTAGGTCCATACCATTTAGGGCCAAAGAATTAATGCTTTTGAAAGTAGTGCTGGAAAAGACACTTGAGAGTCCCTTGGAGAGCAAGTCAATTCTTAAGGAAATCATCCCTGAGTATTCACTGGAAGGACTGATGCTAAAGTTGAAGGTCCAATAATTTGGCCACGTGATGCAAAGGGCTGACTTGTAGGAAAAGACCCTGACAGTGAGAAAGATGGAGGGCAGGAGGAGAAGGGTATGACTGAGCTTAAGACAGTTGGAAGGCATCACCAACTCAAAAGACATGAGTTGGAGTAAACTCCAGGAGATAGTGAAGGACAGGGAAGCCTGGCAGACTGCAGTCTGTGGGGTTCACAAAGAGTGGGACATGACAGTGACTGAACAACAGAAATGGTGGTTGGGATGCAGTGTTAGGCTGAGCAGGTAGTTGGCAGCTTCTAGGCCTGCCACAGCCATTCTTCAGGACATTAGAGGGTACCTTCTCTCACATGGGATTGGGAGGGAAGAGGACTCACATCCTGAGCCTGGGGTGCCCCTGTTTCTTCTTGTAGATATAAAATGAGCTCTAAGGCCTCACCCTTGAGATTTTGATCTAGAAGGTTTACAGTGGGAACCCTGTGTCTGGACCTTTCAAACTGCCCATGTAATTCTGATAACAACTCACTCACATTCCCATCTAGCTATGAGGGCTTCTGAACTCCACTGGGTTCTCCTCACACTTTCTGAACAATGCCTGTCCATCTCCATGTTGGTCCACATGACTCATGCCCTCTCTTTCCTCAGGGCGATTCTGGGGGACCCCTCGTCTGCAAATTAAATGACACCTGGTATCTGATGGGGCTGTCCAGCTTTAGCGTGCTCTGTGAGAACCCCATAGGCCCCAGCATTTTCACCAAAGTCTCCTACTACAACCAATGGATCACTGAGAAGCAGAAAAGCTCACCCAATCCTGACACTTCAACTGCTTCTGCTGAGGAGAAACCTCCTGCTCTGATCAACTTCAATTCTCTGGGCAATGTCCACAAGCCAAGGAACTTCCTAGTCCTTGTGGCTTCACAAACCTTCCTCCTGCTGCTGACTTTCCTCTGGACAATGAGGCTCTGACAGACACATGGGGCCCCGTGGCTATCTTCTCAGAAGCCCATCTGCATTTTTGCCAATTGGCTGTACTTAACTGTGTTCAACTCTGAGTCCTCCCTAAATCTGACTCTGCTCCAAGCCTGATAAAATAAAAATAATGGAAGAAGCCTCTGCTCTTGTTTCTGAGTCATCAGAACCACCTCATACCCCCACCCCAAATGTGCTTTGAGCTCCTCCTTGGGCAGAGATGGGAAAAGACAGGGACATTGAGTGACTGGCAGGCCATCTGGAGCTGAATACTCCTTGGGGAGTCTACCAAAAGAGCTGGCAGGGCTCAGGGACAAAGCATTATGCCCCAGGGCCTGCAGATCACTGAGAGTCAGCATAGCAGTCACTCTAGAGGTGTAAGATCATCTCTGAGCTGATAGGCCACTGAGGCTGTGTTTGAAAGGCTTGATTTGAAGTAAAGAGCAAGAGACATTGGCCACCAGGCTCATGTCAGCAGTCAGAGCTCTCTTCCATGGCTCAGCTCCAGGCTATTTTCCCTGTTCCCACAGCCCTGTTCTCTGACGGTCTCCAGAGGCCCAACCTCCAACCCCCCTGTGGACTTGCAATTCCCTGCAGTGGTTGAGGTTGGACTGACCCAGGACTTGCTGGCCCAGCCCCAAGCCCATAAGCCATGTCCTGAGCTGTGCCTGGCAAGCACATCTGGGTCACAGAATTTTAGTCAGTTAGCAGAGCTCTCAGAGGAACAACCACAGCCCCCAGCCTGGACCCTTGTTGATCAGGGAAGAGCACTATTCATTGCAAGTCCACTGTGCCCAAAGTGCCATCAGGTGGGCTATGAAAATTCTTTCCAAACCTGTTGTCACCCAAATAGCCCTGCTGCCTTGCCAGCATGTGACAGCAGGTGAAGTCACACACACATGGTCACCAGAATCTTGCTTCCATTAACACAGATTTTGTTCCCAGTTCAGAAGAGTCTGAAAGTGAGAAAGACCTCCCTGACAGTGGGATAAGTTATAGATAGCAGAGCAGGGCTGCTGGGCCTGAGATGCAAGTGAGATCAGGTGAGATCTGCCATCTCAACCACCCACAGTCCTACCCACAGTCCTGGGAAACGTCCCTTTCTTTCAATGTGCAGAGGCCTCATGCGGGCTGTGCTGGATTTCGCAAACATGGAAACTTCTGTTCTGTCCAACAGCATGTTTTTGTTTGGAGCATGGAGAGATGTGACTGCTTCTCTATGAAGCTCCCTGGGTCCCCAATTCAGGGGATACAAAAGCATTATCTGGACACTCAGGAGACCTGAAGAGTCACAATTCCAATCCCAGCCCACCTCCCTATTACCTGGAATCAGGTTCAATGCTCAATATTGCCAACTACCAGTTGGCACTTGCCAAGAGCCTTTGTCAACAACTAAACAACAACAACAGCATTTGCCATCTGCCTCTGAGGAGATTGAAACCTGTGCTGCTGCTGCTGCTGAACACCTACTGAGGGGAATTCAAGATGGAGAGTGAGGCACTCTGTGCTCCAGGAAAACTAGTGGAACAGATCTTCAGATAGTTAGATATTTTCAGGAACTGATTTCATGATCCTTAATCCTTGCATCTCTTCATATCTAGAAAAGCACTAAATCCCTTCATGGTGACATCAGCTCCTCTTGCCTAGCAGAAAACCTTTTGCAAAGTAAGTGCTTGATTGCATTGAATGCCCCCTTCACCAAAGTCTTATATATTTACCTTTCTCCATTGCCTCTTTGGAGCAGTCTCTCAGAGCTATCTGAGGTACTGTCTCCCAGGCTGCAGTCCTCCTTTAACTTGCAACTCTCGTATTGTGCATCTTTTTAGTCAACAGTATTATTTATCTAGGTTTGGTCACTTTGAGAGGGTAACAGCCAGGGAGACTAGGGGTCTCCAAGTGGAGGAAATAGGCTGCAAGTGTCAGATGTTTTCTCTCTCTCTCTCTCAAAGCAGGAGGAAACAAACTACAAGTCAGACTTTTTTCCCTTCTCTATACCAAATTAAAAGGAGGTTTCTTTTAAATTTCTTTGTTGCCATGAAGACACCTGTTTCCACTAAACTTAACTTTTCTCAAACCTTGAGCTAACCAATGCATTTTTCTTATGGAAATGTTTTTCTTAAGCTATGTTAATGAACTATGTATTTACCTTAGACTCTGTCTTTCTTCAAGTTGGTTCTGCCTGAGACTCAGAACTGCCTTGACAAACCAGTATGTTTTACTCATGCAAATGTTCTCTTAAGCTATGTTAATGAGACTATGTATTTGCTTAGAAACCTGCCTTTCTTCGCCAACATTCATGTCAATCATTTTATGGCCTGGGATGACTCAGCTTGTGCCAATGTTATCTCAAAATGCATGTTGTGGGTGAGGGGCCTGGTCTCACTCTCTGAGTTTTGAGGCATTTCCTTTCTCTAATTAGCAGCCTGCTAGTAGGTATATAACTTCCTACTAGACTAGCAGGGGAGCACTCTTTCTGCCCCCTTCTGATGTCTATGTCAGAAGCTTTCTCTGTCTCTTTTATACTTTAATAAAACTTTATCACACAAAAGCTCCATGTGATCAAGCCTCATCACTGGCCCCAGATTGAAATCCTCTCCTCTGGAGGCAAGAATCCCGGGTGCTTTCATGGCTCAGCAACAACCTTTCAACTTTTTATAGTTAGGGACACCAGGCTTAGTCTGGGTAAGTGACGTGTCTGTGGCCCCTGAGCGGTCAATAGTGGAACAGGAACTCCAGCCCTGACGTCTTGCGAGTGCTTGGAAACGTGTGTTCTCCTCTCAGTGAAGGCCCCTCACAGACTCTTCAGGCCCTCACTCTCTCAGGACTGACTGTCCCAAATGTCTCAGCACTGCCTCTGGTCGTGACAAAGAAAGACCCTAAATAAAACTGAGGGCAGAGCATAGGGCAGATCTGTAAGGGTAATTGACTCTGGGTCTGGGAGAGGCCCTTGAGGTAGGTTTCACCAGCCATGCCAGCAGGAGCTTCCCATAGGCTTCTGGCTCTCACCCCAGAATCGACCCTGGATGAACTGGGGAGGTGAAAAGAAAATGTAGATTTCAGAAACCAAAATCAAGAGAAAAAACAGAGAAACTGGAGTGCTCTGTAGCTGGTGGGGAGAAAGGAAGGAGGTGAGAGAATTGACTTGAAGAGTGCATCTCTTCACATGCTCTGCTCCTACACCCCACACACATATCCTCATGATAAATGCTGCATAACCCTCCTCTGGTGCCACTGTGCTTCAGGGTGGCCATGTCAACAGGTGTGTAGGTCCCACCGTCCACCTTTGAGCTTTTGCCCTCCATCCCCTTACTTCTACCCCAAAGACAGGGACATTGCTACTAGGGAGACTTGACCCTTCCATAGCGATTTTTTCTAAGGCTTTCACTTGAAGCCCTGACTGTAGGAGCTGACTAGTAGAGCCAGTACTGAGGAAAGCATAAGAGTGACCCTTTGGTGCCTGCGGACACCCTCCCTTCTCCTTAAACTCATTAGGACCTCAGTCCTTCTTTGGTGCACTGTTCCAGAGTGACAAAGTAGCTGTTAACCATGGGGAATAGCTCACGTGTTCACACAGCTACACACTGAGTGTGACTGTCACATGAGGAATACAACAGACTGCATGTTAGAGGTTACGGTAAGTCCACTACACACGAACCTTCAAGTCATGAACTTTAAATGATGTGAATGTGTGTTTACATGTCCAGTCACGTAAGTTAGTTCATGTGTCTGGTGTGTGCATTCTCTACTAGTGGTTGTGCTTTTGTGTACTTTACCAGAGAAAGGGTGAAAGGAGACAAAAAGAAGAGGTAGCTGAAGAGATTCATGATGCAGGAAATGGCAAGGGGATTTTATTTATTTGAGGAGGCACCATCAGTGTGAGAGGTGCAGGACACAAATGTAGAATGCTACATGAAGGTTGCAGCAGCTGTTCAGAATGCAGCCCAGTACTATCATGTCATCTATGACAAGAAAAATAAAGCTTCTACCTAGATATCACTGGATCATTTCTTTCAAGAGGGTAGATAGAACTGAATCCAGCAAGGAACCAGAACCTATGCCATCACTGTCAGGCATAAGTGAAACTGCAGCTTGCCCTGTGTCTCCTGTTGCTGACAATCCTTCACCTCTACCATCGGCCAACCTCTCCCCCCTCCAGTCAGTAACACTTCTTGCCTGTTCACTAGGTGCCAACCCGCCTGCCAGCTGTTGTACTGTATACCACTGTACTTTTCAAGGTACTGTACTGTAAGATTAAAAAATGGTTTTTTGTGTGTAATTTTTAATGTACTCTTTTTGTGAAAAGTATTATAAACCTGGCTTCCTTGGTGGCTCAGACAGCAAAGAATCCACCTGCAACGTGGGAGACTTTGGTTCTATCCCTGGGCTGGGAAGATCTCCTGGAGGAGGAAATGACAACCCACTCCAGTGTTCTTGCCTGGAGAATCCTCATGGACAGAGGAGCCTGGCAGGCTACAGTTCACGGGGTCACAAGGAGTTGGACACAACTGAGCAACTAAGCACATTATAAACCCGTTACAGTTACAATATAGCCAATTGTGTCAGTTGGGCACTTGGCTTTGTTGTACTTACAAACAAATTGGACTTATGAACATGCTCTCAAAATGTAACTCATTCATACATAGGGGCTTTACTGTATTTGAAATAGACTTGTTGGAAAAGACAGATCAAAAATGTTGAATAGGCATAATGAATATCCTTATGGATATAGGAAAATACTATCAACAATAAGACCGAAGACAAAGGAACCACAGAAAAGAACAAAGTCAAAATAATTTATAGGAATAACTTTTATTGTTGTTCAGTTGCTAAGTCATGTCCGAATCTTTGTGACCACGTGGACTTCTGAACACCAGGCTTCCCTGTCCTTCACTGTCACCCAGAATTTGCTCAAACTCATGTCCATTGAGTCGGTGATGCCATCCAACCACCTCATTCTCTGTTGCCCTCTATCCTCCTGCCCTCAATCTTTCCCAGCATCAAGGCCTTTTCCAGTAAGTCGACTCTTCCTATCAGGTGACCAAAGTATTGGAGCTTCAGCATCAGTCCTTCCAATAAATATTCAGGGTTAATTTCCTTAAGGATTTACTGGTTTGATCTCCTTGCTACCCAAGGGACTCTCAAGAGTCTTTTCTAGCACCACAATTCGAAAGCACCAATTCTTTAACTCTTGACCTTCTTTATGGTCCAACTCTCACATCTGTACATGACTACTGGAAAAACCATAGCTTTGACTACAGAGACCTTTTTTTGGCAAAATGATGTCTCTGCTTTAATACACTCTCTAGGTTTGTCACTGCTTTTCTTCCCAGGAGCAAGCAAAAAAGCAAGGAATAATATAGTAGTTGAATTAAAGAGCACACTAGATTGAGTGAATAAAAGGATAAACACAGATGAGAGAAAAATGTGATCATTACCTTGAATGGGCGTTACGAAGAATGGGCTTTGGAGCTGGCACACACTAAGGGAGGGTAAACTATAGAGTGTTTATTTACAAAAGAACTAATTACCATAGTATTATGGTTGGGGTACAAGGAAAAGAGAAGGCCCAGTTCAGGATCCCACCCTAGGCAGCAGCAATAGAGACTTTGCCACCTCAAGGCCCTGTGGGTCTTGATGGGAAGGTCACAGAGAAGCTGCCTTGAGAGAAGGGGAGACCTGCAGTTGAGGGACATAGCAAGCCTAGGAAACCGCACAAGGGGGGTTTTCATTGAGTAAATGCCCGGACCATTTTATTTCCTTCCTCAAATCTTCAGCTAAGGCTCCCAATTAGCTGACCCCAAGTGCAGCCAGAGGAAATAGGAGCCTGGTGACACCTTCCCAGCCCACCTCACAGACAAGAAAGAGGGTATAAGAGTTCAGCTGGAGGGACACCCCACCCCAAGATCAGTGGGAGGGGTGAGAGGGCCCCTGGAGAAACAACTGCCACAGATGGTCTACGGTATTTGGATTGACTCTTCTGCCAAAAAATAAAAAGGAAGAAATTAAAAGTTTGAATCAATTTATTTAAAATAAAATCTTCATAAAGAGGTAGAAAGAAAGTTGGGATCTTCCAAACCAAATTCTAGAAGAAAGCCTACAATCAGAATGTAACCAGAATATGTGAGATCCAAAGTTCTTTTTGCTGCAAGAGTGTTCCAATATGCAGGTCAAAACTGGACCTCAGCAAACATCAGCAACAGGAAGTCAGGGCTCTCCAGAGAACAGCTGCATCTTTATATATCTATATCTATATGTCTATCTATACACATAGACTAGTTTTAAGGAATTGGCTCATTATAGAGACTGAAAATCCAAAATCTGCAGGATGTGCCAGCAGTCTGGAGACTCAGAAAGAACTGATACAGCAGTTCAAGTCCATATGAATCATATTTTAAATTATGGTTTGACATGTTGGGAGCCCTTCCTGGCCAGGGAGAAGTAATAATCAACTGTGAATATACCTTTTATTTGCAAAAAACCAATCCTAAGTCCATACCCACAACAGCTAACTTTATCCAACTCTCACACTCCAAGCCAATATATTCCCTGCCCTAAACCACTGCAGAAAACTGGAGACCACCAATGTAGCCTAGAGCCCACCAACTTTATTCACATTTGCCATTGCTAAGCTATTTTCCTGCCTGCCTTGCTTTTTCCATGGAAAACACAATAAAGGTTCTGGGCCATGCTTTCCTCTCACCCTTGCTTCTGTCTCCTGACCAGACTTGTGCTTCATCATGCGGCCCTTTGTGGGGGTGGAGGATACCTCCATTTGGGAAGTGTAAGTAAAGTAGGTCTTCTCTCAATGGTAATTGGCCTCTGTGCCATCACTTGGTTTTGCCGAAACATGCCATCACCATGCTTTGGTGAAAATTTTAACTTTTGTTTTAGGTTCGAAGGATTCATTCATAAAAGAAACCACTTGTTATTCACAAGTAAACAATTTCAATATTTAACGAAGAATTATCTTATTTTCAATATACAAAAAGAAACAGTAAAGTAAAAAAAAAAGCAAAAATTGTCCTTTTTTATTTTTAAATTTGTTTTCATTTTCTTTTACGTTTATAGCTGGCACTTATAAATATTTTGACAAATTTTTTTCAAGGTCACAGAACAATAATAATTTTCCTAATTCCTTATTAAAATGTACTTTGATTGTCATTTTTATGGTCCCTCCTTAACACCCAGGCAAGGCAAGGACTCCCTATAGTTGAGAATAGTACCTACTTCAGGAAAAATTAATTTTGATACAACTGAGTAGTTGAATTATTTTGAAAATAATCTACAAACTAAGTGCTGTAATACATCATTTCTTCTCCATATTTATTCTTTTTTTTAAAGTTTTAATACTGTAAACCATTCATTGCTTAGACTGTGTTTTTGGTGAAAATTTGTTCTTGGTGGCAAAGATCTTATTCTTTATATGTATAAGTTATGGATCCCTGGTGGCTCAGATGGTAAAGCATCTGTCTACAATGCAGGAGACCCGGGTTTGATCCCTGGGTTGGGAAGATCCCCTAGAGAAGGAAATGGCAATCCACTCCAGTATTGCCTAGAAAATCCCACGGACAGGTAGGCTACAGTCCGTGGGGTCGCAAAGAGTCGGACACGACTGAGCGACTTCACTTCACTTCACTTCATACATAATATGTAAAAAGATATACATTATATCTGTAATATTTAATTTAATTTAATAGAGTGTTGACTACGATTAAAAAGACTAAATGCAGCTCCTTAGTGGAGTACTAATGAAAAAAGGTAGAGAAACACTGGTTGAAACAGACTATAAATTATTTGGAAATTGATGGAATCTTGTCACTGGAATTTGTATAGATATCCTTTGGATGGGGGCTTTCCTTGAAGATCACTGGTAAAGAATCCACTTGCCAATGTAGCAAAATTGAGGTCAATTCTGGGTCAGGAAGTTCCTCTAAAGAAGAAAATGGCAACAAACCCCAGTATTTTTGCCTAGGAAAGCCCATGGACCGGGAAGCCTGGTGGGCTACAGTCCATAGGGTCGCAAAAGAGCTGGAAACTACTCTGTGATTAAACAACAACAGCAGAAGGAGAGTAACAGCACATACATCAACAAACTGCACCGGTGGACACCTGGACTCAAACAGCGCCGGGAAGTCCTGTGTAATAGCAGTCTGGTGTCTCAACTGGGAAAGGTCCAGGGCAGCATGTTTGCTCCATGGATGAGACTTCAAAATTGCAGTATGGGGGCTCCCACTTATAATCCCAGGCCACAAACTGATACCATCATCTGTTTGCTACTAAACTGCAGCACTGGGTTATGTTAATCTTTTTTTACGATGCTGTTTGTTTTGTTTTGCAAATCTTGGAACGTTGGTAAACCCTTAGCCATGGTTGCCCAGACCACCTCCAAGGGCTCAGCAACTCCAAGATCTGCCCCCTGTCTTATCTGTGCTGCCACTAGTCCTGCATTCACAGTCAGGGCAGTATCCAGAGAGGTCGGAAGCGAGGTCAGAGGCCTGCTCTGCTTTCTTGCCTCTGAAGCTTGAACACGGCTACTTCCACTCACTTTAACACCCTGTAAGCTAGAATCCCACAGGTACATTTTAATAGAAAATCCAAAAAGGCTGTCATGCTGGCCACCTAGGAAGGGACAACGTTACAGCTCAAGTTTGATGGCAGTCTGCTTGCAAAACACCTTCTTACTCCAGGACAGTTTCTCTTTTCTTCTCTTCAGACCTTCAGCTGATTGGATGAGGCCCACCTGCATTATGAAAGGCAATCTCCTTTCCTCAAAGTCCATTGATTTAAACATTAATCTCAACAAAACACCTTCATAGAAACATCCAGAATAATGTTTAAACACTGTGACTTTAGGCAAGTTGACCTGTGTCAACTAAAAAAAAGGTAGTCTCAGCTTAAAAGTGGTGACTCAGATGGTAAAGCATCCACTTGCAATACAGAAAACCTGGGTTTGATCCCAGGATTGGGAAGATCTTCTGGAGGAGGGCATGGCAACTCACTTCAGTATTCTTGCCTGGAGAATCCCCACGGACAGAGGAGTCTGGTGAGCTACAGCCCATGGGGTTGCAAAGATTCAGACACTACTGAGCAACTAAATGCACACACACACACACACACACACACACACACACACATACGTTTTATTTGGTATGAATTGTTAGAACTTCAAGTCCAGGAGACAGATTCTGAAATTGCTTCCAGGAGGTGGGTTGAGGAGTTTGGTTATATATTAGTTTGCAACAAGGGGTGGGTAGTCTGAACATCAAAAGATTATTCTTAATTAAGAAAAACCAGATTTCTCAAGTCAAGGAATTTAGCACTCTCCTGTGTATGGAAAGATATAAGCATTTGGGCTCACTGAAATCATTCCTTTCATATGCATCACAGCTACCTGGGGCCAGCATCCTGTTTCTTGATTTTTCACAATCTTAGTTCCTTGCTCACTGTAGGGTGTGGCAGCAGCCAACAGCTGCTGTATTGCAGGCTTATTCTCCTTTTTGAGTGCCTTCTGGGGTCAGAAATTCACATCTGGAGGTCCCAAATTGCTAATGACTGTGACATTCTTATTTACTGATATGGCAGGAAATACTCCATTTCACAGTACCTCCCTATGGTTGAAAATTCAATCAATATTTGGGAGACATTTCATGACAATTTTTGTCCCATGGTACTGGAAAGCTCATCTCATATCAGGGGGAAGTTCTCATCAATATGTCACTCCAGGCATTAATTCTGGATTCAGTTTAGTACAGTGGCTCAGTTGTGTCCAACTCTTTGCGACCCCATGAATTGCAGCACGCCCGGCCTCCCTGTCCATCACCAACTCCCTGAGTTCACTCAGACTCACGTCCATTGAGTCAGTGATGCCATCCAGCCATCTCATCCTCTGTCATCCCCTTCTCCTCCTGCCCCCAATCCCTCCCAGCATCAGAGTCTTTTCCAATGAGTCAACTCTTCGCATGAGGTGGCCA
>SJYX01023854.1:210726-248758 GCA_006410675.1 Oreotragus oreotragus | reverse complement strand
ATATAATGGTCATCTGAGTTAAATTCACCCATTCCAGTCCATTTTAGTTCGCTGATTCCTAGAATGTCGACGTTCACCCTTGCCATCTCTTGTTTGACCACTTCCAATTTGCCTTGATTCATGGACCTGACATTCCATGTTCCTATGCAATATTGCTGTTTACAGCATCAGACCTTGCTTCTATCACCAGTCACATGCACAGCTGGGTATTGTTTTTGCTTTGGCGTCATCCCTTCATTCTTTCTGGAGTTATTTCTCCACTGATCTTCAGTAGCATATTGGGCACCTACTGACCTGGGGAGTTTCTCTTTCAGTATCTTATAATTTTGCCTTTTCATACTATTCATGGGGTTCTCAAGGCAAGAATACTGAAGTAGTTTGCCATTTCCTTCTCCAGTGGACCACATTGTGTCAGACCTCTCCACCATGACCCACCAATCTTGGGTTGCCCCATGGTCATGGCTTGGTTTCATTGAGTTAGACAATGCTGTGGTCCTAGTGTGATTAGATTGACTAGTTTTCTGTGAGTATGGTTTCAGTGTGTCTGCCCTCTGATGCCCTCTTGCAACACCTACCATCTTACTTGGGTTTCTCTTACCTTGGGCGTGGGGTATCTCTTCACGGCTGCTCCAGCAAAGCACAGCCACTGCTCCTTACCTTGGATGAGGGGCATTTCCTAGAGGGGTATTTCCTTACTGCCGCCCTTCCTGACCTTCAGCGTGGGATAGCTCCTCTAGGCCCTCCTACGCCCACGCAGCCACCGCCCCTAATTCTGGATTAGGCCCATCGATAGATAGTAAAATGTTCTCTGGATCCTCTATCTTCTAATCTATTAAGATCCAGGAGATATTTCCCTGTTGCTTCTTCCCATGCCAAGAATTACACTATTACAATTTTTGGTGGGATGTAGAACTATATTTTTCATAAATTGCTTCAAATCACCTACTCACCATTACATTTGTTGGAGGCCTGGTTACATACTTACTATAAGAGACAACCGTATTATAAAATAGAAGATCCTGATGCTGGGAAAGAATGAAGGCAGGAGGAGAAGAGGACGACAGAGGATGAGATGGTTGGATGGCATCACCAACTCAGTGGACATGAGTCTGAGTAAGCTCCTTGATGATGGACAGGGAACCCTGGCATGCTGCAGTCCATGGGGTCACAAAGGGTCATACATGACTGAGAGACTGAACTGAACTGACTGAACGTAGCTAGTAACCTTGACAAGGTCATAGTGTAGCAGAAACACAAGTATAGACTGTTTGGAAGCAAAGAACAGGTTAAAACAATGATTAGTATAACTAAGTTGTAATCTAGTTGCAATAAACTATCAAGTCCACAAGGTAGGCAGCTGGAGAAGCAAAATCCTGGCAGGGTCAGGTAGAGAGAAAAAGACAAATGTCCCATCTCCATTCACAAAGACATATACTTCATTAACATATAGTTTAACATATACTTCATTAACATATACGTCATTGTAGGTCCCAGAGAAAGAGAAAAAAAAGTGTGAAACAGATTCAAGCTAGTATATTTTTCAAAGTCAAGGTTATAAATCATATTTATGAGTTCATTTGGTCCCATGTAGTTGATTTCTGTTGATCCACATAAAATAATCAGATTTTCTTATTACAGTTTTGATTTAGTTACTTAGTTCAGTAGCATTACCTAAAGGCTGTCAGAAACACTTCTTGTTTAAAAGTTTTTTTGTTGTATATATTTTTTTCATTTTGTGTATATTTTCATTTTGCATACATCTTTATTTGTGTACTTTTTAACAGCACTTATGACATCGCAATGTGTTTGAGGTAGTCTAAGACTATAAACTTCTTTGGGCTGGGATCCTAATCTTACCAATGTTTTTTCCTAAAACNTGTTGTATATATTTTTTTCATTTTGTGTATATTTTCATTTTGCATACATCTTTATTTGTATGCTTTTTAACAGCACTTATGACATTGCAATGTGTTTGAGGTAGTCTAAGACTATAAACTTCTTTGGGCTGGGATCCTAATCTTACCAATGTTTTTTCCTAAAACGTAGCACAGGGAAGATTGTGTTTGCTAAATAAGTGAATCTATTATAATTTTTTATTAAATAAATAAAACTAAAATGAACAACTCTAAAATCAAATGACTAATATAAATTTTAAAAATTATTTTAAATCCATGATTAAAATAAATAAGAAACTAAACATTCATAATTATACAAATGAAATATGTATTTAAAATAAGTTAAAATAACTCAGACATCAAATCATTTAAAAATATGTGTGTAGTTGAAAATAACTTTAAAGCTGACTCTGAAAACCAGTTAAGAGGAATAGCTCAAGCTTTGGGGAAGACTTGGCCATTGTCCTCTCATAAACTATACAAGCTGCTCCCTGTATCAAAAAGCAAACCTGGGGCAGAGAAGGGCAGCTGCAGGGACAGAAATGAGAGGACAGACAGACACCCATGGAGGAGAAGTGGAGGAACAGAGCTGAGAACACTCCAGAAGCAAGACACCATATATTTGTTAGCATTTCATAACAACAGGAGAGAAAAGCTATTTAAATTATGCTACTTTCTACAAATTCAAGAAAACAAATTTCATATAAAGTTTAGTCATATCAACTATTGATGTTGAATTCCAGGCAACAGTTGCAGGGGGCAAAAGGGCATACTTTCAGAATAACACCACTGCAGAAAATTAAAGTGCATCTTCTTGACATAACTTCAGGTGTTATAATATACTTTTTTTCAAAAATGAAATGAGAAAGAGAACTTCCTTCATGCCAATCATTTCTGTGTCTGTGTATCTTACCAAGCCTAATTTTAATACAGCAAAGGACTTATTCATGTCGACAAAAATCTGAAGTGCCAAAGTTCAGAGAGTTTGGTTAATTAACATAATGAGGATTAGAAATAGTTTCATATTAGGTCCCTGCCAGATTTAACGACATTACATTTACTGGGAGAAGAGTCATTGAATTTAGACTGGTGCAAAGCAATTTTCACATATCAAGGGAAGCCATTCTGGCTAATACATGAGTTAAACGGAATGTTTTGCTAACTAAAACAACCTGTTTGGGGCCTGTCGAACATACCTTGTGCATCTGCTTAGTTATTAAAGAAAAGGAGACACTGATGAGAAATGAGGACTGTCCATGTTAAAAATAAAGACTAAATGCCTCCCCTGTGCCAATGATGGTACTTATTTGATGAAAAAGACTCCCTTCCCAGGTGCCAGGTCTACACTGACTTGCTGTGTACAGGTTGATCTTTTTTTTTTTTTTTTTTTTTTAAACTTTGAAGGAATCTATCCCTGACTTGTTTGATGTTCTTAGTTCTGAAAAGATATAAAACTGTGTGGAAAACTGTGCTTCTCTGGAGCAGTACCTCAGAGTTATTTGAGAGGCTATCTTCTGGGCTATAGTCTTCAGTTTGGCTCAGATAAAATTTTTTTCTATTCCTGTTATAGATTGTTTAGTGATTATTTCCTCTGATAGAATGTGGTATCATTTGTCAAATTATGGTTGAATCACAACTATAGGTTGGATATATGTTGTAGATTTTGGTAAAAATCTACAAAAGTTTACTGCTACATTGGAATTTACAACATGGTACCTTATAAATGTTTATTACTATTTGCAAATTCTGTGCTGTACACGAAACCATTCATCTCAGATGGGACTTGAACCCATGTGCTGGGACTTGAACCTGGCTGAAACCCACAGTACCTGGTTTTAGGACCTAATAAAGCTCAGATTCTTGATGTCTCATCACAGAAAGAATTTAGTAAAAAACAAAGTGATAGGTAAATAGTGAATTTATTCAGAAACACATCCCACAGAGTGTGGGCCATTGCAGAGACTGAGTGTGGTGGCCGCAAAGTGTGGTGTGGTTAGTTTTTATGGACTGGGTAATTTCATAGGCTAATGACTGGGAGGATTATTCCAACTATTTGGGGGGAAGGGGTGAATATTTCCAGGAATTGGGCCACCGCTCACTTTTTGTCTTCAGACAGTGCCTTGGAATTATCATGGCACCTCTGGATGTATCATTTAGCTTGCGGACTGAGGATCAAGGTCTGGTTAAAGCTGACTTGTCTACCATCTTGGATCCATTTGATTCTAATCAGTTTATTTTATGTCCTTGAGCTATGTCATTCTTTCAAAAATTGTGCCCTGCCCGCTTCCCTCTTGTTTTATAGTCTTTGTGTAATAAACCACTTTACTTGTAATAAACCACTTTACTTGTAATAAACTGATGTATACGTAATTTTTTCTGGAGAGCTAGTTATTAAACATTTACCTGCTCATCTTTCTACAAACTCCATTGGAAGTGTGCAGACATTTCCAAGCACAGCACCTTCACTCAGCANTGTAATAAACCACTTTACTTGTAATAAACTGATGTATACGTAATTTTTTCTGGAGAGCTAGTTATTAAACATTTACCTGCTCATCTTTCTACAAACTCCATTGGAAGTGTGCAGACATTTCCAAGCACAGCACCTTCACTCAGCACGGCAGTGTTCAACTGCTGGGCAGTCAGCCATCTCTGTGATTACAGATTTCCACTGTACCTAGTTGGGGTCCTGCAGTAATGCAGTTGCTGGACAGAAGGTCAGCAGTCAGCCAATAGTTCTAAGTAGAAGAAACACAGCCCCTCATTTTCCTTTCCCAAGAGCAGACAGTCCAGGTGAAATGGAAAAGGCTGTGCTTGTGAAGCTTACTTTTAGCTATTCAAAGCTAAATGTAATAGATCTGTCACAGGACCTATGACTTGGTGTGATATAAAGCTACATGCGCCAGAGTGGGTTTTTGAAGACAGCAGAAATTGGAAATACATTCAGAAGCTGGTTTTCAATGCTCTCAGCCAAGATTAGAGTCAGTTGTTTCCATGCTAGAAAGGGGTAACTGTGGTGTGGCCGAGAAGTACAAGAGGGCACCTCCCACCAGGCTCTTGCTTTGGCCTGAAGTAAACTGTAACACAGTTCAGTTCAGTTCAGTTCAGTCGCTCAGTCGTGTCCGACTCTTTGCGACCCCATGAGTCGCAGCACGCCAGGCCTCCCTGTCCATCACCATCTCCCGGAGTTCACTCAGACTCACGTCCATCGAGCACGTGATGCCATCCAGCCATCTCATCCTCGGTCGTCCCCTTCTCCTCCTGCCCCCAATCCCTCCCAGCATCAGAGTCTTTTCCAATGAGTCAACTCTTCACATGAGGTGGCCAAAGTACTGGAGTTTCAGCNCTCCTTCAGAATGGACTGGTTGGATCTCCTTGCAGTCCAAGGGACTCTCAAGAGTCTTCTCCAACACCACAGTTCAAAAGCATCGATTCTTCGGCGCTCAGCTTTCTTCACAGTCTAACTTTCACATCCATACATGACCACAGGAAAAACCATAGCCTTGACTAGGCGGACCTTAGTCGGCAAAGTAATGTCTCTGCTTTTGAATATACTATCCAGGTTGGTCATAACTTTTCTTCCAAGGAGTAAGGGTCTTTTAATTTCATGGCTGCAGTCACCATCTGCAGTGATTTTGGAGCCCAAAAAAATAAAGTCTGACACTGTTTCCACTGTTTCCCCATCTATTTCCCATGAAGTGATGGGACCGGATGCCATGATCTTTGTTTTCTGAATGTTGAGCTTTAAGCCAACTTTTTCGCTCTCCTCCTTCACTTTCATCAAGAGGCTTTTGGGATGGGTTGAAAGGTCTGAACAGTCAGGGAACTGAAATCATGTGACTAGTGTAGATTCCTGTGGCTCTTCGTGTTCCTTCTTTCAGTGTCTCTGTGTGTCCTTAGAGAGAATACACTCGACATTGTGGCAGATCCTAGTTTTCTAGGACATGCAAGGGTAAACTGAGTGAGAACAAAAGCTGGAAAGGAAAGAGTGGGCTTCTATAAACAATCCAGAATTGGAGAGAGCCTGTTATTGCTTTCTCCAAAGGGAGCACTCCTCACCCTCTGTCAGAGTGAGAAAAACCAAGGTGTGGAAAAGCTCTTTCCTGTGGTGAGGGCAGCTCTGAGATAACGGCCCAGGAAGACCGTCTCTATCAACAGCAGGAGATAGGTAAGATCCATGACACATTTATGTGAATGAAGCTTCCAACCAGGAGTCCAGGGTCGTCATTTGTCTCCTGGGAAGTTTATACTTTTTAATGATCTTTCTGAACATCTTGGGAACCATCTACAGGGAAAATAATTTTTACACTCAAATTCTCCATGCACTATAGAAAAAGCTGGCAGCTTACTTTTCACAATTTCTGTTCTTTTCAGAGCTAGGTAAATCAAGGTTTCTCAATTGGTTAGTTAAGTGGATGTATAAATGGATGGCTAGATAGAGAAAATGGTTAAGTTGGTTTTCTTGCTTAAAATCAGGAATTATTGTCTTAAGAGAATCCATAATCCTGATTCCTAATTTTCTATTTAAAATGTAGATGAGCATTTATATCCTGGATATTCTTACTAAAAATGAATATGTTTTGCTTTTCCTTTTTATCACAATTGTAACCTTTCAAGTGTGGAACAGCCCTCTTAGTTCAATTTCCTTAAGTGGAGCTACTGACAATAAGACAATGTATCTTTTTGTCTGTTTTTTGTTGTTTTGTTTCGTTTTTAGCAAACTTCATATTGGTATAAAAGTGTAGAAGATATGCATTTTGTAAACATTTTACACATAAACACATTCATCAGGTTCTTAGGATAAATTGCAAAGTTCATCATCATTTATTTGTAGAAAATTCAGCTACAATAGATAGTACTGTTCAGAATGCACTTGAAAGTATGTAAAGACAGTATTGCTATCAGAAGACATTATTACCCAGAAATATTTATGTCTCAAAACTTTAATAATTTTTTCCCAAACTACAGTCCCAGTCAATACTGGCTGAACTCAACTTTTTTCTTTAACTCTCATTTGAATATTACATCAAATTCATATTTCCATAGCCAGTGGTGGAAATTTTTGAAAATGCCCAGAAACTAATTTGTAACATACATTTTTAAAATAACTGCATTTCATAGGCTTATGAACTAAGGAGTACTTAAAAAACTGAAAAGTTCAGTGGAAATATCACCTATCTGTGAGCTTTCTAACTGAACATTCTAAAGTGTGCAGTTTCATGCGCATGGAGCCTTTCTCAGCCAGGCTGGGTCCTTCGTGTTCTGAAGAATCCCGGGAGACTTCCATAGTCACTGACTTTGGCATTGCTTCGCTTCTCTCTCTTATTCAAGCCTGAAGGGTGGGACCACCAACCCCAACTTATAGTGGGCCTAAGAAGATATTTGCTGCGTGTATGTGTGTGTGTGTGTGCACATGTGCACATGCACGCATGCCTGCTTAGTTCAGTGAGAATATCACCTATCTGTGAGCTTTCTAACTGAACATTCTAAAGTGTGCAGTTTCATGCGCATGGAGCCTTTCTCAGCCAGGCTGGGTCCTTCGTGTTCTGAAGAATCCCGGGAGACTTCCATAGTCACTGACTTTGGCATTGCTTCGCTTCTCTCTCTTATTCAAGCCTGAAGGGTGGGACCACCAACCCCAACTTATAGTGGGCCTAAGAAGATATTTGCTGCGTGTATGTGTGTGTGTGTGTGCACATGTGCACATGCACGCATGCCTGCTTGCTTTGTGAGTGAGTAAGTGAAGTCGCTCAGTCGTGTCCGACTCTTTGCGACCCCGTCGACTGTAGCCTACCTGGCTTCTCTGTCCATGGGATTCTCTAGGCAAGAATACTGGAGTGGGTTACCATTTCCTTCTCCAGGGGATCTTCCCAACCCAGGGATCAAACCCGGGTCTCCCGCATTGGAGGCAGACGCTTTAACCTCTGAGCCACCAGAGTTCTAAAGTACTAAAAGATTCACTGTTGTTCAGTCACTAAGTCACGTCCAACTCTTTGCGACCCCATGGACTGCAGCACGCCAGGCTTCCCCTGTCCTCCACTATCTCCCAGAATTTACTCAAACTCATGTCCACTGAGCTGGTAATGCCATCCAACCATCTCATCCTCTGCCATCCCCTTCGCCTTCTGCCCTCAATCTTTCCTAGCATCAGGACTTTTTCCAGTGAGTCAGCCCTTCGCATCCGGTGGCCAAAGTATTGGAGCTTCAGCATTAGTCCTTCCAATGAATATTCAGGGTTGATTTCCTTTAGGGTTGACTGGTTTGATCTCCTTGGTCCTCAAGGGACTCTCAAGAGTCTTCTCCAACACCACAGTTCGAAAGCATTGGAGCTCAGCCTTTTTTACAGACCAATTCTCACATCTGTAGGTGACTACTGGAAAAACTATAGCTTTGACTATACAGACTTTTGTCACCAAAGTAATGTCTCTGTTTTTTAATATGCTGTCTAGGTTTGTCTTGGCTTTTCTTTCAAGGAGCAAGTGTCTTTTAATTTCATGCTGTAGTCACTGCCCACAGTGATTTTGGAGCCCAAGGAAATAAAATCTGTCACTGTTTACACTGTTTCCCCATCTATGCCATGAAGTGATGGACCCAGATGCCATGATCTTAGTTTTTTGAATGTTGAGTTTTAAGCCAGCTTTTTTCACTCTCCTTTGTCACCTTCATCAAGTGCTCTTTGCCTCCTCTTCACTTTCTGACATTAGGGTGGTGTCATCTGCATATCTGAGGTTATTGATATTTTTCCCGGCAATCTTGATTACAGCTAGTGATTCATCCAGCCCAGCATTTCTAATGATGTACTCTGCATAGAAGTTAAATAAGCAGGGTGACAATATAGATCCTTGATGTACTCTTTTTCAATTTTGAATCAGCCCATTGTTTCATGTCTGGTTTAACTGTTGCTTCTTGACCTGCATGCAGGTTTCTATGGAGGCAGGTAAGGTGATCTGGTATTTCCATCTCTTTAAGAATTTTCCACAGTATTCATAGTGAAAGAGAAAGTGTTAGTTGTTTAGTTAGTTGTGTCTGTCTGACTCTGCGACCCCAAGGACTCTAGCCTGTCTGGCTCCTGTGTCCATGGAATTCTCCAGGCAAGAATACTGGAGTGGATAGCCTTTCCCTTCTCCAGAAAATCTTCCTGACCCACAGATCGAACCTAGGTCTCTTGAATTGCAGGGAGATTCTTTACTGTCTGAGCCACCAGGGAAGCCCAAAAATAGAAGCCCATTTAACTCAGCAAAGATCCCATTTCAGTGTTCACACTGAGAACTCTTTATTTAGCTGTATGTGTAGTACACTGGATGACTCTCTCTGAGCAGGGAGGTTTCAATGTTGATTGAAAGCCACTTTTCTGTCCACAAAAGCACTTCAGTATATATAGCTTTATATCACATGCACAATAAGCTCTGTGATGGCCTTTGCATTGCATTCAGCTTTGAAAATTTTAAAGGAAATTCTACAAGGTTTATAAAATATCAATATTTGATCAATTAATTTAATTCAGGCTGTATTGTCTATCCCAGAGTCTTTTTCTCTCTCATATTTTACTCTTATTGATTTGTTTGACTGAATAAGTTGCAATATTCTTCCTGTTTTCATTCTTGTGTTCTTAGTTATGGTATCTGTCCAAATAGGGCTGTATTCAATCAATAGAGAGCTAATGTACTTGACAGATCCAGCTGAGAAACACCTAACTCCCAAGTTCTGTGTGATCGGCAGGAAAGCAGACTCCTTGGTCCACTTCAAGAGCTCCTTTCTACGGAGATAGTGGTGATAATCCCAAAAAGTGCTAACTGTCCTAAAAACATGTCACAACTGAGTCATTAGTAGAGGAAGCTGGAGAGGTAAATTAGGTAAGGTGCCTAGCTGCCTTTTCCAACCATGGTTCCCTCCCCTTCATGCCCTCCCTTCTCTGTCTACGGAATATTTTTTGGCATCTGCTCCTTGCCACACTCACAGCATGGTGGTGCTGGGGGCACACATGTGGCACTGTCCCTGCCCTCCGGGGCTTAGAGCTTCTGAAGAGACTGAGTGAACAAACAATGTCAAGTGTTGCAGAATCTACGTGTGGGCTCAAGAAGTGTGTAAAAGGGAGCTGTTATCTGAAGGGCCACATGTTCGGTCTACTCTGAATCATCAGCGATTCTGGCTGACTAGGCCCCAGCCTCTCTTGTTCACTCTTGCACACCTAGTTATACACAGCAAGTCCCCTACATACAAACTTTTGTCAGGTTTCAAAGACATGAATACATGTTCACATGTCCAATCATGTTAGTTTGAGGATCTGGCATACATTGTCAAGCACATGCGTCCTCTACAAGAGCTTGTGCTTTTGTGTTCTTCACTGTATAGTACTGTATACAGTGAAAGTGAAAGTCCCTCAGTTGCGTCTGACTCTTTGCGACCCCATGGACTATACAGTCCATGGAATTTTCCAGGCCAGAATACTGGAGTGGGTAGCCTTTCCCTTCTCCAGCGAATCTTCCTGACTCAGGTATCAAACCAGGGTCTCCTGCATTAATAGAATACAGTAATATAGTATTTATATTTTAAACCCAAGATGTCCAGAAGCAAGCATAAAAGTAGTGGTGATGTAGCAGTGACTATATTGTAAGATTAAAAATATTTTCTTTACTTCTTGTCTTTATGTATTATTTGTGTGAATAGTACTGCAAAACTATTGCAGTAGAGTACTACATAGCTAATTGTATTTGCTTGGTACCTAAGCCAACTTTGCTGTGCTTACAAGCAAAATGGATTTATGAACATGCTTTTAGAATGGAACTCGTTTGTATGTGGGAGACTTACTGTACCTTGAAATAACTAGGAAGGCAAGAAAGGCTCTTTCATGAAAAAGTTTTTTAAGCATTACAAATATTCATTTAATGTTCTTGTTTATAAGGAAACCAGTCTAATACATACAACATAGACAATGCAAGAGGACATATATAATCCCAGGCTTCCCCATGCAGCACCATCTGGTTCAGCCACGCTGGGAGGCCAGGAACAGTTCTGGTTCTGCTAGGTGAACTGTGGTCTGATCAGCAGGCTCCCCCTTCACTGAGGATGGATTTCAGGAAGAAGCAGGACAAGAGGAGGAGAACACGCCACGGGAGCTGTGTTCTCAGTCCGTTAGAGTGTGAGGTGAGAAAGTCTTTCAAGTCTGGAAAAAAAAATCCCGAGAGAGTTATGAGACATGCTGTGTGGCAGGCCTGCTTTAAGAGAGTGAACTAGAAATGTCTGCACCTGTTCTAGGAAAGGCCCTTTTCTGCCTGGGCCTCCCTCCTGGGCCTTGCCCTGGGCCTTGCCTCCCTCCTGGGCCTCCCTCCTGGGCCTTGCCCTGTGGACTGGGCCAGCTGGTGGGCAGCACAGAGCATGGATGGACACCAGCTGTAGAGCACACAGCACAGCTCAAGGGAGATGCGCTTCCCTTTAGCTCGTGCATTCCTTTCACTGCGGCTGGAAACAGAGGGATTTTTATGTAACTTGGAGAGCTGAAGGAGAATCTGTTTGCTGCTTTTAAGGCTCACAAAGAAACAGTCCTTCAGCCCTTACCATTTGGCACATGAGCTAACCAAGGTGGTGGTTCAGAGTACTATACCGTCATTTAACAATTCAGGCAAGTGGATCTGATTTAAAATGAAATAAAACAGCTTGCATCCATCTGTTGTCATCTGTTCCCCAGATAGTCCTAACACTATTTCTTTGACTAGGGACGACTTATTAAAGAGGAGGAAAGCAACAGCAATGGTGGACATTCTCACAAAGGACGTGACAACGAGGCACAGCTGCAGATGTGCCCCAGGGGAGTGCTCACCACCCCACTGAGGCCATGTGGCTCCTCCACTGCAGGTCTGACTCTGAGCCCCAAACTCAGTAGGTCTGGCTTTCTCTATAGCTAGGACCCCACCCCAGAGGTGTTGAGTGAGAATCTCTGGGGTAGTGAGACCAGATAAGGGTGTTTGCTAAACTCCCTGGTGATGAAGGGTTACCATGTGAAACTGACAAGCCCCACAGGTATGGCTATAGGCAGGGATACCAACTCCACTAAGTAGTCTCCCAAGCAAATCTGGGGTTGGATGTGGGATCGGCTGGTCAGGGAAGCATGCAAAGGCCCAACCTACAGGGACTTTTTCCCCAGGGCTGCTTGGCAGAGGCCAACCTGCTCTTCCCCCTGACAAACCTGCCAAGTCCTGTCCTCTAGGATTCCGCCAGAAAGTGCCTTCTGAATGTCAAAACCTGTGGTCAGCTTGAACCATCAAAAGCTAATGAGTAGAAATAAAGACAAGCCGCTGCAGCAGAGACCTGCCCTGCCTCTTTCTCCAGGTGACTATGGTGAGCATGGCCAGGAGGCCAGGCTCAGCACAAGACTGAGGGCAGGCTCACTGCAGACCTGGGCACCATTCTCCACATCACCCCACATGGGAAAGGGTTGTTCCAGGTTAACTTCAGTTCAGTTCAGTCACTCAGTCATGTCTGACTCTTTGTGACCCCATGAATTGCAGCACACCAGGCCTCCCTGTCCTTCACCAACTCCCGGCGTTCACTCAAACTCATGTCCATCGAGTTGGTGATGCCATCCAGCCATCTGGATGTCGTCCCCTTCTCCTCCTGCCCCCAATCCCTCCCAGCATCAGAGTCTTCTCCAATGAGTCAACTCTTAGCATGAGGTGGCCAAAGTACTGGAGTTTCAGCTTTAGCATCATTCCTTCCAAAGAACATCCAGGGTACTAGAACCCCACAAAACAGAAGCCTTAGCATCCAGGCTCAGAGGTAGCTCCAGAAAAGCTGATGATACAAGTGCTCTCAGTGTGAGAAGCAGCTACAGGTCAGCCCATACTGAGCTTCACTGTTGATTTTTCCCCTGGTGAAAGGGAAGAGGCTGACCACAGATTCAGGCCCTGTTGGCGGTCTTTTCTTGCATGTGAACTCAAAGGCCACTGTTAGAGTCAGTTTTATGAGTTTGGTTAGACCAAGTCAGTCCCCCAAGCAGGGATCCCCAAACTGGGGCTGTGAGCACCAGACAATGTCCCTCCTTAGGAACTCAAGGTCACCCACTAAGCTAAGAGAGAGAATATTAGAACTTCCACTATATATTGATAGGAAAAGTTAAAGTAAGCTTTATTCACATTTACTGTTTATTGGAACCTACAAAATCAATGGTTCTGTGGCCTGTCATCATTTTTGCTGAGATAAGTTGCTCAGTCATGTCCAGCTCTCTTTGTGTGAACCTGTGGACTGTAGCTCACTAGACTCCTTTGTCCATGGACTCTCCAGGCAAGAGTACTGGGGTAGGGTGCCTTGCCCTCCTCCGGGGCATCTTCCCAACCCCGGGATCAAACCCACATCTCCTGTGTCTCCTGCATTGGCAGGCAGGTTCTTTACCACCAGTGCTACCTGGAAGCCCATCATTGTTTTATGTCCTACCAAAAAAGAAACTCTGCTACCAATGACGGTATAGTATAACATGGGATTTTCATTCTATACTTACCAGAAGTTCTCTTTTTAGACTTACACATCACAGAGATTTTTATCATTACTTTAGTCTTAAGCATGTGTGAAAAGGAAGATAGAAGTGAAATCCAACTTGTGGATGCTCAGCATGTGGCACTATGTCACCACCACTAAGTAGTGATTTTAAAATAGTTTGGGGACCACCTTGGGTGAGGATAAAATCATACTTCAATATGAGGTCCAGAGCCAGCATTCCCCAAATTTTCCAGTTTACAGATAACCCTGAATGCCTTTGGAAAACCAAATGGCCTTCTCTCCTGTCATGACACCCAGAGAAGCTACCCCACTGAAGTGACACCTATCATGGGAGAATGTCCCAGAGGGATTTGACAAAGGGTCTGCTCTCCCAGTCAGCACGCCCTCAGCTGGCAGCCAGCTGGGGCCAGGACCTAGGAGGGCCGTCCTTCCAACAGGTCCACAGTCTGTCTCCGGCCTGCAGACGTTCACTTGCTTGTTGTTTGGTTGGTTGTCTGCTTTGGAACAGAACTGTACTTTTTAAATTGGGTTTGAGGCCTGACCTGATCCCAATCTGACATTTACATGACCTGTTTCTCTCTGAAGAAGTTCTAAATTGCTTCTTCACTGTGTCATTACTTAGACTCTAAATTTTAGAACACATTTGTCCTTGATGCTAAAGAAATACTTAATTCTTTAGGTATATGTAAGAAGAATCACCCTCTCAGTAAAACGAGATCATGGGTTGATTTAAGGACTGCTAGCTCCAAGGTTGTCATTCTTCTTGATTTTTTTTTTCAACTCTAGCAATGCTCACCTATTAATGTGTATAGCAGGTATTTTTCACAACCTAAAAAAACACATTTTGGTAAATTTGCATATAAGTGCCAGATCATGAAGCAATTTTTTTCTAATCTCATTGTACTGATGTGAATACTGTCAATGGTGAAAATAATGCAACAATATTTTATTTTATGTATAATATAAAATAGGCATAGGGCCTTTTCATCTTTACAAATCTATGGGGTAAATTATTTCTGCTGTGGAGACTGAAGCACAGTTCATAAAGATGGTAAACATTACAACTATTTTGGGGGATTTGAACAAGTATTTTGGGGATTTCCCATGCTTTTTCTATTATGCCAAATTTCCTCTTTAAACACAAAATTGACAAGTGTAAATGAAGAAAATGGTAGAATGATATTAACCTGTCTAAAATATACTGTATTTATTAATAGAATACTGAAAATAGATTGGTTTAATGTAATATAATAGTAGGCAATGGCCTTTATGGTGTTTCTTCTTTGGCACTATATTTGGAACTAAAACATCAAGAGTCATCTATTTAATATTTATTTAGTATTATTATACACAGAACATTATTTTAGGTCATGGAAAAGAAAAATTACAAAACAGCTCACACCAACAAATAAGACTGCTTTGCATCAATTTTATTCTTCAATATCTGTGTGAAAGTTCAGGGCAGATTATCCTCATTTTACATGAGGAAACTGGAGAATAAACAGTGTTCCTCTGAAACAGAATGAAAAATATGTCCTTGAAAAGATATTATATTGGGATTAAGAAAGCCTGTTGTACGTGGACCCATAGAGTGTCAAGCAAAGAGGGCACTTGGAGATTCTCTGGCCTTTGTGTGCTTAGAGGAGCCATAGGACCCTGATTCTGTAGCATACTTTTATCTTTTGGATTGGCTAAAAAGTGTTTGGATTTTTCCATAAGACATTATAAAAAACCCAAAGGAACTTTTTGGCCAACCCAATATTTGTGATTCCCCTATCCATATGTGTCCTTTCACATTAGAATTATATTGGAAACACAGTTTTCCATTCTATCTTCTATATACTCTTCAAAGTCATCATAAAATTACATTAAAGGAACTAAAACATTTACTTACCTATTATTCTGCTATTGGATTTACAATGTGGTCNTGGGGTAGGGTGCCTTGCCCTCCTCCGGGGCATCTTCCCAACCCCGGGATCAAACCCACATCTCCTGTGTCTCCTGCATTGGCAGGCAGGTTCTTTACCACCAGTGCTACCTGGAAGCCCATCATTGTTTTATGTCCTACCAAAAAAGAAACTCTGCTACCAATGACGGTATAGTATAACATGGGATTTTCATTCTATACTTACCAGAAGTTCTCTTTTTAGACTTACACATCACAGAGATTTTTATCATTACTTTAGTCTTAAGCATGTGTGAAAAGGAAGATAGAAGTGAAATCCAATTTGTGGATGCTCAGCATGTGGCACTATGTCACCACCACTAAGTAGTGATTTTAAAATAGTTTGGGGACCACCTTGGGTGAGGATAAAATCATACTTCAATATGAGGTCCAGAGCCAGCATTCCCCAAATTTTCCAGTTTACAGATAACCCTGAATGCCTTTGGAAAACCAAATGGCCTTCTCTCCTGTCATGACACCCAGAGAAGCTACCCCACTGAAGTGACACCTATCATGGGAGAATGTCCCAGAGGGATTTGACAAAGGGTCTGCTCTCCCAGTCAGCACGCCCTCACCTGGCAGCCAGCTGGGGCCAGGACCTAGGAGGGCCGTCCTTCCAACAGGTCCACAGTCTGTCTCCGGCCTGCAGACGTTCACTTGCTTGTTGTTTGGCAGGTTGTCTGCTTTGGGACAGAACTGTACTTTTTAAATTGGGTTTGAGGCCTGACCTGATCCCAATCTGACATTTACATGACCTGTTTCTCTCTGAAGAAGTTCTAAATTGCTTCTTCACTGTGTCATTACTTAGACTCTAAATTTTAGAACACATTTGTCCTTGATGCTAAAGAAATACTTAATTCTTTAGGTATATGTAAGAAGAATCACCCTCTCAGTAAAACGAGATCATGGGTTGATTTAAGGACTGCTAGCTCCAAGGTTGTCATTCTTCTTGATTTTTTTTTTCAACTCTAGCAATGCTCACCTATTAATGTGTATAGCAGGTATTTTTCACAACCTAAAAAAACACATTTTGGTAAATTTGCATATAAGTGCCAGATCATGAAGCAATTTTTTTCTAATCTCATTGTACTGATGTGAATACTGTCAATGGTGAAAATAATGCAACAATATTTTATTTTATGTATAATATAAAATAGGCATAGGGCCTTTTCATCTTTACAAATCTATGGGGTAAATTATTTCTGCTGTGGAGACTGAAGCACAGTTCATAAAGATGGTAAACATTACAACTATTTTGGGGGATTTGAACAAGTATTTTGGGGATTTCCCATGCTTTTTCTATTATGCCAAATTTCCTCTTTAAACACAAAATTGACAAGTGTAAATGAAGAAAATGGTAGAATGATATTAACCTGTCTAAAATATACTGTATTTATTAATAGAATACTGAAAATAGATTGGTTTAATGTAATATAATAGTAGGCAATGGCCTTTATGGTGTTTCTTCTTTGGCACTATATTTGGAACTAAAACATCAAGAGTCATCTATTTAATATTTATTTAGTATTATTATACACAGAACATTATTTTAGGTCATGGAAAAGAAAAATTACAAAACAGCTCACACCAACAAATAAGACTGCTTTGCATCAATTTTATTCTTCAATATCTGTGTGAAAGTTCAGGGCAGATTATCCTCATTTTACATGAGGAAACTGGAGAATAAACAGTGTTCCTCTGAAACAGAATGAAAAATATGTCCTTGAAAAGATATTATATTGGGATTAAGAAAGCCTGTTGTACGTGGACCCATAGAGTGTCAAGCAAAGAGGGCACTTGGAGATTCTCTGGCCTTTGTGTGCTTAGAGGAGCCATAGGACCCTGATTCTGTAGCATACTTTTATCTTTTGGATTGGCTAAAAAGTGTTTGGATTTTTCCATAAGACATTATAAAAAACCCAAAGGAACTTTTTGGCCAACCCAATATTTGTGATTCCCCTATCCATATGTGTCCTTTCACATTAGAATTATATTGGAAACACAGTTTTCCATTCTATCTTCTATATACTCTTCAAAGTCATCATAAAATTACATTAAAGGAACTAAAACATTTACTTACCTATTATTCTGCTATTGGATTTACAATGTGGTCAGATTTTCAATATTCTAAATAATACCATCCAAAATATTCTTAAAGAGGCCCACAGTAAACCCATTCATAAATGATCAATTAATCTATGACAAAGGAGACAAGGTTACATAACGGAGAAAAGACAGTCTCTTCAATGAGCCGTGCTGGGAAAATTGGACAACTACATGTAAAAGAATGAGATTAGAAAACTCCCTAACATCATACATACACAAAATAAACTCAAAATGGATTAAAGACTCATGCAGAAGAATGGATACAATAAAACTCCCAGAGGAAACACATGCAAAACACTCTTTTACATAAATCGCAGCAGTGTTTTTTGTATTTGTCTCCTAAAGCAAGCGAGTAAAAGTGCAAATAAACAAATGGGATCCAATCAAATATAAAAGCTTTTGCACAGCAAAGGACATCATTGACAAAACAAAAAGGCAGCCTACTGAATGGGAGAAAATGTTTGCAAATGATATGACATATAAGGGATTAATATCCAATATATACAAACAGCTCACACAACTCAGTATTTAAAAAAAATCTCACAATAAACCAGATTTAAGGGGACAAAAAACTGAACAGATTTTTTTTCCAAAGAGTAAATGAAGATGGCCAACAAGCACATGAAAAGATGCTCAAGATGGCTTATCACCAGGGAAATGCAAATCCAAACCACAATGAGATGTTATCTCTTACCTATCAGAATGGGCATCATCAAAAAGAATATAGATAACAAAAGCTGTTGAGAATGTAGATAAAAGGGAACGCTTCTACACAGTTGATGCAAATGTAAATTGGTATAGCCATTGTCAAAAATTGTATAGAGTTTTTTTTTTTTTTTTTTTTTCAAAAAACTAAAATTAGAATTACCATATGACCAGCAATTCCACTGCTGGGTATATATCCAGAAAACCCCAAAACACTAATTCAAAAAGATGCATGCATGCCAATGTTCATAGCAGCATTATTAAAACTGTCAAAGTATGGAAGCAACCTAAGTGTTTATCAACAGATGAATAGACAAAGAAGATGTGATAAACACACACACACACAAACGAGAATACTACTCAGCCATAAAACAAAATTTTGCCACTTCAGCGACATAAATGGACTTGGAGGGTATTATCCTTAGTCAAATGGCAGATAGAGAAAGATAAATATAATTTATACATGGAATCCAAAAGACACAACAAACTATTGAATAAAACAAGAAAGAAGCAGACTCACTGATACAGAAAACAAACTAGTGCTTGCCAGAAGAGAGAAGAAAGTGGGAAGGGGCAATATAAACATTCAGAAAATAAGAGGACTATTATGTGAAACCATGTGTGTGAGACTTCAGAAATTTTTAAAAACACTATAGAATTTAAAGAATCTTTCATTCAATTATTTTTTTTTTTTTTTTTTTTCAAAAAACTAAAATTAGAATTACCATATGACCAGCAATTCCACTGCTGGGTATATATCCAGAAAACCCCAAAACACTAATTCAAAAAGATGCATGCACGCCAATGTTCATAGCAGCATTATTAAAACTGTCAAAGTATGGAAGCAACCTAAGTGTTTATCAACAGATGAATAGACAAAGAAGATGTGATAAACACACACACACACACAAACGAGAATACTACTCAGCCATAAAACAAAATTTTGCCACTTCAGCGACATAAATGGACTTGGAGGGTATTATCCTTAGTCAAATGGCAGATAGAGAAAGATAAATATAATTTATACATGGAATCCAAAAGACACAACAAACTATTGAATAAAACAAGAAAGAAGCAGACTCACTGATACAGAAAACAAACTAGTGCTTGCCAGAAGAGAGAAGAAAGTGGGAAGGGGCAATATAAACATTCAGAAAATAAGAGGACTATTATGTGAAACCATGTGTGTGAGACTTCAGAAATTTTTAAAAACACTATAGAATTTAAAGAATCTTTCATTCAATTAAAAAAAAAGACATATTTAGGGCAAATCTACTCAGTGGCTCAGAGAAAATTCAATTAAAAATGTAGCTTTACTAATAAGAGTTCTAATTATATCCATAATAAAATTTTAGTGTAAAAAATGTCACTCCAAAGAATATTTATTTTTATACTGAAAATTATAGGAAAAGTCTGGAAGGAAACCTTGCCATTTGCAACAACAGAGATGGACCATGAAGGGATTCTGGGAAGCAAAATAAGTGAGACAAAAGTGACAAATACCATCTGACTTCACTTTTTTGTAGAATCTAAAAATTGAAAAAGAGAGAAAAGAAACTGATGTAACATACAAGATGGTGACTACAGTTAATAATACTGCATTGCATATTTGAAAATTACTAAGAGAGCAGACTGATGCTAAAGCTGCCACCTGATGTGAAGAGCTGACTCATTGGAAAAGACCCTGATGATGGGAAAGATTGAGGGCAGGAGGAGAAAGGGACGACAGGGGATGAGATGGTTGGATGGCATCACTGACTCAATGGACATGAGTTTGAGCAAGCTCTGGGAGATGGTGAAGGACAGGGAAGCCTGGCATGCCTCAGTCCATGGGGTTGAAAAGAGCCGGACATGACTGAGCGACTAAACAACAAGAAAGAGAGTAGATCTTAAAATTTCTCATCACAAGAAAAAGAAAGTCATTATTGTATGTATGGTGATGGATGTTAACTAGGTTTGCTATGGTTATCATTTCTCAATTGTATATATTTGTATATAATACCAAATCATTGTGTATACCCGAAACTAATATAATGCTACATGGCAATCATAAAAATCACTGCAGATGGCGACTGCAGCTATAAAATTAAAAGACGCGTGCTCCTTGGAAGAAAAGTTATGACCAATCTAGACAGCATATTAAAAATCAGAGACATTACTTTGCAAACAAAGATCCGTCTAATCAAAGCTATGGTTTTTCCAGTGGTCATGTATGGATGTCAAGAGTTGGACCATAAAGAAAGCTGAGCACTGAAGAATTGATGGTTTTGAGTTGTGGTGTTGGAGAAGACTCTTGAGAGTCCCTTGGACCGCAAGGAAATCAAACCAGTCAATCCTAAAGGAAATCAGTCCTGAATACTCATTAGGAACTGATGCTGAAGCTGAAGCTCCAATACTTTGGCCACCTCATGTGAAGAACTAACTCACTGAAAACAACCCTGATGCTGGGAAAGATTGAAGGCAGGAGGAGAAGGGGACAACAGAGGATGAGATGGTGGATGGCATTACTGTCTCCATGGACATGAGTTTGATCAAGCTCCGGGAGCTGGCGATGGACAGGGAAGCCTGGCATGCTGCAGTCCATGGGGTCGAAAAGAGTCAGCATGACTGAGTGACTGAACTGAATTGAACTATCTCATTTTTTAAAAAGTTTCTGACATAGTTCAGGGATGTGCTTATGTACTCTGAATGGCAGCAATTTTATTCCAATTAATATTAATTGTATATTAATTATCATTATGTCAATGTTTATACCAGTATGCTATTGTATGTCGATTTATATTTTAAAATAATTTAAACGTTATTATAAAATAGGATAATTTACCTCTTAAGAAAAAAAAGAGAATAGCTGAAGAAGTTAACCACTCTAAGCTTCAATTTCCTCAAATATAAAAAGTATAATACTTCAAAGGCTTGTTGAGAATTGACTGGGATTAAGTAAATAAAGTCCCTGAAATAAACTGAGAGCTAATAAAGATGCTTATCCTGATGACTGTCTTCCTCACAACATCATAATCATCTGTCAGCACTGCTGCTATCACTATCATCGTCATCCTCAGGTCATAACCACAGTCAGCACAGCCACCACCGCTGTCATCTGCCCTGATGCACAATCAGTGGGTCACAGAGCGCTCCTGACAAATTACTCCGAGAGATGACCTCACTATTTGGTTCACTTTTGATGAGCACAAGCCACATTTTCAGAGTCACTGTCATTGTCCTTGGCAGACAGCAGTCCCAGCATTGAATGTTTTCCAGGATGTGAGCAGACATCTTGGAATCTAGCTCCTGCTCTGGTGCTTAGAACCCCATCTGGCCTTGCTAGAAAGTGAAAGTTGCTCAGTCGTGTCCGACCCTTTGCAACCCCATGGACTGAATTCTCTAGGCCAGAATATTGGAGTGGGTAGCCTTTCCCTTCTCCAGGGAAACTTTCTAACCCAGGGATCAAACCCAGGTCTTCCGCATTGCAGGCAGATTCTTTACCAGCTGAGCCAAAAGGGAAGCCCTTGCTTAGAAGACTGAAAATGATCACAGCTGGGCCTTTCCCCACATCACCGCAAGGAGCGCCAACCACAGTGGGAAATGACTTCACCTGTAGGACTACACAGGCACCGTCCGCAATTCTGATGCTTAGGCCATAATCTGTGTCCTCCTTTCTCCGGGTCATTCAAAGACCAGCTACTGAATCAGTGGCACAGGCCCAGCAAATGAAGAGCCCGATAGGAGAGGGAGGAAGGGAAAGTATACTGCACTATAATCACCACCACACACCCACCCACCCCTTCCCCCCGCTGCCACACACTGCTGCCACCAGGAAGAGCTGGCGGAGGAAGGGCAGCAGAACTGGGGCGGAGGGCTGCATCCTCACTAGGAATGCCACTAGAATGCTGATCCTAGCCCAGACTGCAGAGGAGGAAGGGAGGGAGGAAGATGGGTCTGAAGCTGAGCATTCATTATGTGTTCCTCCACCAGGCACCCCACGCAGGGAACCCCACCAAGAGGGTGGTTTGAAGGGCTCCACCCCCAAGAGTGCTGCCTTTGTACAGCAACCCAACAGTGGACAAGAGGATGTGAAGTGGGGTGAAGGGCTGTACCACCATTAAGCACACCCTTACACTGTGGGATTGGCCCAGGGTCGACTATAGTGCAGGAAGGAAAAGGAGAGTAGGTCTAGGGCCTTCATGTGGAGGCCACCCAGGGCTAACAAAGAGGACTGAAGAGCTCTGCAAGTCCCTTACTGCTGTCTCAGCCAGAGCTTACTGTAAAGGGGAGAAGGCCATGGAAATGCTGTGCCTGCTGTACCTGTGTCTCTGGTCCCTGCCTGAGATGACGATTCTGCAGCTGAGAATTTCGTCTGTTTTCTGACCTCAGAAGATTCACGTTCCTTAGTTTTACAAGTAAAACATTTGCATTGAGTTGGGAACTGCTCAGAGTCGTCACAAATAAGTGTTCACCCTGTGTGTAGTCCACACCCCACTGACTTTTATTTATGTGGCAGGCCTGAGCTGCGGTTACCAGGCACCGTGCTTCCTGGAGTATTGCCAGGTTGGCTCTGAAGGGCAGCACCTGGTATTCAGGCCTGCTCCTGTCCTGCTCCAGGGTGCTCTCTACACTTCACAGTTGAGAAGGTGGGTATTGGCCCAGTGTAGAGAAGTCCCTAGAGATTTAGTTTGGGTACCCTGTCAAAGCTATGGTTTTTCCAGTAGTCATGTATGGATGTGAGAGTTGGACCATAAAGAAAGCTGAGTGCCGAAGAATTGATACTTTTGGACTGTGGTGTTGGAGAAGACTCTTGAGAGTCCCTTGGACTGCAAGGAGATCCAGCCAGTCCATCCTAAAGGAAATTAGTACTGAATGTTCATTGGAAGGACTGATGTTGAAGCTGAAACTCCAATACTTTGGCCACCTCATGCGAATAACTGACTTATTTGAAAAGACCCTGATGCTGGGAAAAGTTGAAGGCAGGAGGAGAAGGGGACGACAGAGGAAGAGATGGTTGGGTGGCATCACCGACTCAAACAACACAAGTTTGAGTCAGCTCTAGGAGTTGGCGATGGACAGGGAGGCCTGGCATGCTGCAGTCCATAGGGTTGCAAAGAGTCTGACACGACTGAGTGACTGAATTGAACTGACCCTGTCTGCCAGGTGCGGCTCTAATTACCAGCTTGTGTGCTTCCAAAGTTCTGTTCTCTGTAAAGAACATTTAAGGACACTGTTTGAAATCACATTTAAATTCTGCAAGTAGGATATGGGAAACCTAGGAAGAAATTTTTCAATGACTATAATAATAATGCACTATGTGATTCACCACGAATGTGACTTTCCCGAGTGATGAATCCATGCTGATGGCTCATTCCTGTGTCGTCTGGCACAGGTAGATCTGTATGGGTCGGTACGTATAAAGGAGCAACTGCCGAGTGTGGGTTATGAGCACAGGAGGCGGGGCGGGTTCCTCTTACCGCAGCGGCCGGGTGTCTGCAGGGGAAGGCAGTGTAGGGCCGCAAAGACGCACCTGCAGAGGTGGCAGCCGCGGAAGGTCCAGGCTCCGTGCACCAGGGCGCCGCACTTGCTGAGGAAGCCCGGGCCTGGCGTTAGTGCAGGGGGCGCGCGCACCCCCGGCCCGCCCCGGGAGGTCCCGCCGCCCCTCCCAGCTCCCAGTCTCCTCTCCCCGCAGGCCCCGTTGTGCCCCCAGCCTGCACCACCTCGCGCCTACCTGCGCCTCTGGTCGTGCTCGCAGTAGCGGCCGGTGAAGTGAGCCGGGCACACGCAGAAGCTGCTCAGCACGCAGGTGCCGCCGTTCTGGCAGCAGCTCTGCCGCGGAGGTGCGCCTGTGGGGGCGTCGCCTGGGGTCAGCTCCGCGCGGGACCCTCTATGTCTGACAAGGCCGAGAAGGGCCAAGAGAGATCCCCTCGGGGAGGCAATAAAATTGGCTTCCTGCTAATAGTGTTTGCTCAGGTAAACCCTGCTTGTTAGTTTAAGGATTAAAAACAAACTACCAGGGGTGCGGGCGGGTCAGGAAGGCTCCCTAAGACATATGGGAAACCCTGCCCCCTGCAAGTAGCGTTTTCTCTCTTCCTTCCTTTCATATGTTAAAATTAGGCTGTGACTTCCCCAGACAGTGATTACAGACTGGCCTCTCCGGAGAGCGGCGAGCGAGCAGGGACCACCCACGGTTGCAAAGACACCGAAACAATTTTTAAAAAAAAATCTACCACTGGAGCCTGAGAGACTGCGATAAGCCTAGCAAAAGGCCGCTATCATCTGGGATTGGGATAGCTCTGGACCTGCAGAAAAATAACCAGTTAGAAGCCAAAGCCACGTTTTACCAATAAAATATTAAAACTTTTTTCAGATTAAAAGAACACCTCACTAGGAAATATTTTTTACTTTATCAGTCAGTTCAGTCGCTCGTTCGTGTCCGACTCTTTGCGACCCCATGGACTGCAGCACGCCAGGCTTCCCTGTCCATCACCAACTCCCAAAGCTTGATCAAACTCATGTCCATCAAGTAGGTGATGCCATCCAACCATCACATCCTCTGTCTTTATACTTTTACTTTGTAGTATAAAAGTATATACTTTATAGCGTCTTTATATATAAATAATGGAGAAGGTGATGGCACCCAACTCCAGTACTCTTGCCTGGAAAATCCCACGGAAGGAGCAGTCTGGTAGGCTGCAGTCCCTGGGGTCGCTAAGAGGCAGACACGAGGGAGCGAATATAAACACTTTATATATATATATATATTTTTTTTTATAATGTCTTTATCCTTTTATAGTGTCTTTATCCTTTTACTTTATAGTATATATTTAAAGATGGTAAAATGTTATTCTTTGGGTTTCTCATTTTATTGTTAACTTATCCTAGTTTTGTTTTTTTGATTTTTTTTTTTTCCAATTCTAAACTCAGGGTTCTCGCTTCCTAGTGGTAAAGAATCTGCCTGCCAAGGAAGGAGACAAAGGAGAAAGTCTGGAAGATACCCTCTAGGCGCGCACACACACACACACACACACACACAAACTCAGAGTTCACTGACCGAGATGACCTTTGTCGGCAGCACTGCCACTTAGCTCTTGGAAAGTCAAGGAGTAGGGGAATGAACCCTGAGGCTTCCAGCCCTCCGTGCTGTCATTCTCCTCCCTTAAATTATTCAAGGTCCAGTTGAGTGTTTTCTGCTGGAACTCCTGAGCTTTACCACTGCTGCTTTCTTCTCTACTACTTTTGTATTTCCCTGTTTGATAGCCTTAAAAATTAATTGAAAATATGAGAATGATAATGATTGACAAACAAATATGCAATAAAAACTAAGAGAATATAAACAAAATGCTTCTTACTGTTTCCCATGGGGATGATCTGTACTATCAAACTGATCACAAACAGAAGCCTAGAATATTTAAAGAAATTTAATCAGAAATTTACATATGCATAAAATGTAATACATTCATATACAAATATATGTATAAATATATATTTAATGTACAACAGATACTTATGCAATCATTTTGTAACTAGTAGATTTTGATTAATGTTGTCATTCCTTAGAAAGATTTTAGACCAAGCATGTACCCGTCCCTTTAAGAGAAGCAACATTAAGCATGCATTGCAATTTATTCCAGGCTCTTAAACACCCCTCTTGGCTCTAAGACTTAGATGATTTTTGTTCTTACCTAATAGAATGGCTCCAGGTCATTTTCCCACTGACACGTCTGGTATAAAAAAGTCTCCTCTCATGGATACATTGAAGATCAATTCCAAGGGACTGGGTCTGCACAGTTTTTGTATTTGAAGATGTCTTTACTGCAGTTACTGGAAGAACTGCCTCAGGACGCAAGATGGATAAGTACAGAAGACACAGGTGTTTCCTGCTCTCTACCTTGGCCACTAAATAACTGTGAGACACAGCAATGAGATCTCCTCTAGGTTCTGCTGTGCAACTGCTTTTGCAAAGGCTGTGCTGTGACGGGCAGGGTCCAGCACAGAGCCTCGGGGACCATCCCTTCAATGATACCCTGCTAGGGCCGGGGGCGGGGCCTGTGTAGACAGGCTGGTTCTCTTCCCCTACAGTGTTTACAGTGCTGATAGTGGCAGGAGGAGTCAACCCCTAATGTAGAACACTGGTGACTAGAAGGCAATAGCCTTTTCCCTTCCTGAAAAAAAAAAAAAAGAAAAGAAAAACAAAAATTATCAATAAAACCTCAACATGAACAAAAAAGTTTTCATGTGGAAATAGAGATTTTATATTGCACACTCCTCGCACTCAGGAGATGGTGAGGGGCCCAGCTAGAGAAGAGAGCTGTTGTGTGGAAAAGAACCAGCTGGCTTGATTTCAAGCTTCGGATGGGGAGCATGAATATAAAAGAGAGACATTTCAACACCTCTTTCTGAGGACGCATCAGTATTTTTACAAACTAGGCCTTTTCTCTGTGCCTAGCATAATGATCACTATATCATATTCATTACCCACTTAATATAGGATCCCTCAGGGGAGGCACTATTTTTACCCTCCATATTTTGCTAAAGCAACTGAGGCTTTGAGTTTAAGTCACAAACCTTTGGCACTTAGATATTTGAAAAAACGTGAAACACAGATATAAGAAGGCTGCAGTGTGCTGGGTGATACAGCCCACAGTGAGGCAAGCCTTACACTGGGTATCTGAAGACCACAGAGCACAGGGGTAAGTGCCACCTTAGTGAAACTATAGTTTCACTATTCATATAGTTTCATAAACTATAGTTTCACTATATGAATAGTGAAACTATTCATCTCACTGAGACTTGAACTCATGTGCAGGAACACAAACCCAGCCAAAACCCAGTCTTCCAACTGAGTTCACAAACCTGGTTTCAAGATCTAATGACACAGGTTTTTTTTCTTTTTTTAATTGATAGATAATTGCTTTACAGAATTTTGTTGTTTTCTGTCAACCATCAACATGAATCAGCCATAGGTGGACATATGTCCCCTCCCTGGTGGTTCAAGAAGCTCATGTTCTTAATGTCTCATCGAAGAGAGAATTCAGTGAGAGATGAAGTGATAGGTAAGAAACAAATTTATTTAAAAAGAAACACACGCCGCAGACAGTGTGAGCTATTTCAGAAGGAGAGAGGCTGGGTAATTTCATAGGCTAATGAGTGGGAGGATTATTCCAACTATTTTGGGGAAGGGGTGGAGATTTCCAGAAATTGGGTCACCACCCACATTTTGATCTTTGTTGGTGGGCCTTCAACTGTCATGGCATCTCTGAGTGTGTTGTTTACCTTGCTGATGTGTTACACTGAGCCTATACTGAGGATCAAGGTCTAATCCGGGTTGACTAGACCTGGACCCACTGGACTCTGGCTTCTGTTGGGTCCTCATTCTTTCAAAGGTTGTGCCCTGCTCCCTCCCTCATGTTTCACTAGTGTTTGCTGAGGAGCCCGCTAACCAAGAGGGGTTCAGGGGCTTCTTCTGGGACTTGCTAATTTTCAGGTTTTCTAATTGCCAAAATAGGGACTGGGACCCTTGCCTCACAGTACAGAGGATGCCTTGCAACTCTGATACAAATTGTCCTATGATTTTAGTATGAAAACTGTTTTCTGAAAATGATATGTATCCCCCAAAGATGAGAATTTTTTTGATACTGATTTAATGTTTTAAACTTTTAAATGGGAAGTTAATTAAAGATGCTGTTAAATAAACTAGTAGGAAATTGGTGAGCTTGGCTGCCATGAGGCCTCCCAAAAGCTGGGTCCATGAGCTGCCAGGACCAGAATGCACAGATCTGAGTAGGCAAACCATACAGAGTAGGTTGTCTCATGCCTTCATGAAAATCTGTAATGAGATTCAAGACAAATATACTTTTAGATGTAATGGTTATTTCTTGTTAATTACATACTTTAGTTATATATAAAAGTAATTACATTTATGATTTAAGTCAATAGTAACTTCTTTATGAGCAACATGGGTTGAACACTAAAAATCATGGATAAGCTAAAGAATATTTATTTAAATAAGTTTTAAAACTGTTCAGTTTAGAGGATGATATTGAATCCAGATCTTTCTGATTATATTAAAGTTTTATAAGTATTTTCTACAGTTTCTTTTATTAAATTTTGTATTCTCAAATATACACAAAAGCTGAGATATTGAGTCAATAAAATTGGGTTCAGCAGCCAACCATTGCCGATCTTTCCTCATTGTTTTTCCCCTACATTTTTTTTTCTTGGAATTTTTTAAGGCAAATCGCAGACATCATGATATTTTCCTCCTATGTCAAATAAGGTTTTGAAAATGTGTGTCTTACAAATGGAAATTTTAGAAAAAGGAAGGGAACTGTCTTACCAGCAAGATAGGGCTAAGGCTAGATATAGGACCAATGCCCCTCTCTGGGTGTTTGCTTAAGAGTTGGAATCAGCTTTGAGGAGGAAAAAGGCTGAAAGCCTAGGGGTGATAAAACACTCTGACACTTGCTCTCATTTACTTAAAGGTCTTATAAAGACTTTTGCATTTCAGTAGGAGGAGCCCAGGTTTGCTTAGTTAATAAGGCCCTGCTGGAAAGGGTTGTCTGGAAACAGCTGGAGGCCCAGTGGTTGGCAGGCAGATTCCACCACCCCCCTACCAACTTCCCTAAAGTGGGGAGGGTCCACTTTCTCGTTATCAGTTGTGAACAGATAAGACTGGAGCCAGCACTCCCATCAGACTTCTAACTCCTTCTGAGCTGACATAAAGTGTGTGGGAACTGGAAAACCCTGTCTGAAGACTAGAGCCCACCTCACCTCTCTGTCTTCAGCACATCAAACAATCACTGAGGAAAATGTTCTATGCCAGTTTGGTGTGAAGGAACTCCTTGGGAGTCACTTTCCAGAGAGTCTTTGATATGTACTACTAGGGGTTTCCTGGAAACTCTTAAAATGTGCTTAGACCACACCTCAGGCCCTTTGTTCAGAACCCCCAGGCCCTCAGTATTTTTTAAACCTGACCAGTTCAGGATCCCATGGGCTGCAGCCTACCAGGCTCCTCCATCCATGGGATTTTCCAGGCAAGAGTACTGGAGTGGAGTGCCATTGCCTTCTCCCTGTATAGGTTACAGGGTCGCAAAGAGTCGGACACGACTGAGCGACTTCACTTTCACTTTTCACTTTCATGCACTGGAGAAAGAAATGGCAACTGACTCCAGTGTTCATGCCTGGAGAATCCCAGGGACGGGGGAGCCTGGTGGGCTGCTGTCTCTGGGGTCGCACAGAGTCGGACACGACTGAAGTGACTTAGCAGCAGTTCAGTTCAGTCACTCAGTCCATGTTCGACTCTTTGCAACCCCATGGACTGCAGCACCCCAGGCTTCCCTGTCCATCACCAACTCCCAGACCTTACTCAAACTCATGTCCATTGAGTCGGTGATGCCATCCAACCATCTCATCCTCTGTAGTCCTTCTCCTGTCTTCAATCTTTCCCAGCATCAAGGTCTTAATGACTCTTCCCATCAGAAGACCAAAGTATTTGACCTTCAGCTTCAGCATCAGTCCTTCCAATGAATATTCAGGACTGATTTCCTTTAGGATTGACTGGTTGAATCTCCTTGCTGTCCAAGGGACTCTCAAGAGTCTTCTCCAACACCACAGCTCAAAAGCATCAGTTCTTCAGTGCTCATCTTTCCTTATAGTCCAGCTCTCACATCCATACATGACTACTGGAAAAATCATAACCTTGACTAGATGAACCTTTGTTGGCAAAATAAGCTCAGTCTCTGCTTTTTAATATGCTGTCTAGGTTGGTCATAGCTTGTCTTCCAAGGAGCAAGAGTTTTTTAATTTCATGGGTGCAGTCACCATCTGCAGTGCCCAATAAAATAAAGTCTCTCACTGTTTCCATTGTTTCCCCATCTATTTGCCGTGAAGGGATGGAACCTGATGCCATGCATGGTCTTAGTTTTCTGAATGTTGAGTTTTAACCCAACTTGTTCACTCTCCTCTTTCACTTGCATCAAGAGAGTAGTTCTTCTTCACTTTCTGCCATAAGGGTGGTGTCATCTGCATATCTGAGATTATTGATATTTCTCCCAGAAATCTTGATTCCAGCTTGTGCTTCATCCAGTCCAGCATTTCACATGATGTACCCTGCATATAAGTTAAATAAGCAGGATGATAAAATATAGCCTTGACATACTGCTTTCCCAATTTGGAACCAGTTTGTTGTTCCATGTCCAGTTCTAACTGTGGTTTCTTTACCTGCATATAGATTTCTCAGGAGGCAGGTCAGGTGGTCTGGAATTCCTATCTCTTTAAGAATTTTCCACAGTTTGTTGTGATCCACACAATCAAAGGCTTTGGTGTACTCAATAAAACAGAAGTAGATGTTCTTCTGGAACCCTCTTGTTTTTTTGATGACCCAACAGATGTTGGCAATTTGATCTCTGCTTCCTCTTCCTTTTCTAAATCCAGCTTGAACATCTGGAAGTTCATGGTTCACTTACTGTTGAAGCCTTGCTTGGAGAATTTTAAGCATTACTTTACTAGTGTGTGAGATGAGTGCAATTGACCAGTAGTTTGAGCATTCTTTGGCATTGCTTTTCTTTGGGATTGGAATGAACCTTCCCAGGTGGGTCCTGTTTCTTTGCATTGTTCACTGAAGAAGGCTTTCTTATCTCTCCTCTCTATACTCTGGAACTGTGCATTCAGTTTATCTTTCCCTTTCTCCTTTGCCTTTCACTTCTTTTCTCAGCTATTCGCAAAGGCCTTCTCAGACAACCATTTTGCCTTCTTGAGTTTCTTTTTCTTGGGGATAGTTTTGGTCACTGCCTGCTGTACAATGTTATGAACCTCTGTCCATAGTTCTTCAGGCATTCTGTCTATCAGAAATAATCCTTTAAATCTATTTGTCACATCACAAGCTGGAATCAAGATTGACAGGAGAAATATCAACAGTGTCAGATATACAAGTGATATCACCCTAAAGGCAGAAATCTAGGAGAAACTAAAGAGTCTCTTGATGAAGGTGAAAGAGCAGAGTAAAAAAAGCTGGGTTAAAACTCAACTTTCAAACTTANTTTGTCACATCACAAGCTGGAATCAAGATTGACAGGAGAAATATCAACAGTGTCAGATATACAAGTGATATCACCCTAAAGGCAGAAATCTAGGAGAAACTAAAGAGTCTCTTGATGAAGGTGAAAGAGCAGAGTAAAAAAAGCTGGGTTAAAACTCAACTTTCAAACTTAGCAGTGACTGCAGCCACAAAATTGAAAGATGCTTGCTCCTTGGAAGAATAGCTATGACAAACCTGCTGCTGCTGCTGCTAAGTCACTTCAGTCATGTTCGACTCTGTGCGACCCCATTGACAGCAGCCCACCAGACTACCCTGTCCCTGGGATTCTCCAGGCAAGAACACTGGAGTGGGTTGCCATTTCCTTCTCCAATGCATGAAAGTAAAAAGTGAAAGTGAAGTCGCTCAGTCATGTCCGACCCTCAGCAACCCCATGGACTGCAGCCTACCAGGCTCCTCCATCCATGGGATTTTTCCAGGCAAGAGTACGGAGTGGGTTGCAATTGCCTTCTCCGATGCCAAACCTAGACAGCATATTAAAAAGCAGAAACATCGCTGACAAAGCTATGGTTTTTCCAGCAGTCATGTGTGGATGTGAGAGTTGGACCACAAAGAAGGCTGAGGGCCAAAGAATTGATGCTTTCATACTGTGGTGCTGGCAAAGACTCTTGAGAGTCCCTTGGACAGCAAGGAGATCAAACCAGTCAATCCTAAAGGAAATTAACCTTGAATATTCATTGGAAATACTGATGCTAAAGTCGAAGCTCCAATACTTTGGCCACCTGATGCAAAGAGCTGACACATTGAAAAATCCCCTGATTTTCCAATGGGAAGATTGAGGGCAGGAGAAGAAGGGGATGACAGAGGACGAGATGGTTGAATGGAATCACCAAACTCAAACTCCAGGAGACAGTGAAGGACAGGAAAGCCTGGAGTCCATGGGGTCACAAAGAGTCAGGGGTCACATGACTTAGTGGCTGAACAACAACAAGGTGGGTCCAGCCTGCAGCCAAGACTGGGATGTATCCAAGTCCTACTTGGCTGTGTGCTTCCTAAAATGGGAATGTGCCCCTACTTTTTAGCACAGTGCTTGTTGCACGGCACCACACAACAGTCAATGCACTAGCACACATATCCACTTTTCAATGAGGAAAGTGAGATTTTAAAAGTTACCTTCTTGGGGATAAATGACTAACAAACAGCCATGTTTGGCCTTGAACTCGAGTTCATCTGATCTAAAATCTGAGTTTGATTCAAGTTGCTTTAGAATTATTGAGTGTTTAATGTGACTTAGTATTGGTGACTCAGATGGTAAAGAATCTGCCTGTAATGCGGAGACCAGAATTCAATCCCTAGGTCAGGAAGATTCCCTGGATAAATGAAGGGCTTACCCACTCCAGTATTCTTGTCTGGAGATTTCCATAGACAGAGGAGCCTTGCAGGCTACAGTCCATGGGGTCGCAAAGAGTTGGACATGATTGAGCAACTAACAGACATACAGGTATAATATACTCGCTAGTTACACAGATTGTTTTGTTATATGGCCATCACATCCTTAATGATATAGGAAGAGGGCAGGACACACTCTTTAGACAAATGACAGTTATTGAGGTCATGACATAAACTAGTTAGAACCAACTAGGCCCAAGATAGTGGGCGATTGATTCCCATATGACCTTGAGCCTCAGCTCATTGTGATACATCAGCTAAATGATGTATCCTCATGGGCCATAAAAGTTCCAAAACCAACCATAAAAGGCAAAAAAAAAAAATGGGTGGTGGCCCAATTCCTGGAAATCCCTGTCTCTTCCTCAAAATACTTGAAATAATTCTCCTACTCATTAGCCTATGAAATTACCCACCCCTATAAAAACTGACAATGCCGTACCCTGGCACCTCTTGCCTTCTGAGATGGTGCACACTCTGTCTATGGAATGTGTTTCTTCCTGAATAAATCTTTCACTTTACTATGGCCGGCTTGTGAATTCCTTCCTGTGCGAAGCCAAGAACTCACACTCAGTGGCTGTCCCAAGGACTTGCCTGAGACACGGCACGTGACCATCTTCTTGTGCCCCACTTTCTTTCCTGCAACATGATGACATTATGCAAAATTATGACACATAATTTCTCCATTTTGCAGGTGAGGAAAATGAGATTTCAGGTGCTGAGGATTTGCACAGTGCTTCACACAGTGACCAGCAGTCAGAGCCGAACTACTGCTCCTGATCTTTCCTGTGTGCCCATCTGAACTGGGCTGAGGGCTTCCATGGGACACAGCGGAGGAGAGTGGATGCAGAGACACGGCCCCCTCCTGTAGTAAGGGAAGGTTTTAGAGGACAGAAAGCACAGACAGAACTGGCTACAGGAAGAGGGAAGGCCCTGACTGCTGGAGGGAAGAGGACCTCAGAGACTGACAGCAGACACAAGGGTGGAAGGGCAGGAGGAGAGGAGAGGGTATGAATGGAGACAGTTGATGCAGGTCAGATGACAGGAACCTGGATGCTTTTCCCAGAATTCATGCATACCTAAATAGGGATTAAGTGGCAGTTGAGAAAAAAGAGTAAATTGTAAACATATATTTAACAACCAATGTCCTTTTTCTCTGATTATGAAAAATGAAATATATTCTGATGTTAGCCAATTTGGGAAGTACAGAAAAACACGACAGAGAAGATAAAAGTCACTCATATTGTCATTGGTCAGAAATGACTATTAAAGGACTTCCCTGATGGTCCAGAGATTGAGAATGCATCTTGCAGTGCAGGTGATGCAGGTTCGATCCCTGGTCAGGAAACTAAGATCCCACAAGCCTCAGGGCAACTAAGCCTGCATGCCATAACTAAGATGCGATGTAGCCAAATAAATGGATTAATGTATTTTTTTTTAATAAGAAAGAAAATGAAATGATGATTAGGCTTTTTTCAACCAAGTCCGTTATCATCCTGCATGTAAAACTTGAGGCAAGCAACACAGAGTTTAAGACAGATTTTGGGGAACATGAACTGCACACATGTTAGGAGAAGCAGCCTACGTAGTGCAGTGTCTGAAGACCTCTGAACACAGGAGCCCCGTCACCTGTCAATGTGTCATATTTTTAGATTAATCCTAGGTGGTGTTCATATTTTCATTTCATTGTGAATGGTATGTTTTGTTATTTAACTTCTTGTTGCTTGTATTCAGGAATACAGTTAGGCTTTTTTATTCATTAATTTTTTTGTTTGGAGGAAAATTGCTTTGCAGTGTTGTGCTGGCTCCCGCTGTGCGGCAATGTGAGTCAGTCATAATTATACACAGACCTCCTCCACTGTCCCTCCCCCCAGGCCATCACAGAGCGCCAGGTTAGGCTCCCTGTGCTATACGGCAACTTCCCACCAGCTACCTATTTAACACACGGTAGTGTGTATGTCAGTGCTCCTCTCTCTATTCCTCCCACCCTCTCCCTCCCCTACCATGTCCACAAGTCTGTTCTCTGTGTCTGTGTCTCCATTCCTTCCCTGCAAATAGGTTCGTCAGTACCATTGTTCTAGATTCCATATATATGCATTAATATACAATATTTTTCTTTTTCAGGTGACTTACTTCACTCTGTATAACAGTCTCTAGGTTCATCCACCTCACCTTAACTGACTCAAATTTGTTCCTTTTTATGGCTGAGTAAAATTCCATTGGATATAAGTACAATAACTTCTTTATCCATTCATCTGTCAGTGGACATCTAGTTCTCTTTCATGTCCTGTCTATTGTAAACAGCGCTGCAGTGAACACTGGAGTACATGTGTCTTTTAGAATTCTGGTTTCCTCAAGATACGTGATCAGTAGTGGGACTGCTAACTGTGGTAAAACATATATAAACACAAAAAGTCTTAGCTCAGGCTGCTGTAACAAAACAACAGACATGTATTTCTCACAGTTCTAGAAGTTGGGAAATCCAAGATCAAGGTGCAGATAGAGTTGGTTCCTGGTGATAGCTCTCCTCCTGCCTTGCAAACAGCTGTCTTCCCATTGTGACCTCATGTGGCACAAGGGAGGGCAGAAAGTAAGCTCTCTGGTCTCTTCATATAAAGGCTCTAATCCCACCCTGAGGGTCCCTCCTTCATCACATGATCTGAACCTCCCAAAGGCCCCATTTCCAAGTACCATTACATTGGGAGTTACCACCACAAAGTACAAATTTAGGTGAGACCATAGTATAATTCGGACGTCCCTGGTAGCTCAGCTAGTAAAGACTCCACCTGCAATGCAGGAGACCCTGATTCGATTCCTGGGTCAGGAAGATCCCCTGGAGAAGGGATAGGCTACCCACTCCAGTATTCTTGGGCTTACCTGGTGGCTCAGATGGTAAAGAATCTGCCTGCAATTTGGGAGACCTGGGTTTGACCCCTGGAGGAGAGCATGGCAACCTACTCCAGTATTCTTGCCTGGAGAATCCCTATGAACAGAGGAGCCTGGCGAGCTACAGTTCATGGCATCACAAACAGTTGGACAAGCGACTAAGCACACACATGTAGTATAATTCAGTCCATAGAAAAGTTTGCCATTTTACTATATATATTATAATCATAATATTGTGCAGCCATCACCACTAATTAAAAACATTTTCATTACCCCAAAAGAAACTGTACCTGTGCAGTGATAATTCACCATTGCCTGCCTACCTGGCCACAGGTAACCTCTAATCTACTTTCTGTCTCTATGAATAATGCTAATTCTAGATATTTCATGTGAGTAGAATCACTCATTATTTGTCCTTATTCTTCTGGCTCAGTTCACTTAGCATGATATAGTCAGATTCATCCATGTTGTAGCATGTGTTGGACCTTCATTCCTTTTGATGGCTCATATTTCACTGTATACATATATATAGATGACATTTATACACACATATGCCACATTTTATTTATCCATTGTTCTTGGTTTCTGTTGTTGTTGTTGCTGTTGTTACTGTTGCTGGTTTTGGCTGCTTCCTGTGGCTTGCAGAATCTTAGGTCCCCAACCAAGAATGGAACCCAAGGCTCTGGCAGTGAAAGCACTGAGTCCTGACCACTGGATTGCCAGGGCATTTCCTATCCAGTCTTCTGTTGATGGACACTTGGTTTGGTTCCACTTTTTAACTGACGGGAAAAATTATTTAATGAGCCCACATCTCTTATGTCTCCTGCATTGACAGGTGGGTTCTTTACCACTAGCACCACCTGGGAAGCCCACTTTAATGAACATTGGTGTAAAAATACCTGTTTGAGACCTTGTTTTTAATTTTTTGAGTATATTCCTAGGAGTAGAATTGTTGAGACATATTCTATACTTAACTTTTTGAGGAATTGCCAAACTATTTTCCACAGTAGCTGCACTATTTTTCATACTAACCAGCAGTGTTCTAATTTCTCTACATCTTTACCAACATTTGTTATTTTCTTTTTTCTGATAATAACCATTCTAATGGATTTGAAGTGATTAATCATTATGGTTTTGATTTGCAGTTCCTTAATAGCTAGTGAAGTTGACCATCTTTTCAAGTACTTATTGGCATTTATATACATTCTTCAGGTAAATGTCTATTAACGTTTTCCCTGTTTATAAATTTGAGTTGTTTTTCTTTCTGTTGTTGACTTACAGGAGTTCTTTCCATATTCTGGCTATAAGCCTCTTATATGAAATATGATTTGCAAATATTTTCTCCTATCTTATAGATTATCTTTTCATTTTCTTGTTAATGTACATTGATGAACAAAAGTTTTAAATTTTGAAGTCTAATTTATCTAATTTTTTTTTTTTATTTTGTTGCCCTTCCTTTTGGGGGTCATACTTAAAAAGCCATTGTTAAATCCAAGGCCATGAAGATTTACTATGTTTTTTTCTAAAGATTTATAGATTTAGCTCTTAACTTTGTATCTTTGATTCACTTGGTTAATATTGTATGTGGTATAAGGTAAGGGCCCAACTGTTTTTTCTTTTGCATGTGGATATCCAGTTTTATTAGGACCATTTGTTGAAAAGACTATTCTCTTTGAATGGCTTTGGTATCCTCATTAAAAATCAATTAACCATAGATTAGAGGGTTTATTTCTGGGGTTTCAATTCTATACCACTGGTCTATCTAGTCTTAGGCCAGTACCATGTATCTTGATTACTCCAGCGTAGTATTGAGATGAAATTGAAAAGTGTGAGTCTTCCAATTTTGTCCTTATTTCTTGTTTTAAGATAGTTTTGGTTATTTGATTNCCTTTCCATTTATTTAAGTTTTTAAAAATTTCTTTCAGCAGTGTTTTATAGTTTTCAGTAGACAAGACTTACTTTCTTGGATAAACTTATCTCTTTTTGACACTACTGTAAATGGGACAGCTTTCTTAATTTTCTATTTGAATCATTCATTGCTAGAGTATAGAAACTAATTTTTTTAATTAATTTATTTAATTGGAGGATAATTACTCTACAATATTATGGTGGTTTTTGCCATACATTCACATGAATCAGCCACGGGTGTACATGTGTCCCACATCTTGAACCCCCCTCCTACCTCCCTCCCCAACCCACGCCTCTGGGTTGTCCCAGTGCACCGGCTTTAAGTGCCCTGTTTCATGCATTGAACTTGGACTGGTCATCTATTTCACATATGGTAATAATATACATGTTTCAGTGTTATTCTCTCAAATCATCCCACCCTTGCTTTCTCCCACAGAATCCAAAAGTCTGTTCTTTATATCTGTATCTCTTTTGCTTTCTCACATATAGGGTCTTTGTTACCATATTTCTGAATTCCATATATATGTGTTATTGGTATTGGTGTTTTTCTTTCTGGCTTACTTCACTGTACAATAAGCTCCAGTTTCATCCACCTCACTAGAACTGATTCAAATGTGTTCTTTTTAAAAGTTG
>SJYX01023854.1:153442-188917 GCA_006410675.1 Oreotragus oreotragus | reverse complement strand
GTGGGGAGTAATAAGCCCTGCTCTGTCTTATTTCTGGTGGTCAGTGTGACAGAAGGGTCGAGACAAGGGCACTGGGGCTCTCCAGGAGCCATCATATGCTTCTCCTGGGGACTGCCAGCTCCTGAGCCAGCTGTTTGCCAGCAGCAAACCCTCCCAGATTCCAGGAGCATGCAGGGTTGGCTTTAATGCTCAAGGGTGGCATTTTACTCGGGCATCAGGGCTCAGACTTCTGCCGGCACCAAACTCTGGTACTTAATTAAGGCAATGTGGGGGTACTTCGTGAGCCTCACAGAGTTCTGCAGAGAGCTTTAGACATGAGGGTTTAAAGATATCCTGTGAGTCAGCTGATTTAACGGCTTCCCAATTTCCCACCTGGAGGTGCCCCCAGGGCCCTCCAGGAGCCAAGCCGTCCTGCAGCCCTCAGGGGGCTTCTCTCTGCGAGGTGGGCAAAGTGGGGGTGACACCTTTGCAGGCCGAGCTTCACAGGACTCACTGGGCTTTCTGTTATTTTCTCTTACACCTGAATCTTTAAATCATCCGTGTCTCTTGGCGAGCCGGGGCTGTGGCGGGAAGCTGTTAATAATAGATACAACTGACTGTCTGGTAACGAACTGCTGAAGACAGTAATTAGCATTTTAATTTAGGCATTTTCTTCATACTCACCTCTGGAGACCCGGGTTCGAATCTGGAATTGGGGTCACCGGTGAGGCTTGCCTCTGTCCTCCCCCAAGCCCCCACGGGTGTTTGTCTTTGTCACGCGGGTCGCTGCAGCCCAGCGCTGAGTGTGGCCTGAGGGGGGCACTGTCTGTCCAGGCTGGGAGCGGCTCTGCGGGCGGAGCACCAACGTGAAGCGGGGAGAAGAAGGCAAGGGAGGGCAGGACGGGAGAGGGCCGGTCTGGCTCTGGGAGGGGTGGGCTGTGCAGAGGCTGGCAGGGAGGAGTTGGGCAGGGAATGGTGGGGAGGACCAGGAGAAGAAGCAGCGCTGGACGTTTGGGGTGAGCAGAGAGCCGGCTTCAGGGAGCGGCTGAGTGGGGTGGAGGGGCCTGAGGATCCCCAGCTATGGCTGCCCCAGCCCAGGGCTGTCGCTCTTTCCCTTCCACAAGCACGAATTTTCTTGATTTTTCTTCAAGCACCAGAAGCCTGTTCTGGCTAGAGTGTTAGGAATAAATGGCTTAATGGACTTGCCGTTTCTCTTCCTCTCGTTCACAAAACAAGATTGAAAAAGAACAACAATAACAAAGAAAGTTCCTTCTTCCTTCAGTGGCTAAGGGCTGGGGACAATGTGTTGAGGTCAAGAGAGACAGGAGCTCCGGCTGGGAGTGGGTAAGGGGCAGGAACGAACCTCAAAGCTCCTTTCCCAGATGCCCCCACCCCCACCCACCTGAGTGCGAGAACAGGCAGGTGTAGGCGGCTCCTTCTGAGACAAATCCCATTTATCTAGCCCTGCCTCACAGCCCCACTTCTGGCATTCAGGATTGCCTGAAGATAGCCACATGCATTGAAAAATGACCTACATTTTTCCCTCCATGCAAAAGCATCTTTGATATATGAGGCAGCAGCTCCAGACTCCCAGGGCTTTGGGGCCAGCCAGAGACTCGAGGTCACATCAAGACAGTGAGCATGTCTGGATGAGGAGGGTGATTTGAGGGGCACTGAAGGCCCGTGGTGGGTGCAGCGAGGTACCTGGGGACAAAGGGGCTCTGGACGGTCCAAGCAGAGCTGACTAAATCCTGTGATGTTCTTAGCCCCAGTGTTTCAGGCTTGTGCCATAGGGGCCTGACAATAGCTAGAGATTTCCTATTTCCAATTTATTTCCTATTTCCTCTCTAATACCATCTCTAATCACTCGGGGATCTTTGGGTTAGAAATGATAGAAGATAAAACTCGAACTGGCTTAAACAAAAATGGGAAGGTATCTGCTCCTTTAAGTGAAAAGTCAAGCGGTAGGTCAGGTTTCAGGTAATGCTTGATCCAGCTGAATTATATTCCCCCTAAAATCTGATTTCTTCCTGGATCTCTGCACTCTTCTCCACAGCTTCATCCTAAGCCTGGGTCCCCTCAGGAGCACAGGTTGGCTGCCAGAAGTTCTTCTGATTCCATGTTTCTTTGTTCTTTCCAGAGAGGAAAGGAGGCACTTTCTGGGTTCTTTTCTGGGATTCAGCATTGCTCAGTGGCCTGAATTAAGTCACAGGGATTCAGCATTGCTCAATGGCCTGAATTAAGTCCCATGACCATCCTTGACTCAGTGACTGTGGGCATGGGACAGGCTGTCAGATTGTCTTGAACCAGTCCAGGTCCACCTCTAGAGCTGGTAGTGGGCGTCAGTCTCACTTTAACCACAAGCAAGCCTGTACCAAACAGGGTGGGATGAATCCCCCCTCAGGAAAGTGATCTTGAGGGCAGTGACCAATGTAAACCCACTTCATCCTGTTTGTAACCATCCCCTCCCTGGGATGTAATTGTATAGCTATACCCTCTGTCATGTGGTTTATTATTTTAATTATTGCTTTGCTGTTTATTTAACATAGAGGCTGAGATCTGGGGATGCTTTGTGACTTAGCATCCCATTCACCCCTTTGATGTTGGGCTTGGCCATGTGACCACTTTGGCCAGTGGAACTAGTTGGGAGATGAGATATGAGCAGAGGCTTTAAATCTGTGTTGTTTAGATTGGCCTCTTGCCACCATGAAAAGAACATGCCCAGCCACTGGTCTCAGAACTTGAGGCATGTGGAGCAGAGCGGAACCCAACCTGTGGCCCCAAACAGAACCGTTTAGCTGACCCTCAGACTATGGACAAGAAAAATTGTGGATTTAAGCCACTGAGATTTTAGGGTAGTTTCTTACACAGCATTATTGCAGCAATAGCTGACTAATGCCAATACAAAGAAGATGCTAGATTAATTAGAGCTTTGACATTCTGGATGTGCATATTGAGAGTGTCAATTTCAGAGAGGATATTGGTGGAGTCCACCCTATCCCAAAGCCCCTTTTGCTCTCTGGAATTTAGAAAGATGTCTGACCATCCTTTCTGTAGGGATGTTTCATGCCTTTTCTTGCCGGGAGGCCTGGGAAAAAAGAGGTTTCTTTTGAGAGGGGAAGATACCAGAATATGACCCAAGAGAGCAATAAGACCCCAAGTCCCACCCACACCAGCTGAGCTCTCCTGCTGTTCTCTGGTGATGGATGAAGGCAGAACCAGGAAACAGAGAGCAGAAGAGCCAAGGAGATGTCCTGGGAGCATGTCCTCACAGCTAGCCTGGGGCAGCCACCGGTCTGGGCTGGTTTTGGCCCTAACATAGCTGCTTGGCTCTAAGCCTCTGGGTGCAGTTGGCACGTTCCTAGAAAACAGCATGTAGATTAAAGGTCTATAGTTTAATCTCCATTGGAAATGCCTTTTAGAGCATCCAGTTGGAGGGTGAGGAAGAGAGGAAGCCTCACAGTGTATTGACTCTGGTGCATCTGATTTCCTAACAGTGGGCTCACCTGTGCTGTAGCAGCCATCTTCACCCTGACAGGCCAGGAAGCACTGCCACACCCAGCTTCGATGAGTCTGGGTGGAAGGAGGGGAGTTACTCCATAGATCTGACAAGGAAAGCTGGGCTCAGAGAAGGTAAGAGCCTTGCCCTGGGAAGCAGTGATAGGTGCTTCTTCCCCCAGGCTGTGCTACCACGGCACCCTGCAGCCCAGCAGGACATCAGCTGTGGGCAGGGTGTCCCGCATCTCCAGTGTCCTCCCCAGGCCCAGGGCATGATGGGCTTTGAAAAAAGGGGTCATTGCCTTTCCTTGAGCCTTGGGATTGACCAAGATGGTACAGATATCAGCAGCCCCTCCTGCAGTCCAGGTTGGCCAGACTGGAGGGTCTTCTCTGGCCCTGGAGGTCAGGTCCAGGCCTTCATTGATGTTGGAAAGTGAACCTGGACTCTGAACAAGAGTGCACATGCAAACTCTTCCACTTGGGTGAGTGACTTATCCCTGCAATCCTTAATTACCCAGTTTGAAACAACACATACATGCTGAGCAGGATGCCTGGCCCACAGTAACCATTCAATGAGGAGGAGTTACCTCATGTGTTTGTGTTCAGACTTTCCAAGAGGACAGTGTGGTTAAGACCTTGGACTGTGGATTTGGAGTCCCTGGGTTAAAATCCTAGAACTACCTTTGAGTAGGGGACAGTTCCCCGAAATGTCATGTAACCTCTCTGAGCCTTAGTTTCCTCATCTGTGAAATGAAGATCAGAATGACAAGGGCTGTGTGAGGATTCAGTCTGTCACTTCACGGGTCCGATGAGCCATAGCATGTTTCCATTGAGGTCCCGTGTTCGGCATGCCTGCGGTGAGTGCCCCATGCATGTGTATCGTCATACGTCATTTACCACTTCTGCCATTGCCACCCTGTTGGCACAGAAGCCTGGGATGACCTCGCCATGACCCCTGGCCTCCTTCTGCTCCTCACTTCCCTCTCACAACTCCTGGGTGAGTGCTCTGGCCCTAGATGGGAGCAGACTGGTGGGGCGGTGAAACCGGCAGTGGAAGGATAGAAGAGGAGTTCACAAGAGAGCTGAGGACAGTTGGGGGTGACCCAAAGTCCTTCCCTGCCCACAGCCAGGCCCCCGCAGCTGCTGGTCAATACTTCATCGACTCTGCAATCGCTTCATATCTCCATATCTCTAACTTTCAGGGGAGGCTGCTGCACAGTGAAGCGTTCCCATGGCAACCTCCTGGTGACACAAAGCAGCTCTTCCTCCCAGAATGGGCAGCCTTCTTCCTCGTCTCCTGGAGAAGGCACAGCAGTGTTGCACCAGAGCTGTCAGCACCCTGAACAGAAGACTACAGTTTGGCCAGCAGCCCTCTCTCTTAACTCACTTGGTCCTCGGGCTGCCTCTGGATTCTGACATACAGTCATCCGTCAATATCCGTGGGGATTGGTTCAAGAACCCCAGTGGATACCAAAATCTGCAGAGCTCAAGTTCCTTATATTAAAGGGCACTGTGCAGTCCGTCCTCTCTATCCTGGATACCACATGCATGGATCCAACCCATCGGATTCGTGATTGCTTGAATCCAAGGATGCGGACCCTGTGGATACAGAGAGCCTCCAATATCCAGCAATGCACCAAGTGTGGCTGGAGACACAGCAATGGAGAAGACAGAGTCCTGCCCTCAGGGACTAGAATTCTAGTTGTCACCTATTTAAGAAAAAGGAAAAAGAGCAAGACAATTTCAGTCAGTGTTAAGTACTATGAAGGGAATGAAACAGGGCCATATGGCAGAGAGACTGAGGAGGGTGGCGGGAAAGGCCCTTCAGGAGATGCTGTCTGTGCTAAGCCCTGAATGCAGAGGGTAACCCAGCAACCACAAGACCCTGGGGGGAGTGTGTCCAGGCAGTGAGTGCAAAGGTCCTGAGGCAGGAGTGAGCTTGAGTGTTTGAACAGGTAGAGGCTGAAGGCACTGGAGTGTGGTGGGAAACGTGGGTAGGGTGCTTTGTCGAGGATGGCTTTGTGAGCTGGGGTCAGGAGTTGGGATTTTATTTTAACTTTAATGGGCAACCATTTGGAGGGTTTTAAGCTGGGTAGAGACAGGATCTGATGCAAGTTTATAAAGATACTTTGAATTGCCTTGGGTTCCTTACTTTCTAGAGTTCCCCTGCCTAGGAAGCCCCACAGTTGCTGAGCAAACCGTGAGTTTGGCTGAGAAACATAACTATAGCTTCGCGGAGCTGGTCTTCCTCTTAGCCCTGTAGGCTCAGACTGCCTTCCCAGGTATACCTGGGGGTCTTCTCCTCGCCCAGTCTCACCACTGTTGCCACCACCCTCTCCATGCCTTTGATATTTCTGGCTGCTGATAGCAAAGCCCTCACCCCCAGGCCCAGTCAATCATGTCCCACCCCACTCCCAAAGCCATTGAGATATATCCCTGATGAATGGGCAGCCTCAGATCCATGAATCCTTCAGCCAGCCCAGGTCTGAGTGCTCAGTTTCTCATAACTCTGTGTTAAGGATGCGAAGTGACACCTGAGACAGCTGGATAAAGGATGAAATAAGGGGCCTGATAAGTAGGATGGATGGCTGTCCTTGCCTAGCCTGGGCTGGGGGAAAGGTAGAAGAGGAGCCAGGGTGAGTTATTACCTTTGCCAGAGAGTCTGGGGCTCAGGGTGGCTCCAGCCCACATGGCATCAGGTTTCCACTGACCCCTGACCCCTTCAGGAATCTTAGTTTCAAGGACCCAGAGAGACTGCTGCCTTCTGGTGGTCTGAGAAATTGGGAGAAACCAGATACTTTCCTGGAGGCTACAAGGTGCAAACTGGAAGAATGGAGCTCTATATGCTAGCACAGGTCTCGGGGGTGAGGGCTGGGGTGGGATAACATGAACTGGGAGCCCCGCCTGAGTCCTGTTGAAGGTAGACAGGATTCTTTTTACTCATGACAGAAAACTGACCTAAACTGACTTAAGCCTGAAGGGACTTCATTGGCTTACGTAGTTGAATAGTTCATGGGTAGTTCCCTCTTCGGGTGTGGTTTGATCCAGGAGCCCAACAGTGTACTCCTATATTTTGGATCTGCCTTGAAATAGGCTCCATTTGCTCCAGCAGGCTCTCCCCTCATGGTTGCAAGATGACCATCCAGAAGTTTCCAAGGCCACCTGCTTGCTTATTTTAGTGGGAAAGAGTCCCAGAATTGAATCTCATTGGCCCTGGAGTCATGTGCTCCTTTATTTATTAACCTGTCATAGTGCAATGAGAAATGCTGGTTGGCTAAGTTAACCTGGGTCTATCCTTGAAGCTGAATGTGGGGCAAGTCTACCTAAATGCATGGCTGGGAAATTTGGGATTCTCTGAGGAAGGCGGAAGGGAGAAAATGAATGCTGCAGAAGCAACAGACAGGCCACATCACTACTCGATCTCATTTCTTACATTTTTCAATATATATCCTCGTGTGTGCTAAGTTGCTTCAGTCGTGTCCGACTCTGTGACCCTGTGGACTGTAGCTTGTCAGGCCTCTCTGTCCGTGGGATTCTCCAGGCAAGAATACTGGAGTGGGTTGCATGCTGTCCTCCAGGGGATCTTCCCAACCCAAGGATCAAACCGGCGTCTCTTATGTCTCCTGCATTGTCAGATGAGTTCTTTACCACTGAGCCACCTGGGAAGCCCATACACACCCCCGTCTCTCCCTAATTATTGATCCAAAACTATTCATGCTAGCTCCAGCTCTATCTATCCATGTAAAACCTTCTGTATCAGTCAGGACTCTGGTAGCAAGTGACAGAAACCCAATTAAAATTGGCAGGAACCAAAAGGGAATTGTCTCACATAATTGTAAAGTGTATAGATAGTGCTGTTGGCATTAGGCCCGGGAGGTTCCTGGACTCTGTCATCGGTATTTGGTTTCTCCATCTTTCCGCTCTTTCTCTGCAACTCCTTCAGAGGACTGCCCCTCCTGTAACCCTTATTACCGCGGGTGTGGCAGGATGGACTCACCAATCCAGGCCCTCATCCCATTGGTTCGCCGGTGTTCGCTAAAGTCCCAAGGCGATTCTCATTGGTCTATCCCTGACCAATCACTGAGGTGGGGCGATGCGGGCCCCCAGTCGACTGGCCAGGCCAGGTTCCCTGTGTTCCCTGCAGCTGGGGTGGGGAAGTCTCACCTGAGCTGCAGGGCCTGCTGGAAAGTCGGAGTGCTGTTTTCAGGACATAAATCCTGGGAAGCCGGGTAGACAAGACAATCGTCTGCAGCGACCCTGCAGTGTCTTTGCCGGCACTGCATTACTTTGCATTGTTTTCCAGAAATACCCACGTATTTGCCTAGAGAACTCCAGGATAGAAATCACAACATCTTCCCCTCTGCGGTAGTAGATGCTTAATAAACCCTATAGAACAAACACGGAGTGCAGCTTGAAATTTTGATGTTGCGATCAGAGCTGCTGTGGCTGGAACAGCTACCTACGTCATTGCTTCACAAATATCATTTTCAGGAATTACATTTAAACAGCAAGATGGGGTGAGGCGATGGAAACCCAGAGATGGGGGATTTTCCCCGGTCACACAGCTGGGGTCCTTGTCCTTGTCTGGCTTTACCTCTCTCCCTGTAGGCCTCCCCTGCAGCCCCTCCCCATCCTATTGCACACGGGAGCTCTACTGCTGCTGCTGCTGCTGCTGCTGTTGCTGCTGCTGCGTCGCTTCAGTCGTGTCCGACTCTGTGCGATCCCATAGACGGCAGCCTACCAGGCTCTGCCGTCCCTGGGACTCTCCAGGCAAGAACACTGGAGTGGGTTGCCATTTCCTTCTCCAATGCATTAAAGTGAAAAGTGAAAGTGAAAGTGAAGTCGCTTAGTCGTGTCTGACTCTTCACGACCCCATGGACTGCAGCCTACCAGGCTCCTCTGTCCATGGGATTTTCCAGGCAAGAGTACTGGAGTGGGGTGCCATTGCCTTCTCCGATGTATTCACTAGCTTAATATTATTGTCTCATCCCACGAAAGTGGTAAGGTCCAGGGCAGTTAGGCACCCTGTCCATCTTGTTCTGGTATGTAAGACCCACCCCTCACCCAACCCCCGTCCCCGCCCAGGGCCTAGAACAGTCTCCAGCACATAGCAGGTGTTCAAGAAATACTTGGACAATGAAAAGAGAATGGCCTCACAGAGTTCCAGTTTGATTTCTGAGCTCATCGAGCCCTTCTCTCATGGGTCTGCCTTCTGGGCTGGGACCTCTGCTTGGTGATCTGACTTGACTGATCATGTAAGGAGGCAGGGAGGCAGGTACCAGCCCAGTACCCACCAGCCTGCCAGCCCAGTGCCCACCAGCCTGTGAGCTGACCTGTTGGAATACCAATCAGTTAGGAGGCTTTTTTTTTAAACAAACAGTGCTGACCCGCATGCTGAGGGAGGCCTTGTGTACTGACTTGCGGGAGAAATGCCCCAGTGGGTCCCTAAGAGGTCACTGGGTGTCCCTTCCTGGGTTGCACAAGGCTCATGTAGCCTGGGAGGTGGCCTCTGATGGGTTTGGTAGTGGCCACACACTGTGCTGCCGTCCACGTGGTCTCCACAGCAGAAGGGGGTGGGGTGGGGTTGGGTGCTCGGCACCCACATCTCCAGCATCCATCCTGGCTCTGGGGACTCTCAAAGGGAGCAGAAAGGCGCTGGATCTCTCATTACTTACTCCTCAGCCCCACCTGTGCCCCACTGCTGCCACCGCTGCTTTTCCTGGGTCCTCCCAGACTTTCTTTCAGCTGTCACCATTTTGTCATCTCTTTTTAGGAATAGCAGACTCTCTCCTCCATCCCTCTCTGCCATCTAGACTGGAGGAAAGAAATGACCGGGAAACTCTTCTAGACACAGGATCAAACCTGAAAACTCCTGAGAGGTGGGCCAGTCCCTGGCCTTTCCCCAGGGAAGTAGATCCAGAGTGTTTACATCAGACCAGGTAGAAAGGGGGAGAGGCCAGGAGAAAGGGGAGAGGTTGGCAGTGTCTTAGGAAGTCCCTCGAAGCCACTGCCTGCCACTCCCAGTGTCACCTCTGGAGTCTTGAGCTCTAGCTCACTGGCCTCATGGCTCTGCTCTCCCTCAGATAGGCCTCTTCCTGGCACCCAGGCTCACTGCTTCTCATCACGCAGCTCTTAGCTCACACTCCACTCAAGTGTGCATCAGATGACGGGAAGGCTGTCGAGCCCACATCACTGATGCCCCCCAACAGGTCCTGATCCAGCAGGTCTTGGGGAGTGGGTGCAGGAATTTGCATTGGTAGCTCAGTTGGTGAAGAATTTGCCTGCAATGCAGGAGGCCCCANCTTAGCTCACACTCCACTCAAGTGTGCATCAGATGACGGGAAGGCTGTCAAGCCCACATCACTGATGCCCCCCAACAGGTCCTGATCCAGCAGGTCTTGGGGAGTGGGTGCAGGAATTTGCATTGGTAGCTCAGTTGGTGAAGAATTTGCCTGCAATGCAGGAGGCCCCAGTTCAGCATCTCGGTCAGGAAGTTCCCCTCGAGAAGTTATAGGCTACCCGTTCCAGTATTCTTGGGCCTTCCTGGTGGCTCAGCTGGTAAAGAGTCTTCCTGCAGTGCAGGAGACCTGGGTTCGATCCCTTGGTTGGGAAGATCCCCTGGAGGCAAGCATGGCAACCACTCCAGTATTCTTGTTTGGAGAATCCCCATGGACAGAGGAGCCTGGCAGGCAACAGTCCATGGGTCACAAAGAGCCGGACATGACTGAGCAACTAAGCACAGCACACAGCAAGTTCTCATGGATGTAGAAGCTCCTGGTCCAGGTGGCCTTTGACTCAGTGAGGCCTGCTCTGACCCCGCCTGTTAAAGTCGCCTGATGCCTGCCTCCCTGACTTTCTCCATGACAACCCGCTGCTGAGCTTTCTTTTTTTTCCCACCGCAGTTATCTGTAATTTTCTTTGGGTTTTTGTTTGTTTGCTTGCTGTGTCTCTCCACTGTAGTAGCGGGCAAAACTCCAAAAAGTCAGGGATGAGTCGTCTTCCATCTCCTGAGAACCTGAGGCACTGAGAACAGTGTCAGGCGCATAGTAGGAGCTTGAGCAATCCGTGCTGATAAATGAACAGTGAGCTTTCTGAGCTCTCAAGGGCTCCCCTCATCCTTTGGAGAAATGTCTCAGGAAATCTGCCTGAATTCAAAACAACCGTGGAGTGGCTTCGGTGATAAAAATTCTAGAGTTGAATGAATGTTCCCTGCCCTCGGGCACATGCCCCACTAATGAGCCAAAGGAGGCTGTTTCCAAGCAGCCAAATGTTGCTTTTTCCACCAGCCAGCCTATAATTGTGCTTCTGACACCTCCTTAGACAACACGGAAGATGTAGGCCAAATTATTATTATTGTTGTTGTTGTTATCTAATATTTATTATACACATTGTGTAGGATGAGCCATTTCATTCCTGATTTCTAATCAGTTTCTTGTTCCCTGAAGAAAGTCTTGTGAGCAGCCTGTAAAAACCCATGGTGAGCTGGAGCCTTCCAGCACAACTGTTGGGAGGCTGAGATTCAAGGTGGTTTCCAGGCCCCCGTTGAGCAGTGGAGAGCCCTTGAAGGCCTGGGAATGGTGTGGAGGCTGAGAGCACCCATGGGCTGTTTTAAAAGCTCTCATCAAATGTTAAAGTGTGAAAGGATTGAACTTTAAGAGCATTTCCTAGGTAAGTGATTTCCAACTCTCCCTGTTTTACAAATAGCTCTGCTCTAATGTCTTCTTTAAAACCCAGCAGCAAATCCCTCTTTAAAACCTCCCAGCAGTCAATCCTAAAGGAAATCAACTCTAAATTTTCATTGGAATGATGCCGAAGCTGAAGCTCCAGTACTCTGGCCACCTGATGCTGGAAAAGACCCTGATGCTGGGAAAGATTGAAGGCAGGAGGGGAAGGGGACGACAGAGGATGAGATGGTNCTCCTTCCTGGCTGAGCTCATTTCCCCCTCCCGTTTTTTTTTTTTTTTTTTTAAACCCAGTGATTTAAAATGCTAGAAGGAAAAGCAACTGAAGTCTTAACTTTCAGATGCTGAATTCTCGGCTAATTGAAATTACTGGGCACAATGCTATATATAGCCAATGAAGAGATTTCGAGCCCTCACTCCGTGCCTTCAAGACATGTCGTTCTGTAGTCAGAGAAAACAGAGATCAATGCATTTTCAAAGTGACAGAGGGAACGGATGCTCCTTAGTAGCACATGCCCAGGATCGTGTGTGTGGGGCTTGCGCTGTGCTGAGAAGCTGAACACCGGTCCATATGCTCCTTATTTACTGCAATGTTCTTTGCATGCTACTGTGCACTCCGGACTAACGTGAAGGTAAGAGGCGCCGAGCCGGCAACTGGGCACAATATAAATGTGAAATCAGCTGCAGAAAATGTCTACCTTGTGTAGCTTCAGGACTTTTCGGATTGCTGGCTGAACAGGCAGATTATTACAGGTGGTTGCAAGGGCTTTGTTTTATTGTGGCCGTGCAGCCCCGCCGGGGGAGCATGTTGGAACGCTGCTGGGAAGTGACCTTCAGGTTTAACTGTTTGCAATTCAGGTTCACGCTCAAACTTGGGGGGGGTCCACGGGATTCTCCAGGCAAGAATACTGGAGTGGGTTACCATTTCCTTCTCCAGGGGACCTTCCCGACCTAGGGATCGAACCCAGGTCTGCTCGCATTGGAGGCAGACGCTTTAACCTCTGCGTGCACTTCCGTAGTTGTGGCTTATGGGCCCCAGAGCCCACTAGCTTCAGTAGGTGTGGTTCCCGGGCTCAGTAGCTGTGGTTCACGGGTTTAATTACCGTGCAGCATGTGGGATCTTAGTTCCCAGACCAGGGATCAAACCTGTGGCCCCTGCAGCGGCAGGTGGATTCCTAGCCATTGTGCTATCAGGGAAGTGCCTCAGTATAGTTTTAAATTACTCATTTTTTCCTAGGTTTTTTACTAGTTTCACCTGCTTATGGTAGACAACTTCACTTAGCCTCCTAAAGTGCCCTGAAAAAGTAACAATTTGTCTTTATGAAAGCCGTTGTCCCACAGACCCTCTTTACCCTTTATTGTTTGAGGACAGACAAGAGGAAAATGTGGATATACGTGTCAGGTCACTATGACATGCTTGACATGGCACTCTGCTCTTTAAAACCTGACTTTTAGTCTCCTAACCTTTCTAATCAGTTTAATAGCATGCAATTTACTAGCAAATGAGGACGGTAAAACTACAGGGAATAAGAGTCTTTCTGCTTTTATTAATGTTCTTCCTAAGTTCTCCAGCATTTTAACCAAAATCCTGTCAAAAAATGTGTACTGTTTAGTGTGCATGGTCAAAACAATCTTTTTCCTGCTCTGCTCACTGAGTCTGACCTGATTAAAAAGCTCATTTTCTGTTCCTTCTGTGGGCTTCCCTGGTGGCTCAGAGGTTAAAGCGTCTGCCTCCAATGCAGGAGACCCGGGTTCGATCCCNGTGTACTGTTTAGTGTGCATGGTCAAAACAATCTTTTTCCTGCTCTGCTCACTGAGTCTGACCTGATTAAAAAGCTCATTTTCTGTTCCTTCTGTGGGCTTCCCTGGTGGCTCAGAGGTTAAAGCGTCTGCCTCCAATGCAGGAGACCCGGGTTCGATCCCTGGGTCAGGAAGATCCCCTGGAGAAGGAAATGGTAACCCACTCCAGTATTCTTGCCTGGAAAATTCCATGGACAGAGAAGCCTGGTAGGCTACAGTCCATGGGGTTGCAAAGAGTCGGACACGACTGAGCGACTTCACTTCACTTCTGTGAAACAGAGGCTGCCAGTAATTTTCTCACACACCCACATTCTCAGCAGAATATTTTCTACCATGGCTTCCTGTTTTGCACCCTTGATAACAACCCAGGCTTCTTTGATCCCCACACCTCCTTCAGGGGTATCGATAGAACCCTGCTGAAACAACGTTTGGACCAAGAAACTAACCCCAGTTTTAGGCACCCGCAGTCAGTAGACAAGGGATCAGTGCAGAAGTCTAGTTCTGGGCCAGGCATTCTTCTCAAAATCCTCAGATGTTAAGAAGGTGCTACTCAGACACCTTTTGGTGCTGCTTTCTATGAGAGAGGTGGAGAAAGGGACAGAAGAGGAGGAGGAGAAAGAGGTGTCAGAGAGAGTCATGCTGAGAACTACAAGAGGAACAAGAGAGGAAGCATTGCTGAACAGCTCCTGCAAGGAACCAGCAGGCAGTGCATCCTCTTCAACTTTGCCTTGGATGTGAATGGTCCAGGAAAGCAATGAGGAGAGATCAATTGTATCTGTGGAGGCTGCAATGGTGCTTTGAAGGGAGAAATCCCGGTTAGACTGATGGATGAGTTTGGACGCCTTTGGAGTCAAAAAGTCCATCTCCTCAAGCTGCCTGAATATCAGCCTCTCACAGATTCAGCAATGTCAGAAAATTCAGCTTCGAAAATGATCAGGGAACACCACCTCCTGCTCCCTGCTAATTCTGACAGCTCCTGCCCTGGTGGAGATTATGTCCTCAGGATAGAAGAGCCAGCTTGCCCCTCCCATAGGGGGGCTGCAGGCAACAGGAAACTGAGCCCCCTGTGTGTGTCTCCCCGGCTTCTCCATTTGTTTTCATTTTGCCACCAGACACTTCTATTTAAACTACTTGGAAGGATGTCTCAATAACTTCCTTTGCCGAGCTCCATTAGATAGAAAATGAGACTCCATCTGCCCACTCCTCTGCACCCAAACTTCAACCCTGGTTGATCTCACAGAGCCTATAAGGGCTGAGGACCTTCAACAGAAATGCCTGGCTTCAGGTACTTATCAAGTTAACAAACAGGACAGACAGCTGTGGAGCACTGTCTGAGTATGCATTTTAAATGATTAGTTCAAATCCATTCATCACAATAAGGCTTGATAATAAACCAAAAATTCTATATACGCTCCAAAAAATAAATCTATGGTCGGTCTCCATTTCCAATTCAAACCTATCTTTTGAAAATCCAAACACTACATACCCTCTGTGAAACAGACCTTGTTTAATATTTACTAAGATTTGTTTTAAATGAGGCCATGCCATATATCCTTGGCCCAAAGCTTACAGGTGCCTTTATGATTATATGAGTAGTTAGGTAAATACACGGTTGGAGAGGAATGCCTTTTCTCTGCTCCTCGTGAGGGATTCTCCCTAGGAACAACCCTTGGTTCTCCCCATCCATTCACTTCTTGACTCTGGATAGGAGGTGTGGCTCTCAGGATGGTTAAATTTTGGAAGAATAACACACAGTTGGCTCAGCCTCACTCTTCTCCTTTTGGGAAGGGTCCTACCCACCAAGATCAAAGCCATCTTACCCTCTTTCCTGTTGGTCTACCCACCATGGGGTCAGCCTCCTGGGCCCAGTCCTGCTGTGCTCAGCAGGGGTATATCCTCTATGTCAGGACTCAGTAAACCATGTGACTAACGTGTCCATGGTCATGACCACTAGCTTCAACATGATTTGGCACTAAGGTGAAATAATAGCATCTGTTTTCTCTTCATTCTCTTTTTACCTTGCACTGAACCCTGGAGAAGAGAGATCCTACTGACCCAGACTTCCTTGGAAACATAAATCATTAAAGTGCCAAAAGCCTGGTTATCACATGAATAAAATGGCTTTAGTGTCCTCTGGAGATGGATTCTGGACTATTGGGAGGAAAATGATAACTTGTAAACCTTTATAAGCAAAAAGGTGGAAGTAGAGTAGGAAAACAATCCCCGGGTCAGCGTGTAACAAACGCTAAAAAGAAGGAAACACACAGCAGTGCTTTTCAAGCAAGCAAGCAGAATGAGGGACAGAAGCACGTGACACGCTCATTCTTTTCAGGACCTTGGCATCAACTTGGTGTCCGTGCCAGTGAAAAAACTCATCTCTTGTCTACACACACACACACACATGCTCACTTGCTCACTAGCCAAGAAATATCATTAATAAAGAGATAATATGTGTGAAAAAAACTTTGAAAATAGTAAAGTGCTATTAAAAAAACAATGTGGAATATCAATATTATTACCTTGTTTATTTCAAATGATGCCTACCTTCATAAGAGATTCAGAGATCAGTGGAAGAAAATGAGTGGAAAATATGCAAAAGGTTGAATCGAGGTCATAAACGTTCTAGTCAGATGCAACTTAGCTACTAAACAACAAGACATTACTTCTCCAGTGAAGAAAAGGCCCACATAGTTTTTCTGATAATAAAGTTTACATGTTATGATAATTTGGTAGTTGATAATTATGGTAATATGTAGTGTTTTTAAATCACTCGGCCATACATACGTTTATCATGCTGTTCACATTTTGTTATGAGGAAAAGCTCATTTTTTGGCATATTTCATGGCAGGCATGCCTGTTAGCAGTATTTTTTTCTGTTGGTGCCAGGTATATGCAGAGCGCCAATGGCCCTCCTATGTTTGTGAGACACAGACATAACTAGCCTGGACCTTAACTGCCTGTGAGAAAAGAGGGGGGCATACAACAACCTATTCAGAGAGAAGAGTCCTGTACCACATATGGCACAGCTACTCCCTGCAGACACTCCTATGTCCTGATACCTGCAATAGCACTAGAGGGCAGGTGCAGAAAGGATGGAGTGGGAGTTTGGGATTAGCAGATGCCAACTATTCTAGATAAGATGAACGAACAACAAGGTCCTACTGTATAGCACAGGGGACTATATTCAATATCCCATGATAAATAATAATGCAAAAGAATATTGAAAAGAACATATATATGCATGCAAAACTGAATCACTTCGTTGTACAGCAGAAATCAACACAACACTTTAAATCAATTACACTTCAATAAAAAGATCACCTCTTTGTGTTGCTCACTTTTTTCAAATCGAGGCAGATACATATAGCAATTGAGAACTCTGTCAACCAGAACATTACATGGCCCACCCTAGGTGGAATACTAAGCAAGTTCATGAAAAAAGTACCCACAATTTTATAATCAAGTCCTCTGTGCTCTAGAGGCACCAATATTCCTGAGGAGCTCATGGAATGGAAGCCTGTAAGACTCTAATCAATACAAGGCAGTTTCAGGGGGTCATTCTTCCCCAAAGAACAGTTGCTTCTTTAAATATGTCTACATTTACAATTTATACTGCCCTACATTCAAAATGTATTTGAGAAACCAATGTCTATAGAACTCACTTCTGTCCAGTTGCTAACTCATTTCAATTCCCATATTATTTTCCCTAATTGAAAGTTTTCACTGAGAATGATACTGATTATTTCCTTTTTTATGCATATCCATTTCTTATAATACTAAGGCTATGTATCTTTGTCACATTTTCAGCTATTAATAGATTAATAATTACGTATTTATCTGGTCACATCTATTGATGCACATGAAGGAAAACAATGAGACATTAATCAAACATTGTTTATAAGCATGTACAAGTGTCTGGTAACCTTGTTTCTTGGAAGGTAGATATGCAATTCAGTCATGCCCAATTCTTTGTAACCATATGGACTGTAGCCTGCCAGGCCGCTCTGTTCATGGGATTCTCCAGGCAAGAACACTGGAGTGGGTTGCCATGCTATTCTTCATGGGGTCTTCCCATTCCAGGGACTGAACTTGCAGCTCTTAGGTCTCATGTATTGGCAGGCAGGTTCTTTACCACTAGCACCACCATATTTGTCTGTGTACATACACAATTTTTATTATGGAAATTTGAATATTCTAAGAAATTTAAATTCATAGAAGCAGAAACTCATGTTTCCTGTGTGCACCTAATGGCTGAAATCTCACTTTATTTTATTTTAGATTTGAATCTGTATGAACCACTAATGTCACTTTCTATCAGTCCAGCATAAAATCTGGCTTTAGCATACTTATTCCAGTGAAACACTATTAAAAGACATGGGTGAAAGAGACAGGTAAAAGAAATCGAGGCTCACTCCTATAAGAGTTTCCAAAAAGGAAAACCACCATGGGAGAAAAGAGCGGGAGAGGAACAGATGGGCCAGCAGAGTTCTGCTTTCTGTGCGACACTGTACACTTATTATTCACGAGGACTAATTTATAAACCCGGATAGTGTTTATAAACTCTACCGTCCTAATGGAAATGGAAGCATTCATACAACCAGAGGATTCTTTACTTTCCAGGTTTTAATTAAAATCACAGGCGTTAAGAAGCAAAAGTGTCTTTGTGGAATACAACTCTAATGAAGTATTTCCTTGCCTAGCAGGAGGTGTGTGTGTGTGTGTGTTGTGTGTGAATGTGCACACACAATCTCAGCTCACTGACATATTCATTTGAAAATTCGACCCCCATGCAACTGAGAAAACTCTTTCAAAATTAGGAAAGCAAATTATACCACACTTTTTCCAAATAAATACAATTGTCAAGTTAGAATCAGGAAAAATAATAGCAAGTCATATGGAAAACACACATACACAGCCTTAAAGCATATCACAATTGACTAATGAGTGGACTAGAGGCAAGTTTGTTTGTTCTATGTGCAGAGTAGAAAACTTGAAAGAGTAAGGGAAAAGGTGACAGCTGAGAAAAATGGGAATTTTGAGAATTCAGCAAAGGAAACCAAAGAGAAGAGAAGAGGAAAGGGAGGAAAGAACCGCTTGGATAAATAACACACCAGCATAGAAGGACTGAACATCAGTTTTGCTACAAATGATAGAGGAAAAAAATATACAGAGTCCTAGGAAACAACCTGGACTAAAATGCCCACAAACTGACTGTTACTCAGTGCCCCACACTTCTACCTCTTATAGGTATCAGTCAGCTTATATATAGACAAATTAGGGTTGTGGCAAAAGTAAACCAGCTACCTTGTAAGAGAGGCTGCAACAAGGAATAGTGGGCTGTACAGACTGTCAGAGATTTCCAACTGCTCTGTTGAGTGATGGTGATGGTTTATGATGATGACAGTACATGCACTTACTCAACATGAATGTTGTGTTCAGCTATGTGTTTGGTGTTCTATAAAGATCATTTCTAATTCATACACCATATCTGGGAGGTAGGTATGTTATTCACTCTTTAATAGTTTATATACATAAATTACCCCAAATTACACAGCCTTTGTGTGAAAGAGCTATGTTTGAAAGGAGAGCTTGAAAAGAACAGAATTTAAAAAAAAACAGTATTCTTTTGTCCCTGAAGGCCAAGACACACACACATGCACACACAAATTTTATAGATACAGATACACACACATCTCTTTCTATGTATGCGTTATATGTTTAGGGGATAAATGTGAGAAACTAAAGTTTATGAAATGCTGGCTCTTTTGAAGACATCTGTTGAGTTCATATTTTATCTCAATTCTCACAATGTCTAATACGATTTTAGCAGTCTTTTTGATGTATAGAGGCAACTGAAGCTCTGGGTAATTAAGAAGTTTTGACTAAATTCACTAGAAAAGGGCAAAAGTAGTATTTAAATCTAACCTAGTCTGACATTAGAAGACCACCCTCCCAAGGAAATATAATGTAGGCCAAGGTGTGAGCTATATATGTCATGTAAAATATTCTAGAGGCCATAATTTCAGTTCAGTTCAGTTGCTCAGTCGTGTCCAACTCTTTGTGACCCCGTGAATTGCAGCACGCCAGGCCTCCCTGTCCATCACCAACTCCCGCAGTTCACTCAGACTCATGTTTATCAAGTCGGTGATGCCATCCAGCCATCTCATCCTCTGTTGTCCCCTTTTCTTCCTGCCCCCAATCCCTCCCAGCATCAGAGTCTTTTCCAATCAGTCAACTCTTCGCATGAGGTGGCCATAATTTAAAACAGTAAAAATGAACAGGTCCTGGTACACACAGCCATCACAGCCTCAGTCAACTGTTGCCTTCTCTTGCTTCCTGGGTTGGGCCAGTTTTGAGAATTTTATTTTCCTGTATCTCTGGGTATGATACCTCAGGGAAACCCCATGACAGCCCTAAGGAAGGAGGCCCGATGGAGTAGGGAATGAGTTCTCAGAGCTGCTCCGCATTTTCTGTAGATACACACCCAGCTCCAACCCCAGCATGGTCACAAGCAGAGCAGCAAGGCCCAAAGGCACAGACTTCCTCTTTAGCAGCCTAAACATGTGAAGCCTTTCCCTGCCAGTTTATTACACCTTTGTTTGAACCTTCCCATCAGAGAAATAAAATTCCTGTGAGAAACCAGGTGACAAGCAGTGAAAAATGTATACATACGCCAACTACACTGAATTAAAAATACAGTGTGAGGCTTAAGAATGAGTGCCACAAAGCTGTGCAACAATGGCTACTGTGATGTAGCCTATTAATAACAAGTATTTCTCATTTCAACACTGCAACTGTATTCCTAGACATGTTTACTTTAAATACCATATGGATACACATTGTGATGTATCTTTTAAAATATAAACACTGACTCCCGATATACTTTTAAATGTCAAGCGTTACATACTGGATCTTCTTAAGGTGGGGTCAATTCTCTAAGGCATATGTAGGCAAAAGATGGATTTATCCCAATATCTTTAATTGACTGCAGGCAAGCAGAATATAAAGTAATTAATTACTTATTCATTAATCCAATAAAGTTGTTGACATGATGCAAATAACTAGCCTTACCTTGACCATAGAAAGCATAGTTTCAGATAAATGGACAGAATAGAAAGTTTACTCAAACATACCTCAGTGGGTTTCACACTGTGTACCATGCTTAGAAACAGATGGTCCTTGTCTTTCTGCATTTTTGATGAAAAACAGACACACTGATGATGAAAACATTAAAATGTACAAAATGATAAAAAATAAGTATGAGTGATTATCTTTTCGTGTTCATGTTCTGTGCATGTGTGTTCACAAATTTTCTAGCCTATCCTACTCTAAACTTACCTATCATAACCCAGCATACGCTTTATGAGTCTAATTAGCTCTAAACAATAGAACTGAGTTTTTAACCAAGTAGATATTTCTCCAATCAAATCAGAACCCTTTATATTATGCATGTTGTATACACATATAAAAAACTTGATAATTTCACATTTCTCTTCTAATACTGATTTAAAGAATATTATATATTCTTCAGAATGTTTTGTGATTAAAGATGTCATTTTTTTTTTCAAGTAAGGAATCTGGTATTAATTCCTACTATATATCAAGCACTATGCTAAGTTTGTAAGATATATTACATCACATCATTTAATCCTTGAGCAACCTAAAACATAGATAACATTATTCCCATTCCACAGATGAAAAAACTGGGAATCAAAGATAATAACCAATTAATCTACTGACTTAAGGATACAGAACTGGTAAGTGGTTGTCAAAACTCTCTGACCTCCATTATCTGGAATGTTTTTATTATCAGAAAAAAGTAATCTTGAATCAAGCTATAAACAAACTGTTTGCTCAATCTGGGTAATACTATTTGGTTCAAAAATAAAGGGTGATTTTAAAATGATCAGACTGATATTCTGTGTGATCCTTAATATAATTATGCTCCCCATAATACAAGCAATATCAGCATGTCTAGAATAGTGATCTGAAAATCTACAACAGTCATTTCTACATATATGTTTAAATTTACTTATTCAAGCCTTAATGTTACTATTTTATAGTCTTGAGAAGAGCCTGAGATTTAAATCTCTAACTCCTGAAAGTGAATACAAAATACATTGGCCTTTGAGTGTATTTCATAATGATGACTACAGTATTAATAATTACTACAAAATTACTACTGAGTAGATACACCATGCTTGAAAAGCTGACGGGGTGGCAGGCAGCAAAGGCATTATTGCATAACAGCTGAGTCAGTAGGTGAGCCAGTATTGGAAGAAGCCATTGCTATGTTTTTAGACCATGACTAGGTGTCACTTTCCAATGTGTATAAGGTAAAACTAATAATGCCCAATTCACACAGATATTGCAGAGATGAAAAGAAAATACTATTAGCCATTGTCTGACTGATAGAAAACATTCAGCATGATTACCTCTCCTCCCTTCTCACTGAAGCTCACCCATGTCTTGTTCACCAGGAAAAATTCCCTGAGAGTAAAGACAAATGCAAAATACACAAAGAGGTAATCTACACTGAAGAGTCACCCTCCTCAGACTGAGAGGTCCTATCAATCTGTGAGACCAGTCCACGTATAATCTCTAAATTAGAGAAGAGTGGAAACGGACCCAAGGACCAAGGTGAGAGGAAGGGATGGTGTCCTGCCAGAGTGGCTTCGTCATTTCATTTTAAGTGGTGGTGCAAGGGCTTTCCAGGTGGCTTAAGTGAACTGCCTGCCACTGCAGGAGACATGGGTTCAAGCCCTGAGTCAGGAAAATCCTGTGGAGGAGGAAAGGGCGACCCACTCCAGTATTCTTGCGTGGGAAACCCCATGGAAAGAGGAGACTGCTGCGCTACAGTCCATAGGGTTGCAAAGAGTTGGACATGACTGAGTACCCTTGCATGCAAGTGGTACAAAGTGGTATGATGTTCCTTCACAACCGAAATGACCGTGATTGAGTGGAAGCATACATGCTCTCCCTCATACATTTCAAACATGAAACTTTGTATTCTGGTGACCACTCTATATGTGCGCCTAAACCCTCCGCTGAGTCCCTTGGAAAAGGAACAATGTCCACAGAACACTTGACTACAAAGGTTCACATTATATACAGAAATGCTTCTCTTCTCACAACTACTGTCTCCAAACATGTCTTCTCAGAGGAGGATCCAGCCTAAGGAGCGAGGAGGGAGGAAGAGGCTGAACAGGAGACACATTAAGAGTGAGACCCAGAACAGATGACGGATATAAATGTCTCTGGGAAAGCACTTTCTTCATCTTTCCATTTCACACTTGGATGGCTTCAACATTTTTATGGACCCTCCCACCCCCTATCCCACCTCCTGTAAATGTTTTATGTAATGTCTGCCTATCAGCTGCGTGGGTGCAATGAACACGGTGGGCATGCTGCCAAAGCTTGCCCTGAGAAGGAGGAGGGACCAGCGAGGCCAGACCTGAGAGAATGATTGGCATCATGGAAACACACTTTTCTTAAGGTAAATGCAATAGAAACATCAGACAATAAGACACCAGCTCTCAGACATCTTGTGCAGGGACTGAATATACCATTGCTTCTGGAAAGACTGTGGACCAAGAACTGCCTGTCAGTTACTGATCTGCTGGTGAGCGGGATGATGGTGACAGAGCCACCCATCAGCCACAACGGAGATGACGGATGAGCCAGAAAGACCAGGCAGAGAAGCCCAGCCTTTCTCCTGCATCCATCTGTTATTTCCGGTCTCTCTCGGTCTCTGTCTCTGCCTCTCTCATTCTGCAGCTAATGAGTAGTGATAGATGAGGGTAGAGGTTCACTTCTTCCCTCGGGCACCCAGTTGCATTTTCTCTCCTTTGTCACAAGTTTCTCATCCATTTCTTAAGGAATCCTTTATTCAAATAGTGAAGAAGCAGGTCTTTAGCCTAAAACTGACTGTTGATGCAAGATTCCTGGTATGTTGAAAAAAAGGTAAGAAAGGAAGGCAGGATCAAAGGGTTTCATTGTTTGGCTCATGAAGGGACAGAGAAAAAGCATTTCCAGGAGGAGTGCACTGAGTAACTAGGGTTGAATGTTGAAAAGGAAGTTCAAACAAAAATGCAGCAAAATTAGAGGACAGAGAGTTGCACAATTTGGCAAGAGTCTAGACTTCAAGCCTGTGTCTCCATTTGAATTGGATGCAGTCATTCCAACTGACTCATTAAGGCAGCCGAGTCACAAGAGTGCCTGGTGTTTACAGGACCCTTCCATTTGCATGGCTGTACTGATGACCCACTTAAATAGAAATGGACAAATTGCTGGACATATCTCATTTTTATTTACCATCTTCAACAAGTATGAGCCAGTGAGTAAAGCTGAAATTAAGACTATGGCTGAATCTGTATAAATATGGTGGGGCCAGAACATTCAGTGCCTCACATTGGCTGAGATTCATCTTTAGAACTAAGCCACATGGTGGATACTCAAAAACATTGGACTCTGCATCTGCATGTGATGCCAAAACAGTCTCACAAGAAACAGCTAGACTGGCTATTTTGGTCCTAATAGATATGGCTGTGCACATGGGGATCATTTTTAATCAAGAGATCTAAGGTCTGAGGATGGCAATGTTGCTGAAAATTATAACAGAGATGGCAAAAAGATCACCATGTTAAAAATGACAACACGATGCAGAGCAGACGGGCTCAAATAGCAGTGTATATCAGGATATCCTCTTCCTCAGTGAATTCTTCCAGATTTGCAGGGCAGCAATGGAGACACAAGACTTCCCTGGTGGCTCAGATGGTAAAGCATCTGTCTACAATGCAGGAGACCCGGGTTCTATCCCTGGGTTGGGAAGATCCCCTGGAGAAGGAAATGGCAATCCACTCCAGGACTATTGCCTGGAAAATCCCATGGACAGAAGAGCCTAGTAGGCTACAGTCCATGGGGTCGCAAAGAGTCGGACACGACTGAGTGACTTCACTTCACTTCACTTCAATGGAGACACAGATATAGAGAACAGACTTATGGACACGGGAAGGGGGAGGAAAGGGCGGGTGGAATGTATGGAGAGAGTCACATGGAAGCATATACATTACCATATGTAAAATAGATAGCCAATGGGAATTTGCTGTGTGGCCCAGGCAACTCAAAGGAGGGCTCTGTAACAGCCTAGAGGGGTAGAATGGGGAGGGAGGTAGGAGAGAGTTTCAGGAGGGAGGGGATATAGGTATACCTATGACTGATTCATGTTGATGTTTGGCAGAAACGAACACAATATTATAATTACCTTTCAATTAAAAATATATTGAATTATATTTAAAAATGTAGTGGCCACCTTTCCTAAAAAGGACTCTAATTTATACCTCCAAACCTTAGAAAATAGTGCCTCCTATTAACTTAATTAAACCTGTGATCTCTTTACAGAACAACCTTATCAATAAACACTTCAGGACTCATCCGCACTGCTGGACAGTGGCTTTCCCACACTGGCAGAAGGTGGTCTTCCATTATAAACACTGTTGAATGAAACATGGAAAAATGATCTGGTCATCCTAATTGGTACCACCATCTTAATATCATCTCCTAAAAGCCATAGAGAGATGGTCCTGCTGCATATGAATATACTGATAGATTAACAAGAAGATTATTAGATTATCAAGATTATTAGATTATCAAGAAGACCAAGTTTTTAAATGTTTTTACTTGAAAAATCTAAAATCAAGAAAAAAATTGTATATGTTCTTACTTTGCACAAAGTTAAAAGATAAATTCTGAAATATGGAAATTACATAATACATCTTTTTATAGATTATATTTCTGTAATCATAATATACGTCTTTTATTACCATATGAATCCTGACAGTTAAACATGCAAAGATGCTAGCAGTAGATGTGTGGGGTCTGCTCATGCCTAGCACTATTTCTAAACTTCCATTGCACTGTTATCTATAGCATATAAAATGCTCAAATGGGTTCCCCTGATAACTATAAGACTTCTGTTCACTACAGTTTTTAACTTGGCAGCATTAATATTGCTTTAAAATAATACTTTTTGAAAAATACACTGATCTTATTAGGAAAGTAATACCAGAAAAAATCAATTCAGTGCCATAAATTAGAAAAATGAATGAGGCCCTTTGGGGACTGAAATCATCAGCACTTGACTATCCCTTAGCCTAGAGTCAACATCATCTTCTTTACCCAGTTATAAAATAGGTGCTGCAAACATTACCCTGAAAATAGGTGCGACTATGCAGTTGGAATAACTAGATAATGTTCCCTTCGGTACAGTTATTTAAATTGCTTCGGCAGCCACATTTTCAGCCCAAATTATTTTGTAGCAATCGACCTTTACAAAAGAAGAAAAAGAACCAGCTATGAAGCTGACAATTTGATTACCACCTTAGACTATAATCCATGTTCATGAGTGACCTGGAACTCTCATATAAATTGACTCTTTAGACTGAGAATTCTATTTTTTTTTTTATTATTCAAGCCATAAATATATAAAACAGATAACATTCAGGCCCTGGATTTTCAAATGATTTTCCAATTTTTAATTCAATGGATTATTATTAAATTCTACATGTTGCTTTAATTATATAGAATACATTCTGAGAGTTGTTTCTATGAATGAGGTTTCAGGACTTGCTGCCACGCACTGAGTTTCCTTCCTTGTTCTATCAGAGTGGCCCTCTCTTCTGGGATGGGCAGATAACCTGCCAAAGCAGCACCAACCTATGAAGTCACCACCCCTCCGCTGTTGTGCCCTGAAGGCACACATGTTTGGATAAGCATTGACATTTCACCCTTCATCAATGCTAGAATTTAGCACTGATTTCTTACAATGAAGGCTTATGTCTTCAGCCTTTTTCTTATTAATCCTATTACACTTGTCTTTATGAGCTCTCCTAGTTCCTTTCACTCCCTCCGGGGCTTAGCTGCAAATGAGATTTCACATCTCGGTGTAAAATAACATGAACATTTTTCTAGAAAATTAAATAAAAGTCTTCCACCCTGGCACTACATGCCTAGAATCCAATTTCTGGAACCAATGTCTTTCCCAGCGCCTCACTGTCTTCTTGTCATCTCGCTTTTCTTAGCACTGAAGAGCATCCTTCTGCTTTTGTAGTCAGATGATCTATTACTATGGGAAGGAAGAGAGGGCTGGTTTGCATGGTGAAAGTACTGGAGCAGTGGGAGGCAGAACCTGGGAGTTCGGTGACCACATTTCCAAACAATCACATGAGTAGGATTCAAAGCTGGTTACCTCTCGCATGCTTATGCAGTTCATAAACCACCTGTTCTTTACACCTTTAAATAGTCTCTGCTTCTCTCTGCCAGCCTGTGCCATGCTTTCAGTGTGAACTAGCCACAAAAAATCATCATTCAAAGTTTCTCTTTGAAAAGACGTTAGAGTTTCTTTAAAAAAAAAAAAGGCAACTCAAAGGAGAACAAAAAGTCCTTGGCACACTCTGAAAGGTCTGACCCTTTCAAAGAGTCTCAAGTACAGAAGTTTCACCTCCTAATGGAATTAGGTCCAATCACACAAGTCAACCAAATGTCAGTTACCTCAAGAGTCCTCAAAGCATTCCATCCAGCACATCCATGTATGATCAGAGGTAAAGACAATTGTTCACTTTCTTTTTCTAATTCCAGGTAGAATTAATTTCTAATAAATGGAAACATTAAAAAAATAACAAAATAAAATGATTTATTTAAATATTCAGCAGCACCTTTCAGATCTTGCTCCAATTCAGATGGCAGGTGAAATGTTAATAAGATGCAACTTTCAGAAGTTTTACTTATGTATAAATTGGCAATGGATGGCAATGAATTATGCACATGAAAAATATCAAGTAAATCACAGTGTGGTGAAGAGCATGTTATATCATTATCCTAGATTCATTTGGAGCCAAGAAGAAACTCCAGATTTTTAGATTTCAGAAATTAGTTTGGAGAAGATCTTTCACACCCTCTGAGCCTAATATTTTTAATCACTTTTAAAAAGAGGAGAATCTCTACAAAGACACAAGTACAAATGCCTTCACAGAAGGTAACATCAAGTGGAAAGCAGCTAGATGAAAGGCGACAGGGGGTGTATCTTTACATCTAACCTGAAGACATTTATATACTCTAACAGAATTATATAAAACTCATGGCAAACAATATCGCTAAAAAGTTCAATGCAATTAAAAGAACTCACTTATACTGGGCGAGGCTTACTAGATTCTTTTTCCATGAGAGTTCAATCTAAAATTGTTAATTCACTGGATTTTAAAAAAATACTTCTTACTGCAAAGAATCCTCTCCTATAGAAAACAAAATCTTACTGAGAACGGTGTCATCATTAATTAGAAATATTCTAGCCAAGATGATTTCATATAAAGAAAATTGAATATATATTTAAATATTTAACACAAATTTCAAAAGAGGGGTTGACTGCATATATAGAAGGCTCAGATAGAGTACTTGGAAATATAAGTGTGCATATATGCTACTGATATTTTCTATATCATACTTATAAACAAAGTAAAGTACTTTGAGAGCTTGTTATGGAGAAGAGATTTCACCTGCTTTGTAACTGACCATATTAAATTTAAAAAAATCTACAATGTTAAACAGCAAATGTATTTTGATCATGTGACTTCCAGAAAATTTGTTCAGGAAAATTCAGAGAGAATACACCAGGCTTAACACTGAGGCAAGTACAATCAATAGTGATCATGTTCAAAGCATCACAGCCAAAGTGTTTCTAGGCTTCATTAATGAGATGATATGGTTACATCACCTTCTCAAAGACAGGAATTTCAAAGACAGTTTTCAAAAGGCTTAGATTTTTAAAAAAAATTATCTTCTTCCTTTGGTATTTCCCCTGGAATGAATAAGAAGCCTCTAAGACTGCTGATAGATTTACAAATGTCCAGTGCTTATTGTACTAGCCTATCTTGACTCTATCTTCCTTCACACAACAAAAGACACCATGTTGATTTGGCCTCTGTATAGAAGAGAGGGCACTTTGGGTTCTTAAACCTAGAACGCATGTGTCAAACAAGCGTGAACATGAGTTCACATCTCAATCATGACAGTTTATACTGCTTCTGGGTGAATCTCTACTTTTTACATGCCAATTCTCTGAAAGCAAGTAGAATGTTCAATAGCTTCTGTTAAACTGGCACAAGAAATTGAACTGCTCTGCCCAACTTTTCATAAATTTCTATCATCTGACTTTATCCTGTCTACCTTCTAAACAAATCAAGCTCCTTTTCTCATCTTCTGTGGCTCACACCTAGCAGTCCAAAGTCTTTTCTCATATTGTTCCTCTTGCTTAGCATTTTCTTACTTGTCCTTTCACCCAGTGAAATATCAGCCATCGTACAGCTCAAGCTCAAATTCACTCTTCCCTGATGGCTTAACTGACAATCACCTTACCTGATCNATGATCTTCGTTTTCTGAATGTTGAGAAAGCCAACTTTTTCACTCTCCTCTTTCACTTTCATCAAGAGGCTTTTTAGTTCCTTTTCACTTTCTGCCATAATGGTGGTGTCATCTGCATATTTGAGGTTATTGATATTTCTCCCAGCAGTCTTGATTACAGCTTCTGCTTCTTACAGCCCAGCGTTTCTCATGATGTACTCTGCATAGAAGTGAAATAAGCAGGGTGACAATATATAGCCTTGATGTACTCCTTTTCCTATTTGGAACCAGTCTGTTGTTCCATGTCCAGTTCTAACTGTTGCTTCTTGACCTGTATACAGGTTTCTCAAGAGGCAGGTCAGGTGGTCTGGTATTCCCATCTCTTTCAGAATTTTCCACAGTTTATTGTGATCCACACAGTCAAAGGCTTTGGCATAGTCAGTAGGACTCTAATTATATAGCAGGTTTTCTATATGAACTGAATGAAAACAATTGGTTATTGAACATGAAACAATGGGTACTTTAGGAAACCGATATTGTCAAACTATTAGAAAATAATATGTCCATATGGTAAGATATGGAGGAGTTCAATTTTCAAGAGATGTTCAAAGTTTACAACTGGCTTGCTTGGAAAGGGCAGCAGTTTGAGAGCTGGCATGCTGCAACATCTTTGGACTAAAAGGTCACTGGAACCTTTCCTAACTAGAGATAGTCCTCTTTAGAAGGGATTGATATGAACAACTAAAATTAAAGGAGACTTACAACCATGAAGCAGCAAGCATTGCCTCAGATATAGTCTGCACTATATGGAGACAATCTCCTTTCTTCGTAAAATATCTGAGAGAGAAACAGAGTGAATGTAATAAGAGAAACACAAGACAGAGGCCCTTTCTTGACTAAAGTAGAAAGTGAAAAGATCTGATCCCCTTACATTCCTCCAAGTGAACCATTACTCCTGTGTAGACACTAATGGGACTATTTCTTTTGTAAAAAACCCACTTCTGATAAAGTCTCCAGGGTTTATTATTCATGGTTAAAATATACAACTGTATATTCACCAAATTTAGCCTAAGAACACATGTACCAAAATAAATGCATTATAGGGTTTGCAAAAAAAAAAAATGCATTTCTGAACTTCCATCTTGCTTTGGAGGGGAAAAAAAAAAAGCACTTTATAAGATTATGTGACCTCTTGAGTCTCTGTGTTAATGAAGCCTACAGACTCCTCCTCTCAGTGAAATGACTGCCTCCTTGCTAAATAAAGATTCCTTCAACTTAATTATCATATGAGGATGCCCTGATACTGAAATAAAAAGGATAAGGTAATATTAGTTAAGCCATCCCTGTGGGGGTTCTTTCAAACTTGCTGCTGCTAACAAGCAACTGCCTTACACAGAAACCAGACCCAGTTTAACTAATTTTACATTTAGGTATTAATAATGCATAATAAGCCATGTCTGATATGACAAATTACAATAACTATTAAACCATTTGCCCATCCAATATATCTGATTAATCATGACACACCATGTGACAAAGACAAACCTCTCAATTTTTTTAAGAGAAAGCTAAGTGAATTGAAAAATAGACTAAATGCAATATTTCTCACTGGTATTAATGAACCTGATTCCAGATTCCCATATTGCCTTGGTAAGGAGAGCAAAAAAATCCTGTTACTTCCTTCTTTTAATTCTTTGTGTCCATCAAGCTGCCGAGTGAAAGGCAACACTTTCTGACAATCACATTTGTGTCAAAGGCACTTTTCTCCATGAATGCAGGGAGCTGAAAAGATTGTGCCCAAAAAAAGCCTAGAGGAAAGACAAGCAATCTGTCAAATGGTTTCACCCTTAAGAATCTCTTATACTGGGTCTCGCAAGTAGAGGTCCACAGGAACATGTGGAGAATGAATCCTCGACCATTCAAAGCAATATCTAAAATGGTACCCAGGATTGTCAAAAGCCAAGTGTCTAACTGCTCACACTGCTGCTGCTGCTGCTGCTGCTTCCAAACATAGATACAAAAATATTCTCATATTGTATAATCTTGGACAACTTAACCAATTCTCTTTTTGACTCAGTCTTGCATTGACAAAATAAATATGTTAACAGTATTATACACATTTATCAATATTAAAAAGTGCTATCACAAAGTAAAGGTTCATAAATATTATCCATTATTAATACCATTGTGGTGAATATACCCAAAGGTGGCCCCAGTGAGCCTGCCTGCTGGTGTTCACACCTTTGTGTAAATCCTCTTGAGTTTGGGCAGGACCTGTGACTTGTTTTTCATAGACAAAACATGGTAAAAATAATGCGATGTCCCTCCTGTGATTAGGTTCTATTACATAGCAAAGGTGATGAGAAATGTCGCCTCCATGATTATGTCACATTATCAAAGACCTCATTTGCTGACACTGATGCCAGAGACTCCTCCAGAGTGTGATGAAGTAAGCAGTCACACTGGGAACGCTCACATAGAAAGGAACTGCAGGCAGTCTTTGGGAAAAGAGGGCAGCCTCTAGTCATTAGTCAGCAAAAAGTTGGGGTTCTCAACTACATAGGTTGTAAAGAAATGAATCCTGCCAAGAACCTAAAAAAGCTGAAATGTGATAGATTCTTTCAGAGTTGAGCCTCCAGAGAGAGCACAATCCATGTGGCAAAGTGACTGTAGTCTTGTGAGATGTGGAACAGGGATCCTAACCAAAATGCCCAATTTTCTGACCCACAGAAACCATAAGATTATAAATAATGTGTTGCTCTAAGCTGCTACATCTGTGGTGATTCATTACATTACTAAAGATAGCTAATATAATTAAGTATAACAAAATGTTAGGCAACAGGAAGAACATACTTCTTACATAAAGAACATACTGCCTAAGATTTTTGAATAGATATTAACAGAGTTGGCAAAACTTAAATTCTCTTAAAGAGTTCACAGAACTTAAAGGTAGAAGAGATGCATCTTAGACATGATCAGGTCTAACCCGTCTTCATATCACTTTGCAAGTAAAACGACCAAGCTCCAAAATGGTTATATAACGGGCTGGAAGTCATGGGACCAGCTAATTGTAGAGCTGGAACTTGAAATCAAGTCTTCTGACTTGATGCTACCTATCACGACACTGTTGCCAAAGCTGTGATTTCCCATTTCAGTGAGAATGTGTTGATTTCTGAGTTAGTATTATTTAAATCAAAGAGCAAGGATCAATACTGACTAGATCTTAAATGATCATCTGACTTATTGATATGCAACTTTATCTCCAGTTCACTTACCATCATTCTGATATGGCTTGCTTTTAAGGTAACACTGGGTTGATGTGGTATCTAGCAAGCCCCAACTGTAGAAGAAACACAGTAAAAATCTCCAAAATGCAGAGCAACCAAGGCTCTGTCAGAGAGTATAAAAGCACTGAGATGAAGGGTAAAAGGTTCAGTTAATCCATGAAAATGTCACCATCTACTTGGGATCTCAGCCTTAAGGATAAGTGTCACAGACTATTGTCAGATGGTGCCAGCAGCCAGAATGGCTAAATTGACTCGAGTGATGAGTGTGGTAACAGATGCTATAATCAGGCTGCCTGTATGCTCAATCAGATGATGTGACCATATTAAAATCAGAACGTCATTCAAAACAGCATATTTTGTCCCAATTTTTATAGCGTTTTGTTAATCAGATTCTCCCTATCACAAATTAAAAACTCCAATGTCTCTCTATTTCTCCTCCACCAACATTCTCCAGATGAAGGTGTCCCAGAGATCTAATGTACAACATTGTGACTAGTTAATGCTGTATTGTATATGAGAAATTTGCTCAAAGAGAAAGGTAAGTATGGAGGTGGTACATATGTAAAGTAGCTTGATTATGGTGATTATTTCACTATGTGTGTCTGTATATATGTATATATACATATATATATATAAAAGCATTAAGTTGCACTCATTAAACACATACATTTTTTAAACTGTCAACTATAACTTAACGAAGCTGGGTAAAATGTTTAAGAGATATTATGTCCAGACTATATTAGAAGGTTTAAGAGATATTATATCCAGACTATATCTGTAAATTTTTACATAGAACATATTTTAAAAATATAACTGAATATACATTCTGACAGTGGGACAGAATTTTGGAAATCAGGATTATTCTGAACATCATTGTCATGGATCTGTTTTTCTTACTCTTGTATCTGTTCCCTTCACTAGTTTGGATCACACTTATTTTACTTACTATCTGAGTAATTTAAGAGTTATTTTACCACCCTAACTTTGAACCTCTTCATGAATATCTTGCATGCTAGAAGATGGTCTTTGGTATAAACAGAATCATATATATGTAAAATATTTAGTAGAGTATTGATTATATAAATTGTTGCCTTTGTCTTTTCTCCTAATTTTCCCCAAGGAAAGCAACTTTCTATTTCTCTGTAGTCTTCTGGACCTTTGAACAGAATAGCATAGCAATCCCAAACATATTAAGGTATATTTATATTTTTTGAATTAAGAAGCATGTGTTATTACAGTGAAGCTTCAAGTTAAATCTAGCTATGTCTTAAAAGTTTATATGGTGCCTCTGTGGACAGCACGGAGTCAAGCATAGACCTACAAAGCCTTTGTCCAAGCATGGTGAAGGACAAAGATCCATTCCTAGTTATAAGACAGCCAACCTTTTAGCAAATGAAGGGGAAAATTGAATTTAATTCAGAAAGGGGAAACAAATCCTCCTGTCCAGTAAATTTCTTTAATCAACAAAGTGGTTTCTCAAGACTCATTCAATGTCACAAAGCTTGCTAAGAGCCCCCTCCACACCCCTCACTGAGATACACAAGGTAAGTTGTGTATCACAGTAAGTTCTTATTTCAGAAAAATCAAGAATACATTCTCTTAGGAAGAAACATAGAAAATTACACCGGCAAAAAGAATTTGCCAAAATAGCATAAAGGTGTTTAGAAATATTTAATATACTCTCATTTATCTTTAAATCGAGCTTAGAATAGAAACAGAATCAATACAAAAGAAAATATTATTAGTAGACTTGTCAAATATTAAGAACTGAATATACTGTAATTCTCTGGCTTTCTCCCATGGTACAACTACAAATGTTTGAAAAAATAAAGTAATAGCACATGTAATTTACCCAGTGATGTTTCACAGCTTGTTTTGCTAGGAAAGGTAAGTATATGAGCAAATCTGTCAGTAACCCCAGCATAAAATGAGGGTGGAGCTGGGATCACAAAGTAGTAATGTCACATTCAAATACTTTAAAAAAAATACTGGTAATACACAAATTTAAGTCTTAAAAATAAAAAGCTTTTATCACATATTTTATTTTTATCTTACTTATATATTCCTAATATTCTTTTTATGTATTCTTTTACACTGTGTCTGTACAATTCTCAGATATTTGAATGAAGAATAACTGATAATTTAAATATGTGAGCATATTGCCTATTCAACTGTTAAGCATGTAGATATTCTGAAATATCTTAATATCCAGAAATATCCAGCTATTTTATGCCATTTAGAGAAAAGTCATGTATTAAACTAATTTTTAAACATCAATATCATATACTGAAGTAAATACTTCTATTTGTACAGTTATTTTTGAGGTTTTTCTTTTTCTATAAGCTACTGGTCAATTTCCTACTTATAATTTATAATATATTTTAATTTTTTTCTAGATAAAAAAGTATCTTCTCCACCATTACATTGATTTTCTTTTCAATTATTTTGGCAGCCATCGTTTCCTCTTCTTTTCTTATCTTTTCCTATTCCATTTCCAGGTCTTGTGCTCTATACGTGTCTGCTGAGTATGTTGTTTAGTCTCTTTTTCTTTTGGAAAAAGTCTCAGAAAGCAATATTTTCTTTCTGCAACTGTGATTGTAAGATTGGAAAGGAGAAAAAGGCAAAAGGGCATATATTTCCCAGTAATCAGTATCGCTGAGATGGTTAGGGGATGTTTCTCCCTTTAGCAGGAAGAGAAGGTGGGGTGGGCAACATTTTGACCCATCCACAGAGCTATACATTTGGTGTTTTATTTCTCTTTTACATGAAGATGTAAGTGTTCCATGGACGGCAGAGAAGCTTACCTAGTCCACAGAGCAAAAGTAATGTGATTGCACCACTTATGTGGCATTTTAATAAACTGGGTGTTTGTTTATAGACTATATAAACAGATATAAATCTATATTTTCTAATCAATTAAGTAGTTAAACACAATTCATGTGTAACTGACTATGTTATATGCACTGTGATTTCTATAAACTTAATTTTTCAGAATATGGATTCCTCACATTAAACTTTCTCAAATGGATTTTCACAACCTCCAGACTCTGAAGCATAAATCAGAAATCTGTTCTTCTAGCCCAATGCTTCAAGAACACTCTGTGACTGTCAGATTTCTCTTCGAGCAGCTTTAGTTACCATAGATTCTCAAGCCATTATTTTGTGTGTGTGTGTGTGTGTGCTCCCCCAGAGAGAAATATACAATGGACCCTCTGTTTTCTTTTTCGCTCCATCACTGAATTAAGGTTGGCCTACAAAAATACTAAAAGTTTAATTTCAAGCCCAAGTGCTCAGTGCATGTTTAAGGGAAAGGTGAGTTCACACGAAATGCATGTTGGCTGAGTATACACATGTAAAATGAAGAAGAGGAATGAGACAGAATCTGGACATACTACAGCAGAAACATATGTCTAAACCATCATGAGGACTGAGGCCAGACTCTGTAAATGTTACTTTTTGGTAAGACTAAAATACATATGGATTTTTCATTTTACTTTGCATAAGCAGAGGAAACCATGATAATGATTTGGTTTTATCTACTACTTTCTTTACAGAAATCAAAAGGTTTAACAGATACTGGTTTATCTTCTCAGGTATGTTCTTTTTTATACTTGTCTCTCGACTGCCAAACTTCTAAAACAACCCTAATATTAATTTTTCATTAAATCGATTGTGACTTAAAGTAGTAAGACTCTATAGTAGTCAACCTGTGAATAACAGAAAAATTTAGTTGTTATGCGTAGTCATTGGATGCTTTCCCCCACCCTCTTGTTCTCTCCTGCATAAAAACGGGAGTTATTTTGAGGAAGTGTCTCATACATCTCAAACCACTTCT
>SJYX01023854.1:119236-150074 GCA_006410675.1 Oreotragus oreotragus | reverse complement strand
TGTGTGTGTGTGTGTGTGTGCTCCCCCAGAGAGAAATATACAATGGACCCTCTGTTTTCTTTTTCGCTCCATCACTGAATTAAGGTTGGCCTACAAAAATACTAAAAGTTTAATTTCAAGCCCAAGTGCTCAGTGCATGTTTAAGGGAAAGGTGAGTTCACACAAAATGCATGTTGGCTGAGTATACACATGTAAAATGAAGAAGAGGAATGAGACAGAATCTGGACATACTACAGCAGAAACATATGTCTAAACCATCATGAGGACTGAGGCCAGACTCTGTAAATGTTACTTTTTGGTAAGACTAAAATACATATGGATTTTTCATTTTACTTTGTATAAGCAGAGGAAACCATGATAATGATTTGGTTTTATCTACTACTTTCTTTACAGAAATCAAAAGGTTTAACAGATACTGGTTTATCTTCTCAGGTATGTTCTTTTTTATACTTGTCTCTCGACTGCCAAACTTCTAAAACAACCCTAATATTAATTTTTCATTAAATCGATTGTGACTTAAAGTAGTAAGACTCTATAGTAGTCAACCTGTGAATAACAGAAAAATTTAGTTGTTATGCGTAGTCATTGGATGCTTTCCCCCACCCTCTTGTTCTCTCCTGCATAAAAACGGGAGTTATTTTGAGGAAGTGTCTCATACATCTCAAACCACTTCTCACAACCATAGAGTCCCTTCCTGTTTTCTTTCCTGGTTACTACACTCTTTCATCTCATGCTAGATATTGTCACCTCTCTGGTCTTCCTCATACTCCCAAACAACCAGGGCAAAATAAAAGACAGAGAAGGCTTCAGAGACAGGACTTGGCACTAACAAACTCTAAAGTAACTAAAAACAGGCGTTTTGTTCTTATCCTATCCTATGTGGTACCTAATACTCTATTCCTAGACAAATATGCTTTCAAAAAAGTATCCAATACAAATAATTTTTTGGACTACTGTCCAGCTAAGTACCAGATACGATCTATGAGTTAAATGAGGGTGAAGCTCACAGTTGTGTGGCATGTAACAATGGCTTTAAAAGGTATTTATGTACATAAACAATGTTCTTAATAAAGGTTATCAGTTATTACTCTCCAAGTATACTCACATTTGGTTACTTCTGTGCCAATTAAAATAACATTCAAAGAGAAAGACATTCAATCTTCAGCTTCTTCTATTTTCTACTGCTTTGATTTAATACAGACAAAGTTAGGGAAAGAAAGGAAGTACTTTTAAGACCGATGCCAAAAGCTGGGGAGAAGCATTTTCTATTCCTTGTTATAAATTTCTATTCATTCCTATTCAAAACTGAGGAGAAAAGATAAAGTAAACCAAGGTATATTTTTATTCCTAAATATTCAGTCGAGCTTATCTTATCCTGAAATTCTTCTAAAGGTAAAAAAAAAAGTGGAATCCCAGTCAAATCACTTATTCATCTCAAGAAGTTACACGGCCTGACCATAACACCAGGCATAAGATACCTGCCATTACCATTGTTCCTCACAAAGCATTTCTGAGTCCATTTCTACATCCCCTCCTTGGGGACTAACTATCACATTTTTTCTAAACTCTCTGAGAGTAGAAATTATCTCAATTTTATTTATTCCAAGTGAATGACCTTTTTGATATTTTGAGCCATATATAAAATTACTAATTGTCAATGATTGGAAAAAAGAGACCCCCAGTTCCACACCCACCCCCTGCCCTGCCTCGAAAAGAAAAAAAAAAAAAAAAAAGATGGAGTGCTTTAAGGAATAAAGCAGGTTCCAGGCTAGGAAGGGAAAAACATTTAGGGAAAATAAGAAGATACCTTCTCAGGTAGCTGGTAGAGGATAATGGCTGAATGGCAGAAAGGATGCAGAAAAGTGGGCATTCTTTCATTTATGTATTAGTTGTTGAGTATTTTTTTTGGCTCACCATTTTTCTAGATGATGGGGATTCACCACTGAATAAGATTGGCAAGGATCCATGGGAGGAGTCAGATAAAAATAATGTCAGATGGCAATAAATTCTATGAAGACACTAAACAAGAATGATAGGATAAAAAGTGCTAGAGTTATTTTGATTAGCTGGTTTTAAAAGGCCTCTGGGAAGATGATATTTGAGTTGAAACCAAAATGACAAGAATGAATCAGTCATAAAAAGATTCAGGTAAATATCTAGGGCAGAAAAACAAGCTGCAGAAAAGAAAGAGGATGCAGGGAACATAGGGGCCAAGCACAGGAATCCTTTGTAGACACTGACTATTCTTAGCATCGAGATAGAGCCAGTTAGACCAAGGGCCTTCAGTAGGTTCTGTACACTAAAATGGACAAAACAAGTTGCCTAAACTTTACATTGCCAAGTCTGATAAAAACCAAATGAAAGCAAAATAAAAAGTTAAAGTATTCTGATTACCCTTAGAGAAAGACTGGTTTGAAGACTTAATTCAAAAATATCTTGACAGATAAGGATATAGACCAATTCTGAGGCTATAGCTAACTGGAGTGTGTGAGTGAAGTCGCTCAGTAGATTCCAACTCTTTGCAACCCCATGGACTGTAGCCTAGCAGGCTCCTCTGTCCATGGGACTTTCCAGGCAATAGTCCTGGAATGGATTGCCATTTCCTTCTCCAGGGGATCTTCCCAACCCAGGGATCGAACCCAGGTCTCCCGCATTGTAGACAGGCGCTTTACCATCCGAGCCACAGGGGATGTCCNTCCAACTCTTTGCAACCCCATGGACTGTAGCCTAGCAGGCTCCTCTGTCCATGGGACTTTCCAGGCAATAGTCCTGGAATGGATTGCCATTTCCTTCTCCAGGGGATCTTCCCAACCCAGGGATCGAACCCAGGTCTCCCGCATTGTAGACAGGCGCTTTACCATCCGAGCCACAGGGGATGTCCACAGCTAACTGGAGCAAATTTCAAATGCTTGGGGTGCAGCAGGAGGCAGAGTTTTTACTGCTCTGCAGAGCAAAGAGTTCCAGAGAGGACCCATCTCCTAGAGGACCCTGGGTTCTCCACCTGCTTCCTCTCTGACCACTTTCTCCTCCTCTCGGGACTTTTCTAGCTCTTTCATTCTCTAGCACTCTCCTCTAACACTTCTCTTTCCTCCAGGCCTACTGCTGTCCTTCCCAAACTTGTTTGTCATACAAAGGTTTACTATTTATATATTCAGGAGCTTCTGAATACATCTGTTTTACAGTCGTTTTCTTTGCAAAAGATCGCTTTTATCCATATCAGCAAAATAAACTATATAAGGACTGTCAGGAAATTTTGGAAATAGTCTTGTTATTTAGAAGCAGATGTTAAAATGACATCTGTGAAAATTGAATTTTACCTGTGTAGAATTTATTATGCATCCTTCTCTTCATACAGTGTTATCATATTTTCTCATTTTTATATATGTTCTTTTACTAAATGGGTATATTCAAATGCAGCCAACTATAGGCTAACAAAAGTAAAAGTGAAAGTCTCTCGGTCATGTCAGACTCTTTGTGACTGTATAGTCCATGGAATTCTCCAGGCCAGAATACTGGAGTGGGTAGCCTTTCCCTTCTCCNTCCCTGCTGCCCGCGCAGGTGGCCGCGTGCGCGCAGACGGTGGTGAGCCTCGCGGCCGCTGCGCAACCCACACCGCCCGCGTCGCCAGAGCCGCCGCGCCGGAGCCCCGCGCCCCCAGCGCCCGGGCCCGCGCGAGACAAGGCGGCGGGCAAGCGGGGCCCGGACCGCGGCAGCCCCGAGTACCGGCAGCGACGCGAGCGCAACAACATCGCTGTGCGCAAGAGCCGCGACAAGGCCAAGCGGCGCAACCAGGAGATGCAGCAGAAGCTGGTGGAGCTTTCGGCCGAGAACGAGAAGCTGCAGCAGCGCGTGGAGCAGCTCACGCGGGACCTGGCCGGACTGCGGCGCTTCTTCAAGCAGCTGCCCGGCGCGCCCTTCCTGCCCGGCGCGGGGGCGGCGGACGCGCGGTGACGCGGGGGTTGCGCGGGCTGCGGCCGCATTGCCTGGAGCCGCCGGGCCGGACTCCCGCGCTTGGCCGGGACTCGGACAGCTGCCGCGTGGACCCTAAGTTACTGTGACGGCAGCTTCTCTACATCCTACGCGTAGGATGCAGCTAAGGTACATTCGTAAAAGAGACTTTTCCGACAAGCCTTTGTACTGTAGATACGAGGGAAAGACTGAGCATGCTCACTTTTTTATACTGATTTTTACAGTATTTGTAAGAATAAAGACGCGTTAGACCCACTTTGAGTCCTGCGCTCGCGGCCCTCCGAACCCGCAGGGGAGGGCGCGTCTGGCTGACTAGCACCCCGGGGCCGGTCATCCCGGGTTGCTTTGCTTCTCAAACAGGCCGAACTCCACCTGCGGACGTACTGGTTATCTTGCCGAGATCCGTTCGGGTGGAAGGTGCCGGCTCCCGGGAACATGTTGGAAACCCATTGGAGTGCGTCCCACCTCGAGTGGGGGTCTAGGGCCAAGGAGAAGGGGGCTCGGTTACCCGAAAACCAGCCCGACTCATCTTGGCTTTCATGGGATTTGCTTTCACTTTCCTCACTTCTGTAGTCAGCTTCAAGTAGATTTTCCAAGTGCGTGAAGTACAAGTCATGTAGGAGATGGAAAGGACAGTCACAAAGCTACCTAAAACTGGCTACCTTGCCAGTACTTGTAATGTTTCAAAGATTAACCTGGACGAATAAATAAAGTCGTTGCCTTTCACCCATGAGAGTGGGTACTGGGCAGCCTTTCTTTGTCTTGGCTGCTACCTCTATATTATGTAATTTATTAACTGTGGCCTGTCATGATTATATTGTCATAAGGGAGGAAACAAAATCTTTAGTGTCCAGAGATAATTAATCCGAGGTTTTACTTTTAACTCGTACACTCTGCCAACAACGTGAACGATGACCCAGCTCTCCTGTGGCGGGGTGGCCTTGTCTCTGCACCCAGTGCTAACCAGACCTGTTGTTCTCTCACTTTATCTATACTTTACCGATAACAGTTTGACCTGTGACACAGTGCCCCCAGAACATTTTCCAAAAAATAATGAACTGCAAAGCACTTAGGTTGGACACTGACTGTGCAGGGCAGTAACAGACGAGAGGACAAAGGTTTGCTTGCCCTTTGCTGGGTATTCTTTGGGGAAATGTTAAAAGAAATGGGGAGAAAAACCTGTTGAATCATGGTAAAATCTGAACAGAACACTTTAAAATTACAGTAGGACAAAATTTTTCTACTGTATTATCTAAAATAAATACAAAGGCCTGAAGCTTATTTAAGTTTTAACATGCAGAAAGGTAATAAATATATAATCACAGAAAAAAGCATTTTGATTTATAGTTTACAAAGCCATTTTATTAACATGAAGTTCCATTTCAAGATCATAAAGTACATTCACTCTGCCCAGGGTTCAGAATACCCAAACCACCACCACCTCTCAGCCACTTGGTAAAGTTCACAGATCCCGTGGCCGTTGCCAGCGTTCTCAAGAGGCTCTCCCCTCGCTCAGGCTCAGGAGCTCGACCTCCTCCAATCCCATGCTGCTGGTCGGGTGGGTGGTGATACACCGGACAAAACAGGTTAATGGCCCCACCTCCTTTCCGAGGACACTCCTCACTTCGTAACTCTGCAGGGAGGAGAGGCAGGCTGGTTAGAGCAAACAACCCTGGACACCCTGTTCCCCGGCGACTTAGCACACCACAGCCAGAGCAGGAGGCCCTTCCCTGGCCCGTGACCCTTTCCGGAGGTGAGAATAGGCTGCGATACAAGCAAAGGAACTGCTTTTTTCTGGTAGCTGAGTTCATTTTTACACAAGAACATCAAGAATGTCTCTTATCAATGTCTGTCAGTGGATACAAGGTGCACACCTCTCAGCTAGGACAGAAGCTGGTGGGGAGCACACGTGAAGCTGGCCCCGGGTCCCAGCGGGAGCTCCATCATGCCTGCCACTGATTCCCACTTGCGCAGTCAACCAGCACTTCTGGTCAAGGACTTGCTCTGCCTGCCTCAACGAGGTCTCATCTCTCCCAGAGCTGCCCTGAGCTGAGCGCCTCTCCCCATGCTGTAGAAAGGCCTTCCGTCTCACTGTCTGATGACAATCTCAGGGAACAGATTAGCCGTGGGCACTCATCATGTCCACGTGGGAATGCAGAGCTCCAGGTGGTGGGGCCCGGGGACCAGGTGGGGGAGTATCTTGTGCCCTCCTGGTCTCCAGGTATCAGACCTCGGGACACTTTCTTTGGGGGAATAGGGCTGAATATAAAGAGAGGCTTATTGGTTTAGAGGAAGACTGAAGCCCCAGAAGGAAGGGAAGTTCCTCCGCAGGACCTGAGGTGCAGTGCTGGGGCTCCTCCCAGCCCTGCTCTGTGCCAGACACCTGATGGATGTCTGTGATCACTGAGTTCAGTGCTAACTTGCCCCTTCCATCATTGACGTGTCCTGGCAGGGAGACCCAGGCCGGGCGGTCAGACAGCATGGCCAGGGTTGGCGTGTCTGTGTTCCTGATGGGCGCCTCACTGCCCTCACCCCGTGTCTGGCTTCTTGTGAGCATGGTGTGGCGGGACGGGGCCATCTTCTGCTCTGCTCAGGACCAGACGCATGCCGTGAGGGGATCCAGACCGTGCGGGTGTCTGGCTCAGGGCCCAGCGAGGTCCCAGCCTACAGGAGCATAAGGGCCAGCCAGGGACTGGGGACATCTATGACCCCAGTCTAGCCTTGTGACTGCTGCCCAGCAGAGCCGCGTCCAGACAGTGGGTCTGTGTGCACAGCGTGGACACACTGAGCCCTGAGATGGCTCCTTCTGCAGCAGTAAATGTCCAGATTGGTCTGGGATGTGGACGCTGTGAAGCCAGCTCACTGCAGTCCCCAACTCCCACCTACAAGACAGGCACAGCACCAAATGCTGTTTCCCCACCATGGTTCACAGGGAGCTCCGACCTCCCTGGTAGCATGTTTAGGTAAAGCGGGGAAGAGAACTGAGGTTCAAGCAGGTGAAAAGGGGAAATGAGAGGATGAGACTGGACAGTGTGGAGGCCTCCCACTGGGCTCCTGTGGCCAAGACATCAAGGTCACAGGCCCTCGGTCACTCCCAGGGCTTCTGTGCTCATGAGGGGCCTCGTACAGGCGCAGTGGCAGGAAGGTGGCAGAGATGCTGGAGAAGGGGGCGGCAGGTTCCCACTCAGGGCTGGGAGGGCCATGGTGATGCTGTATGCCGCTGTGTCGTCTATGAGGGCTTCCCATGTGTGTATCCACGGGGGGCCCAGGTCCCCTGGATATAAGCACTGAACTCTGTCTTGGAAAGAAAAGTCTGAAAAATACCCTCTTATTAAAATGCCAGGTTTGGCAGCTATAGTTTTCAATAATAACTATCATTTATAAATGGAGATTTACTTATATCTATATTTGGGGGAAATTAACATGAAGAAGTTAAAAACAATCACACTACCAAACTCACACGTGCTAGTCCTATGAATACATGTATTTGTGTATGTGAGTATAAAACGTGCTTCTGTTTTTAAAAGGTATGGTGTATTTTATTTGACTCTTGCTGAGTGATGTCACTCAGGTAGACTGGTGGGTGTGACCACTGCCTTTACTTCTGAAGCTGGACCTTGTTAAGTGGAGGCCTGAGACCCAACACTCCTGGGTCCTGACCAGAAGGGGCACAGTTTGTTCTGGGAATGCAGTCATGGTTCTCATGGAGAGTCACCTGATTCTTTGCAATTTGTGAATATACGTCCGCACCCGAAACTGAGAGTCCAGGCGATCTTCATGGCCAATGCCCCCACGCAGGTCTCACCCACACCCGGGTCCACTCCCTCCCAGGCAGACATAAAGCCTGAGAAGCCACTGAGGGCAGAGGCGGGGTTGGGGGTGATGAGCTTGGCACCTCCCCAGTCCTACTGGCCTCGCCTCTGCCAGCAGAGCAGCACAAAGGGGACACTGAGGTGCTCGCCACTGGGCCTCTTGGCCAGAGCACTGCTGCACACGCCCCACACACGTGGATCACATACACACAAGCACACACAAGCCTCCTGAGCTGTCTAGGATGCAAGCAGTCAAGAAGTCGAATGTGTGGGAGGTACAGCCTGCCTCCATTAAAAGGGAATAAGTGAATGAGTGGATTCCTACCAGGCCCTTCAGACTCCAGGCCCCTGAAGAGAGCAGGAGGTCGAGGGCCACTGTCCAGGGAGCCTGGGGCCCAGGAAAGTCACCCAAGTTACTGCAGGGCCCGTGGGTGCTCTGGGTGCCATCCCCAAGCACTTGGCCATGGGCCTCGATTCGTTCTGCTGTGTTCTTGAGAACTCCCCCAGCATCCTCCACGGTAACAAGTTCCAAATGGCTCTGACACAGACAGAGCTCTCCTCCCTGAGGGCGCAAGGTGAGGTGGACCTGCCATATTTAGCGTCTGTTTAAAGCCCCCTACCTTGGAACTCTCCAATCCATGAGCCTTACCCAAGGACCAACAGTCACCGAACCACGGGCTCACCACCCATGAAACACAGGACTTCCATCTGAAGAGAACACACTCAGGGTCCCTGTCGTCCCCACCCAGGCTGGCTACCCTCTAGGTGTCACTTGTGAAGACTGCAATGACCTTCCCTCTGCGGGTCTCTTTGTATCCGACAGGAGCCCTGTCCCTGCGGCCTCTCCAGTCAGCGTGGCCTCTGCCCATCTTGAGGACAGCAGGGAGGATGGGGGCTGGCTGCTGGAACTGCTGATTCCCATCGCACTTGCACACGATCAGGGACACCTGTCCACAACCCTCCTCAAGACATCGGTCCCCACCACATAGCAGCCCCTTGGATGAAGGTTTGTTGGAGGGAGGGGGTGGGGGGTCACCAAGTTGCTCTAAAGAGGTGCATGAGGCCAGGGATTCGAGCTGGAGCCGCAGCCAGACCAGGGCTCCTTACAGATTCTGTGCACAGACATTCTGATTTACTAAAAACTCTGACATCTGGTATAAAGTGAAGAGTGTAATAAGGACCACTTCTCCCCAACCCCTAAGCCCAGGAGGGGCTGGCAAGCAGCTAGAAGGGCTGCATGGAGCCTCCAAATTCAGGCTGGATGCAGAGTGGGCCTGTGGCTGTGGGAACGTGTAGCTCTGCCGATGTGAGTGTCCTCTTTGCCAGCAACTGCCAGAGCTGTGCACGTCTGCCACCTGAGTTTTGAGCCCGAGGGCAGACACGCAAGCCCCTCACAGGCTTCCACACAGCTCTGACATGGACAGAGCTCTCTGCTCCATAAGGGTGTGAGGCAAGGCAGGTGTGTGAAATTAGGTGGGTGTGTAAGGGAATGCAAGTGTGTAAGGTAAAGTGGGTGTGTAAGGTGAGATAGCTGTGTAAGATAATACCAGTGTATAAGGTGAGCTGGATGTGTAAAGTGAGATGGGTGTGCAAGGTGAGATGGGTGTGCAAGGTAAGGTAGGCATGTAGGTGAGGTGGGTGTGTAAGGCAGGTGTGTAAGGTGAGGTGGGTGTGTAAAGGAATGCAGGTGTGTAAGGTGATATGGATGTGTAAGGGAATGCCAGTGTGTAAGTTGAGGTGGGAGTATAAGGTAACAGTGTGTAAGGTAACAGGTATGTGAGGTAAGGTGGGTGTGTAAAGTGGGTGTGTAAGGTGATATGGATGTGCAAGGAGGTAGATGTGTAAAGTGAGATGGGTATGCAAGATAAGGTAGGCATGTAGGTGAGGTGGGTGTGTAAGGTGAGGTAGGTGTGTAAGGTGAGGTGGGTGTGTAAAGGAATGCCACTCTGTAAGTTGAGGTGGGTATGTAAGGTAACAGGTGTGTAAGGTAAGGTGGGTGTGTAAGGTAATGCCAGTGTGTAAGGTGAGATGTGTATGCTCAGGTGGCAGTCTCTTTTAGGAGCATGCCTCACACCTCTTCACAAAGCCACCACCATTAAGTCAGGGCAGCTCTGAGAGGTTTCCATGCACTCAGACTCTAGAATACCCAGCAATTTAAAAACTGTATGTCTCAGATAGCTGTTCTATTAGGTCTAACTTGAAACCTTGAGACCATTCTATCACAGTGGAAGCCAGGGGACAGAGCCCCAGGCTCTGCTCCTCGTCTCCTACAGGACTGATGAGAAGAACCTCAGTTCCGAAAGGGAAAGGCCTGAGTCAGAGGAGGAAGCAGGGACCGAGCTGAGCTTCTAGAGTCTGACCTCTGTTGGTGCCCAGCACACGAGGAACAGGGAGAGGGGAGAAGCACACACCCAGGGGCTGGGCCTCCACTTACCCCATCCTCGCAGGCAGCGAACCTCAGGAGCGAAGAGATGCTGTCTTGTAGCAGCTGCAAGAACCACCAAGGGGGCTGGGTCAGCACCCCACCCCATTCACCGCAAACACACCTCCCAGGGACTGACATGTGGCTGGAGGCCACCAGCTCCACTGCAGAGACTTGAGCCTTCCCTCCCCAGGAAGAGACCAGGAGAGGCAGCCCCCGCCTGGCCACAGGTGAAGGGGCCCTGGAGGTGGACACGGATGCACCAGCCCCTGCCCGGTCCTACCTTGACCCTGACTGTGCACCGGGGTCGTGAGGGGGAGTCCAGGAAGACCTGCAGGTGCCTCCTGAGGATGGGCGAGGTGACCACGTGGGAGCAGTCCCTACAGGAGAAGGTGCCCCTGCTGTTGGAGACAAGAGGACAGACAGTGAGAGCCTGGTGGGGACTGACATGCCCTGCACCCCGGTGTCTGGGCGTCATGTTCAGAAACCCAGGTCTTGACACAGGCCTGAAGCAGCTTGGGCACAGAGATCTGGCCACTTGTGGAGTGGCCAGAGGAGGGAGAGACCTGGCAGGGAGCTCACCCGGCTGAGCGCCCAGCCAACAAGGGGTGGGGCCAGGCAGACCTGCTCTGGTCACCTGCGTCCCTGCTCCTTCCTGCCTCCCAGGAACTTGGCTCCATGCTCTCACCGTCTCCAAGCCCTGCCCTGCACTGTCTGGTCTGGGCCTGAGACCACCACCCAGGAGGTGTCCAGCAGCAAGAAAGTGAGGGCGCCCTGGGTGCCTCTAACGGCCAGTGGGGCCAGAGGACTGGCTCAGAGGATGGGCCCAGGGTGTGTGGGGGGCAGGGGGCAGTAACGCTGGGCAGGAAGCTTGCAAAGGGTCGCCTGTGCGGTCACCAGCGTGCCACACGTTTGTGTTTGCCCTGAGTTCTTTCTCTCCCATCTGACAACAGAGGAGCTGAGGAAGCCTGCTCTTTTCTCTTCTAGGACCAGAGGAGCCTCAGGGAGCAGCAGGAGCCCAGTGGTGACTTGGGGAGAAAACACGCCCGGCCTCCTCCGGCAGCTTGGCCGCCCCATGTGCCCCCTTGGCCCCAGGCCGCAGGGTTCCTGGTGGCTGCCCCCTACCTGTCTGCCAGGCTCCGTTCCAGTCTCTCGCTGCCACACAGATCACACACAGGCCACGAGCAGGCGGTGCTCTCGTCCACAGCGACCACGGTGCCTGGGATCAGGGAAGAAGAGCTGGGCTCAGAGGCGGCTCTGTCCCCCAGCCTCTCTGTGCCCCTCAGGTCACAGATGGTAACGGGAGGTGCCCAGGTTTGTTTCCTCAATTTGTGAGTTTATATAAATGCTCCTAAACTTATTATTATTACTTCCCTGGTGGCTCACATGGTAAAGCATCTGCCTATAATGCAGGAGACCCAGGTTCAATCCCTGGGTTGGGAAGATCTCCTGGAGAAGGAAATGGCAACCCACTCCAGTATTCTTGCCTGGAAAATCCCATGGACGGAGGAACCTGGTAGGCTATAGTCCGTGGGGTTGCAAAGAGTCGGACACGACTGAACAACTTCACTTTCACTTTCAAACTTATTATAATTCCCATTTATTGCACTAAATTACAGCAAAGGACAAGTTTTAAAGCATAAGCCTATTACCACCTACCCAAGTATTTTCATCTTTGCCTTCTCTCAGCATGTGTGTTATGAGTACGTGACAAGCACGCATGCCTGCGCCATCACGTCCTGCCCTGAGGCTCTGCATGGCTGAAGATTTACGTCAGGGTTCCCCTGACCACTCTCCAGACTGGACACTAGGCATCCAAACTGCTCTAGGACAAGGCAGCAAGCATCTGTCTACTTGGCCCCTTCCATAAAGGGCCTTTCCACCGGAATGGGCTCAGGGAGTGGAGTCACTGTGTCCAAAAGTGTGAGCCCAGAGATGGCAAAAACCCTCAGAGGTGCATCCCACAGAACCTCTGGCTCACACTTCACACTGGCCCACTGCCTGGACGTTTACAGGAAGTATCTGCCTCCTGGATGGTGGAATAAAATCCCACAGCTAGGTTTCCACTTTCTTGATAAGGAAAGATTCTTACTGGTTTGTCAGTATCTCCTCTTATGTGGTTTCCCTATTTCCCTTTACTCCAACATTTGTGATTTGTTTATTCAACAAACAATTATGTATACAATGTTTTTTAGTGTGGGATATACATGTAGCACTGTGAACATAAGAATAAATGCCACAGTCTACAAATGGACTCCACAGTCTGACTGGAAAAGCAGATAAACGAGTAAAAATATCATGAAATATGGGAGAAAATATCCACAAAAGACACTCTGATAAAGGATTGCTATCCAAAATACACAACTAACAGTTAAAACTCAATAATAAGAACCAGAATAACCTGATTAAAAAATGGGCCAAAAACTTTAACAGACACCTCGCCAGAGAAGATACACAGATGACAAAGAAGCACATGAAAAGATGTCCAGTGTCACGTCACGAGGGAAATGCAAACGAACACAACAGTGAGACACCCTGCACACCTATGAACACAGAAGAGGGACATGCTGCCCACCTATGAACACAGCAGTAAGACACCCCTGCACACCTATGAACACAGCAGTGAGACACCCCTGCACACCTATGAACACAGCAGTGAGACACCCCTGCACACCTATGAACACAGCAGTGAGACACCCTGCACACCTATGAACACAGCAGTGAGACACCCTGCACACCTATGAACACAGCAGTGAGACACCCTGCACACCTATGAACACAGAAAAGAGACACTCCTGCACACCTATGAACACAGCAGTGAGACACCGCTGCACACCTATGAACACAGCAGTGAGACACCGCTGCACACCTATGAACACAGCAGGAAGACACCCTGTACACCTATGAACACAGCAGTAAGACACCCTGCACACCTATGAACACAGCAATGAGACACTGCCGCACACCTACAGGGACGGCCAAGTCCTGAGCACTGATGCACCAAATGGTTCTGAGGATGTGGAGCAACAGGAGCTTGCAGTCACTGCTGGTGGTAATAAAACATGGACGGCCACTGTGGACGGTTTGGCAATTTCTTAGGCAATTAAACACTGTCCTATGGTATAATGAACCAATCACACTCCTTGGTATTTTCACAAAGGAGTTGAAAACACAGGCCAACATAAACACTGGCATGTGGCTATTTACTCTTAATTACCAAAACATGGAAGCAACCAAGAAGTCCTTCAGTAGGTGAATGGATACTTAAAGTCTGGCTTATCTAGAAAGTGCAACATTGTTCAGTAATTTTTAATAAATGAGCTCTCCCCATAATGAAAAGACATGAAGGAACCTTAAATGCATATTACTAACTGAAAGAAGCCAATCTCAAAAGGCTACAGACTGTATGATTCCAACTATAGGACATTGTAGCAAAAGCAAAACTATACAGATTGTGAAAAGATCAGTGGTTGCCAGGTATTAAGGGGGAGAGAGGGCTGAAGAGGTGGAGTACAGACGTTTTAGGTCAGAAAGACCACTGGGTACAACACTGGAACAATGGCTGCACGTCCTAAGTTTGTCTAAATCCATGCAATGTAGTCACCAAGAGTGACCCCGGCTATAGCTATGCCTCTGGGTGATAACAATGTGTTGGTACAGGTTCATCAGTTACAACAAATGCACCATCTGGTGGGAATGCTGACGGTGGGGGAGGTTGTGCATGTGTGGGGGTAGAGAGAATGTGCAAAATCTCTGAACCTTCTGCTCAATTTTGCTAAAACTGCTCTAAAAAATAGTGTCTTAAAAAAAAAAAAGTAGAACATAAAATACATGCTAAATTGAGAAATGGAAAAGACCCCCGAGAGGGGCATAAGAGAGGCCCTCTAGGCTGGCCTAAGTGTCAGGGGAGGCTTCCTGAAAGAATGGAGCTGAGGTGGGGCTGCTGGCAGGGAGGGGCACAGGTCCACCCTTTGCCCTGAGGTGGGGCTGGAGGCCAGAGAGGCAGAGAAAAAGGCAGGTGAGACAGCAGCTAACCACGCAGGCTACCACCTTCCAAGTCTCCTTGGGATTCTAGACTTGATCTTGGAAGGGATGAGAAGCCAGGAAGGAATTTTAAACAGGAGACTGAGTTGGTCTAATTTTCTTGGAATGTGAAGCACTGTACATATCAAGATACACTGCGAATCTCAGACCATCCTTGTTGAAGAGTGGTGAAATGAGACATCTGAGACAAAGTAAGATGTGAACTAAGTTTCCAGAAAAACAGGAGAGTCATCCTTCCCACTCTTGGAGCAAAGAATTTAATTTTCCACTAGAACAAACATTAGGAGAAAATTTATCTGCAGAGGATAAAATAATGAGAACTAAGTAAGTTTGGTTTATTAAAACGCATTCCTGCAATGCATCCTTGAATGACTTTTTGAAAATGAAAATAATACATCCTGATTAAAAAAAACTGCCTAGCTAATTTCATTGTTCTTACAAATCTAATCAAGATTGAGTCAAAGTTAAGCCAGTAAAAGGCTGAAAGTTAAGCCAGTAAAAGCTCAAAGTACAGCCGGAAGGCGCATCTTCACAGAGGGCAGAATCCAAGCTGAGGGGAGGGTTCCCAGCACAGAGACTCAATCACACAGTTATGGTGTCTGCTAAATGAATTAAGAAAAAGAAGACTGCTACAAACCACAGTTCCTTTTATCCTAGGGTACCCGTGAGTGCTAACAATATTTACAATTACATGGGATTAAGCAATTTCCTTCCAATTACAGAACACGACTCGAGCTGAGGAAATATATTTTGTCTGGGGTCTTCAGACCACTGGCAACCCCCTTCCGGCAGGCCAGGCGATGGCTGGATCTGGGTTCGATCCTTGGCTCCCAGTGTGCATAAAAGTTATGTCCACACTATACTATGGCTTATTAAATGTGCAACAAATGCATACTGTCTAAAAAACCTTAATTAAAGAATACTTAATTGCTAGATTACACTAACCGTCATCTGAGCCTTCAGCAAGTTGAAATCTTTTTGTAATAGTAGCATCAAAGATCACTGATCACAGATCACCATGACAAATATAACCATAATGAAAAAAATTGAAATACTGCATGAATTACCAAAATGTGACAGCAAAACACGAAGTGAGCTACTGAAAAAGCAGCAGGGATAGACTTGCTGGACACACGGCTGCCACAGACCTTCAGTCTGTAAAAACCATAGTATCTACCAAGCACTATAAAATGAAGTAAGCCTGTATTAAAGAAATTGAATCAAGAATTCGTAACTTTCCAAAACAATACACCAGGCCCAGAGGAGTTCACTGATCAATTCAAGCAAACATTTAAGAAAGAAATTATACCAATCCTGTGCAGCTCCCTTCAGAAGACGGTAGTAGGGGGAGTACTTCTCATCTCAGCCCCTAACAACAACATGCACCTAATTCCAAACCCAGATAAAGACACTACCTGAAAGGACAACTACAGACCAGGATCCCTCATGAACAGAGCTGTAGAAGTCCTTAGCAAGGTATCAGCCATCTAATCCAACTATATAAAAAAAAGGATTATACCATGACCAAATGGGACTTATTCCAGGTTAATAAGTCAATTCAATATTTTAAAAAATCAACTACTGTAATTTATCACAGGGCTTCCCTGGAGGCTCAGCACTAAAGAATATACAGCAGTGCAGGAGACACGGGTTCAATCCTTGGGTCGGGAAGATCCCCTGGAGAAGGAAATGGAAACCCACTCCAGTATTCTTAAAAGGAAATTCCATGGACAGAGGAACCTGGTGGGCTACAGTCCATGAGGTCATAAAGAATCAGACATGACTTACTGACTAAATAACAACAATAGTCTATCAGATCAACAGAATAAAGAAGAAAAATCATATGACCATATCTATAGATGTAGAAAAGCCACTTGACAAAATCCAATACCCATTGATGATAAAAACTCTCATTAATCTAGGAATAGAGGAAGTTTCCTCACCTTGGTAAAGAACATTTATTAAAAGCCTACAGTTGGAATAAACCAATAAAGAAGTTCCGTGATTTAGGAAAGGATGACCCTAAAGGATTAATACAGACGAGGCCTAGATGACAGCTGACGGCAGAGTAACCAGTCAAGGAAGGTTCAAAGGGACAGAAGGCTCTAGGAGAGAAATCACATAGGAAAAGGATGGCTCCAAAGATCTGTCACCATTTTTGAGGATTTGGAAAATAATTAAGAGTGTAGAGCAGGCAGTGTAAGTAAAACAAAATTCAACACAAAACTCCATGAAAAGAATCACACAAGAAAGGAAACAGAGTATGTACTAGCTTCCTGTTCAGCAAAAAATATTTATATAATCATTATAATAAAAATACCATTTACTGTTTTTCATCTATGAGGATCAACCTGCAGACAAAGGGCAAAGCTTTACAGCTACAGAACGGAACATTATTGATCTTAATAATCAGAACTGACTGGAGGGGAAGTAAGAGACTGGTACGTTCTTTCCCTTCAGTATATGGAATAAAGAGATATTATCTTTAGCTGAAAAAACAACAAACGCTCAAAACCCTGACAGCTGACATCACTGACTAATGGTGGGAAAGGTGGTGCTTTCTCCTTGAGATCAGGAACTGGGCAAGGAGGTCTCTCATCACTTCTCTTCAATCTGGTGCTGGGGGTCCAGCTAAGATGAGAAGGCCAGAAAAAGAAATAAAATGGATAGAGACTGGGAGTGCAGAAAAACTTGTCCTTGTTCACAAGTGACAGTTTCCTATATAGACTATCTCAAAGAATCAGTAAGAAAAAAATCTAGTGCTGCAAAATGATTGTAGCTAGGTTGTAGGATACAAAGTTAAAATACAAAAGTCAATTGCTTTCCTATACACTAACAATGAACAAGTGAAATTTTAAATTAAAAACACACAATACCATTTATATTAGCTAAAATAAATGAAATACTTAGGTATTAGTGTAGCAAAATACATACAGATCTATATGAGAAAAACTATAACACTGCTGAAATACATCAAAGATCAAAATTATGAGAGAGACAGTCCACGTTCACGTGCAGGAAGACTGAACACTGTTAAGATGTACATTTTTTCCAAGGTGCACTACAGATTCAACACGATTCTAATTAAAAGCACAGCAAGTCACTTTGTGGATCCCATAAGCCAAGGTTCAAGTTTACACGGGAGGCAGAAAGGCCTAGAGTAGGCAAGACAGTACTGGAGGAGAATGGAGCTGGAGGAGAGACACTCAAGAGAGCCACCGTCATCAAGACAGCATCCTACCCTCAAAGGAAAAACCAAGGCAACAGAGCAGAGAGCCCGGAAACACACCCACATGGACACAACCAACCGATCTGACATTTCAACAGAGAAAAGACAGTGTTTCCAATAGTGTCACAACAACTGACAAACACCCAGGGAAAAATCAGTCTAGAAAAAGACCTTACCTCGTTTACAAAATTTAACTCAAAATGGACTGTGTACTTCAGTGTAAAAAGCAAAACTATACATTTCTAGAAGAAAACAGGAGAAAAATCTGGGTGACCTTAGTCTGGCAATGAGTTTTTAAATACAACATCAAAACCACAATTCATGGGGAAAAATAAGTCTATGTTGGACTTCATTAAAATTAAAACTGGTCCACAAAAGACACTGTTAAGAGATGAGATGCCATAGATGGGAAAAGATATTTGCAAAATACCTATCTAGGACAGGACTGCTATTCAAAATATATGAAAAACTCAAAAAACTCAATAAGAAAGTGAACAACCCGAATAAAAACGGACCAAAGCCCTTGGCAGACACCTCACCACAGAAGATACACAGACGTCAATGAGGCTCCATAGCAAATGCTGTCAGAAAAATGCAGACTGAATCAGCAACCTGACACCAGCACATGCCTGTGAGAACGCCTGACGATCTACAACCTGAGAATACCCAGTGCTGGGAGGACGGAGCAGGGGGATGTCACCTGTCACAGCTCTGCTCTGGGAGCACGAGGCAGCCTGTGTCGGCCCAGGGTCACTCTACGGGCACCGCTGGCCAGAGAGCCTCCACCAACACTGCCCCTCTCCAGACAGGCCACAGTGGACACCTGATCTCCCTCATCGTGGGCTGTACCTCCCAACAGTCCCTTTGGTCACCACGTCTGGACATGGGATATTCAGTCTTAGCCTCATGTCCTCCCCTCTGAAGGGTCACTTCCTACAGATGCCTCCCCATCATGCATGGAGGGAGCACAGCTTATGCTGCTGCTATTTGTGATTGTGGCCCACATGAAAACTATGTCAGACATCAGGAATACACCCAAAGAACGGGAAGTAGATGTCCACCCAGGGACCTCACATGAAAATTCACAGAAGCATGAATTATAGGATCAAAAGAGTGTGCACCAACTGATGAATGGATAGACAAAACAGGGTCTGTCCGTATGATGGACTATTCAGCCCCAGAACAGAACAAAGCCTGAGAAATGCCTTGAAAATGTCCTGCTGAGTGCAAGCAGCCAGAAACCAAGGAGCACACAGTGTATGATTCATTCACATGAGTGTCCATGAGGCAGGAGGCAGAGGAGCGGGAGCCAGGGGCTGGGAGGGGTGGGGATGGGAGTGCTGATGGACACGGTTTCTCCCTGGAGCTAGTTAGTGGCGATGGTTGCACAACTGTACGAATACACTACAATGAGTTGCACACTTTAAAAAGGTGAATTTCCGCTCAGTGACACTATGATTGAGAATTAGACTGCCACTGTTTCCAAAGCCAGTGAGACGACAAAAGCCAAAACATAAACTAGGAGGTGGTTGCACAATATTGTAAATGGACTGCCACAGAATCTCTCTTGAAATGGTTAAATTTCAAGTGAGTTTTGTAAATCTCACTGGAAATGATTATTTCTTTAAAATATGAGGTTCTTTAGGAAAGGCAAGTCTCTGTCTCACCATTGTCTGCATGCTCCTGGCCTGCATCTCTATGCTTCTTACTCCCTGGCTACAGGTAACAGTGGTCTGGCTCCAAACCCTTCTCAGGAAGCCAGCTCTTCAAGTACATTTTCTCATAAAATGCGGGAGAGGTTTGGGGGTGGGAACTGTCACCTGGAGTCACTTCCTCCTCCTTCCACTGGCTCTGAGCCTGGATGACCTACCCTGGGAGACATGAGGGGATGCGAGCCTGGAGAGCACAGGCCGTGGAGAGGCTGCGCGACTCTGCAGAGTCCGGCCTTCACGCCTGTCCACCGGCCTGCCCAGCCTCCAGACTCTCAGCCAGTCTCGCCTGTGCTCCTCCCAACAGCCAACAGCCAGCCCCCATTTTACTCCAGAGTCAAACCGGGGTGCTGAAAACAGGGCTTCATCTAAGACAAAAACCTGACTGTTCCACTCCGTTAGCACAGCTGGGACAGAACAGGCCGGGGCCAGCTGGCCACCTTGGCCCCTCTCCTCCAGCACATGGAGCTTGCACAGCTGTCCTGGGTTTCCCACGTGCCCTCCCGCCTTTCTGCAAGGCCTGCACCAACTCTGCCTGGGCAGGGGTGGCAGTCTGGGCCCCATCCCTGCTGTTGCTGGCTCCAGCCCCTGAGCCCCCAGCCAGTCGCCCACCTGTGGCAGCGGGAGCACGGAACGTCGGCTTCCCTGTCAGCCCACGTACTCCTCAACTAGCCTCTGAGGTCAGTCCTGCCATCCTTGGAACAGAGATGAGATAGTGGGGGCAAGAAGAGACCCAGCTGACGGCTGGAGCCATATTCCTTCAAGTTAACAAGCCTGAGGAGCTACATCTCAGTGGGAACAGTAGGGTAAAGGGAATGCACTGAAGGAAAACACAGCGGACTCGTGCTCAGCCTCACAATCACACAGGGGACTTGGGCTCAAGCAACAGTGGGGTCACAGCCTTTGCTGTTTATAAAAAGCACACGGGGTTTGGGGTCAAGTGGCCCTGAGGTGGAGGACACAGGCCCTCGACGTACGTGTGGAATCTCTGTACTTTCTGGAAACTGACTAGCACGGTGCTGTCACAGATCACTGTTCCCCTGCGTGTCGGGTCTTCTGACCAAACCCTCCCTCACATCCACCTCCGCCCTGAATCCCCCCACCCCCGACTGCCACCCCCTCCACACACCTCTGCCACCTCCTCCCACTCCGGAGCTTACCCACCCTGCTCCGTCAGCAGCCTGGGCAAGTCCTGCTCGCCCTCGACTCCCACCTCATCTGACGGGCTCACCCTCCCCTCCCCCTTGGCTCAGGGCTCCTGTCTGTGCCCCACGGGGAGAGCCCGGGACAGGTACTCGGAGCCCCAGAGGCTGCCAACCTGGCTCTGCTTGTGTCTGAAAGGCCTGCATCTTTTCACTTTGTTCCTCATGTACCCTGTCAGGTACTCAACAAACACTCACTAAATAAACAACGAACCCAAAGTGAGTGGGATAGTTAAGAAAACACAAATCTCTCTTCCATCAAGATCGATACGCACCTTGGATGCTGCAAATGGAGTTGACCCGAGTTCCAGGGCCCAGCTCATCCAGACGCAGGGGGCCCGTCAGCTCCCAGGCACCCACGGTCACACCCTCACGGGGTTTCAGAGGCAGGAGGACAGTTCGGCCAACACAGACAATCTGACCTGCCAACAGAGATGCTTTGGATTACTGCAGTTCCAGGTCTGAAACCAGCAAGTTCTCCTGCCAGGAGAGACGCATCCTTTGCCAGTCTCCTGGAAGTTAGGCGCAGAAGGGGTGGACAGGGGCACTGGCGTGGGGCCCCTGTGTGTCCAGGGACACAGCCTGTGCAGAAAGGGAGCCAGAGCTGTAAACACACACAAACATGGGTTCACATTCGATGCAGAAAAACCAACTTCATGTCACGCAGCTTCAACACTGAAAATACACTGTCCAGGCAGCAGCAGCAGCAGCAGGCAGGGTCCTACCATGGTTCCTGAAAAGACTGCTAACGGGTATAAGCACAGAGTCAGGTCTCCGTACCTACAGGCTCCACATCTGCAGACTCCAGCCAGCTCGGATGCAGACAACCGTGGGTGGAAAACACTTAGGGAAAGTTCCAGAAAGCAAATGTGGATTTGCTGCACATCAACCAGTATTTACACAGCCTGACATAGCAGGAGGTACATGTTTTACAGGGTTTACATGGTAAGAACATGTATGTAGTTCACATGCAAGCACTACCTTTCTCTAGATGGAGACTTCGTGCTGCAGAGGGTGGACATATAAGGATGGACATAAATGCCTGAGCTCTCTGTTTTACAAAGCGGTGCTCTAGGCAGCAGCTTTGCTACTTCTGTACCCATATAGTGTGACCCCAACAGACCCTCCCCAGTAACCCCAGCATCACCCCTGCATGCCAGCACCACAGGCGGGGCTCTATTCTGTCTAGGCAGCTGTCACAGGGGCCTGGTCTGCAGGGAACTCTGGGCCGGGGGACAGACCAGTGCTTACAGTAAGAGGAAGGCATACCCTGGTCTCGGAGAGCATCCCGGAAGAGGAAGCTCTGGGACGTGGTCTTGCAGAGAGTATCCCGGACCTCCTGGTCCAGCAGGCATGAGGTGGCCACACGCACAGGAACGGTTCTGGGGAGGCCTGAGCCCTCGTCCAGTGTCTGCAGAGTAATGTCGGTCACCACCAGCCACATCTCCCTTGGCTCCAGAAACAAACTGTTTGCCTAGAATTCAAAGTCACGGACAAGGCTATTAACCTGGTAGCTCTTCTTAAATCCAAAATTATTTTTAAAGGCAATAATCTTAGATGATTAACACTAATATTTCTGATATCATTTCAATAAGTATTTCCACAGATGCAACGGCCTTTGCATATGTGGTCATCAGCACCCCGGACATGGCCAAGCCCAGTAAGCTCCAGCCCTGTTGTTATTCTAAGGGCTCATGGCTGGGGGGAGTCCTGCCCCTCCCTGGCTCCTCTCCCCAAGTCCTCTGACCAAAGAGGAAGAAGCCACGCACTTCCTCCCAATCCCACGTCCACAGGGTGAGGATGAGTCATCACACTGGCTTCCACGAAGCACACACACTGTTCTCTCCTGCGAGATGTAAGTGTCCCAAGGATGAGGAAGTGTTATGAACGAAATGCTCACACCCCTGACCCCACGGATGCACACGGTGAATCCTCCACTCCAGTGCAACGGTCATGGACACAGGGCCTTTGGGAGGCGGCTAGGACACAACTACATCACAGTCTTCTGCCATTAGGACTCAGTAGATGCACATGGGGACAAGGATCTGACTGGAGATACCCCTGGGGTCAGCAGGCCCAGGCTATGAGAAGCTCGTTGGCATGAGGGTCAGGGTGTTGCTGGCATGGATGGTGTGGTCAGGCTGACGATCCCACATGGCTGGTGGACATGACTGGGCAAAGACGGTGACCGGCAAGGTCAGGAGCTGTGAGCTGAGTGGAGGCGGTGGTTCACATGGTTGGGAGGTTGATTACATATAAGAAATTAGAGAAGTTTATACTGAGGAAAGTGAGAGCCAGGTTTCTCAGAGCTGGATGAGGGAGTTATTAATACGGAAGTGAGGAAATCTAGAGTCAGTTCCATGGTCATGGCCTAGAGTTGGAAGTACTGGTATACGATGATGAGTTTTAGGTAGAGACAGACGTAAAGAAAGAATAGATGTGGAGCGATAGGTACATATGCGTGAGTACACACACATACTTCCTTGTTCCGTCTGCTGAGATGGCCCAGCAGCAATGAGCCCACCAAGGACCCAGATCTTGGCTTCTAAATGCCATTCTTCACTAAAATCAACCAGGGCTCCTTAGCAGACAGCTGACTTCAGAGCAGAGGAAACACAAGATGAGTCTGAAGCATCTTATTATTGCAGAAAGTAAGGGAGCCCTTGAGGAGTGATGGGGACATGTCCAAAGGACATGAGAGCTGGCTTGAATCTGGGGAGACGTAAGCATTGGAATAAGTAACAGTTACAGATAACAACCCAATGAATAAAAATTCAATCCACTGGTTCAAGCTGAGATAAATGACTGAATGCATAAATAAATCATGGAAATAAAAGTTCCTAAGTACAGCCAATGCCAACTAATAAATGTAGAAAAATGCTGGAATTAGAAAATTATCAGTTAGCCACTATCAGAGTAATAATTCAAGCAAGATTCATATAGCTGTTACAATGAATGGGTAGAAGTTTGAAAAGAAACAGGATAATAAAATAGTCTTAAGCTATCTTCCTACAAAACATTTATTACACAGTTATTAAGCAATTATTAGTTAACTTTAGAGTGGAGAAGCCTGGAAAACAGCATCTTAATCAATTGGTATCATATCACAGCACTGGGACAGCTCAACTGTGTGCCCCTGGTATGAACACAGTATTTTTATGTGGCATAGATCACAAGTCTCTTTGTGATTGGTAAATCTAAATGGAGGGGCATTCTGTTAAGTAATCAACCTCTTCTTCAAAAATGACAAGGTCATAAAAGATAAGAAAGATAAAGAAACGTTCCATCTGAAGGAGACAGAGGAACAGGACCCCAAGGTCCTGCACATGGCCTTGCACTGGACGGAGGCGTTCATCTTAGTAAATGGTCAGTTTCTCAGGAAGGATTTCCACAGACCAGCTAAAGGTGGCAGTGCTTCTGAACACTCCTTCCCGCTCCACCTCTGGTCCAGCTGCAGGGCTGTGGGCAGGAGCCAGTGAGTGACAGCCACGAGGCTGCTGCTCGTGTCCTGAGAGCACACTCTGCTGGCTTCACACCCAGGAATTCATGAGAGGCCGCAGCCCCAACTGCACAGGCAGTGCACTTACCGTTGTGTTCGTGCGGATCGCGCATAACTGGCATTCAACAATGCCTTTCTGTTTGGGTTCTCCACCCATTTCTGGGGGAGATTATCCTTTGGTAAGCTGTACGACATGTGAAGAGAAAGAGAGATGGATCACCTGTGGTCTCCGGTAAATCACTCTGGCATGGAAGCTGCAATGGGTACAGAGGCCGTCCATCTGGAACGTATTGAAAACAGTGCGTAAGTCTCCCCAAGCCCACACACACAGCAAAGCGACAGAGGCCCGGTACACACAAAGGCACCTGCAGAATTTCTTTTAAGAAGTGGGGAGTCGGTGGCTGGTAAAGTTCTGCAATGGGGTCATCTTCAATTACATCAATCTGCCCCACGTCTGGATGAGCGCTGAGGATGTAACAGAAGCTAGGAGGAGGCAGATGAGTTTTCTCCTGTTTAAAATGAAGACAAAAGTAGAACGTGAATGCGCTGCTAAAAGACTCAAATGCACTATTAACATAAATTGACTCTTCAACAGAGCCGTCTCTGCTCACAGATGCAGACTGACTCTTTGCAAGGGTCTTTACAGATGGGGTTGTTTCTCTCTGGACCCAGCATGAGAGTTTCTGTGCTCCTGAATTTATCACCAATTCAAGATATCATTCTAGAAATTCAATCTCCAGATGCACTGAAGCCTCCATTCACAAAGTTCTTCCCTGTGAGGCATCTAGAAATGGCATCTCTGACTGGGCTGCTGCTCCAGCTCCAGACAGAGCTACTGTGTCCGCCTGTGCTAGAAATCAGAACCACACAAGCAAGGGGCCAGCTCTCAGCCTGGGGAGCCAAGGCCTGAAGCAGTATCTCCAGCCTGCTGCACAGGGTTCAGAGCAGGAAGGACAGATACTCTTCCTCAATTTTGCTACCTGTCGGCAACTAGCTACCAAACACGACGTGAGGAAGAAGGAGAGGGAGACTCCGAGCTGAGCTGAGCTGAGCTAGTGGTTGGATCGATGTGCACAAATTCCGTGCACTGAGTCTCTGCTCTAACTGGTACTCAGTGGTGGTTCTACTACTGACTGGAAGGAGGCAGGGAAACCACCTGCTTCTTGTTGGGTGCGAGGCTGAGACCCTCAGTGTGCAGTGGCCCATGACAATGGGGGTGGAGAGAGGTCACCATAAAGGAACCTCTGGAAGCACGCATGTGACACGGTGGACTAGGTAGCCAGGCTCCGGCCTCCAAGTGAGGCCGCAGTGTGACCTGTGTCCTGGCTCACACTCACTGGATCCAGGCTTCTCAGGGGGTGCACTGTGTGTGTGGGGTGCCTCAATGCCAGGCTAACTTCACAGGGTTTCTCAGGATGTGCACTGTTGTGGCAGGGCGGTGGCTCAAGGCTGGGCTTACCTCGAAGGCTGTGCCAGGGCCTGTTGCTTTCAGAGCTGCCCGTGGAGGCCACATGGTGTCAATCAAACTAAAAAGCTCAGCCATCCTAAAGAAAGAAGAGATGCTGATCAGTGAGCCGGTCAGATGCAGGCTGAACACCAAGAAGCCAACATTTAGAATACGCGAAGAAGTCAGGGGTGCACAGACAGACAGACATTGCAACTGGAATGTGTAAGCACAGGAAAGAGACTGTTCACTAAATTATCATGCATTTGATATGTCTGGAAAAAATTCTAATTCAAACGACACATGCACCCCAAATCTCATAGCAGCACTATTCACAATAGCTAGGACATGGAGGCAACCTAAATGTCCACCGACAGAGGAGTGGATAAAGACGTGGTGCATATACACAATGGAACTGCTGCTGCTGCTGCTGAGTTGTTTCAGTCATGTCCGACTCCGTGCGACCCCACAGACGGCAGCCTGCCAGGCTCCCCCATCCCTGGGATTCTCCAGGCAAGAACACTGGAGTGGGGTGCCATTTCCTTCTCCAACACGTGAAAGCGAAAGTGAAGTCATGTCTAACTCTTCGTGACCCCACAGACGGCAGCCCGCCAGGCTCCCCCATCCCTGGGATTCTCCAGGCAAGAACACTGGAGTGGGGTGCCATTTCCTTCCCCAACACACGAAAGTGAAAAGTGAAAGTGAAAGTGAAGTCATGTCTAACTCTTCGTGACCCCATGGACTGCAGCCCACCAGGCTCCCCCGTCCCTGGGATTCTCCAGGCAAGAACACTGGAATGGGTTGCCATTTCCTTCTCCAACACACGGAGTGAAAAGTGAAAGTGAAGTTGCTCAGTCGTGTCTAACTCTTCGCCACCCCATGGACTGCAGCCCACCAGGCTCCTCCGTCCATGGGATTTTCCAGGCAAGAGTACTGGAGAGGGGTGCCACTACCTTCTCCAACAATGGAATACTACTCAGCCACAAAAAAGAATGAAATAATGCCATTTGCAGCAACGTAGATGGATCCAGAAATTATACTAAGTGAAGGAAGTCAGAAACAGAAAGACAAATATCATATGACATCACTTATATGTGGAATCTTAAGAAAATGAAACAAATGAACTTATTTACAGAACAGAAATAGACTCACAGATGTAAGCAACAAACTGATGGTTACCAGACTGGAAAGGCAGTGGGGCTGGGATATCTTAGGGCTTTGGGATTAACAGATACACAGGACTATTTATAAAACAGATAGACAGTAAGAACCTACTGTATAGGATAGGAAAATACACGCAATAAATTGTAATGATCGATAATGGAAAAGAAACTGAAAAAGAATATATATATGCATGTATGTATAACTGAATCACTTTGCTAGCCATCTGAAACCATGTAAATCAACTATACTTCAATAAAAAAATACACAAAATTATGATGGATCTGCACAATGAAATATGATACAGCTTTTGAAACATTTACACAGAAACTATGGGCATGGAAAGATATTCATGATACCTTGCTAAGTGAAAAGCAGACAACAAATTATAACATCTCTCTCTCAAAGAGTAAAAACAATGTTTTTAGTGGTTATCCGAGTAGAACTTAAAGGTGACATTTCTTTTCGTCCTTTGGTTTAAGTGTTTCCTGTATTTTTCAAAATCAGATACGTGTTACTCACAGAACAAGAAAAATTACCAATATTATCTAAAATAAAGAACATAGTCAGACACAAAAAGACAAATAGTGTGTGATTCCATTTATATGAGGTCGCCAACCAGACCAATTCACAGACAGAAGGTAGAGGGTGGCTGTTAGGGGCTGGGGAGCCCCGGTTCAGGGGATAGAGCTTCACTTCACAAGGGTGATGGGTTCTGGGACATGCTGGTATGGTGGCTGCAGAGCACTGTGAATGTACTTCCTGCTACCTAAAAACTGTTAAGATGGAAACTTTTATATTATGTGCATTTTACCAGTTTTTAAAATACCGTTTTAGTTGGAAAAATAAACAACTATATATCTCAAAGACTTCTTAGATTTTGCCCTAATTCTCAACAGTGTTAATAGATAATATTGTTGTTTACGTTATTAAAAGCTTGTGGCCTTAGCAATTAATATTACACATTCTTATTGTTCTCAACATTAATAGTATGTACTATTTTAAGTGCTTAGGATCCAGCAGTTAATCTCAGAGTTGAGAATGAGGGCCTTGGCATCACAGAGAACAAGACTCAAAGCTTCCCTGCTGTCTTCTGGCCCCTCGCACGGATCACAGCAGAAACGCGGCGCACAGGGCGGGGTCTGCAGCCAACACCAAGACTCTGGGTCCAAATGAAGAACAAAAGCGGCAAGTAAATGGGGACATGCTGGTGAAAAGTCACTCTCCCCTTCTCCTGGCAGCGGCTGTTGGTGTAGGTGATCGGACAGAGCAGGGTGACTGACCAGGGCCAGCTGAGGTTGAGAGGCGGCCACTGGACGCCGGGGCCCCCTGGAAGCGGGGGGCTGGTGGGCCCGCTGAGCCTGTCTGCCCACTTCTGCCCCCCCTCCTTCCACACAGCTCCCTGAGGGATGGGCACCAAAGTGCTAGCCCAGTTGAGGCTTGGAGACTCGGTGAGGGGGTAACCAGCATTCACACAGTCTCACGTGCACTGACACAACCTCAGAGAACCCTGCATAAACACAGTCATGTGGTGCCTGGTGCGTTCGGCTCGGCTTCCGTCACTCAGCACAGTGTCCTCGAGATCCACCCAGGCTGCAGTGGCACCAGCCGCTCGCTGCTTTTACTGCTGAGCGCTGTCCATGGTGTGGCTGTGACACAGCTTGTTTACCATTCACCTCTGAGGGACATGGGGGTTCTTTCCAGCTTGGGGCTATTAAAAACACTTGGCACAGAATTTTACGGGAATGCTGATGTTCTTTTCTCCAGATAAATGCCCAGCGGTGCAACTGCTTGGGTAAGTATGTGCAGGTTTTAAAGGGACTGCCAACTCTGTTCCTGTGTTCCTGCAGGGGACCACACCACCCTACAGCCCCAGCAGCAATGTACGAGAGACAGTTTCTTCACAGCCTCACTAGCATCCAAGGTTGTCACTGGTTCTCATTTCAATTGTTCTGACAGGAGTGTGGTAATATTCACCTCATTCATGCTGTGCTTTTGCCTGAGGACAGGGATGCTAAGCATCTTTCTGGGCGTTCATCTGCCACATGATGTCCTCTCTGGAAATGTCTCTTCATGTCCTTTGCCCATTTTCTAATTGGACTGAGTGTGTGTATGTTTACTGCTGAGTCTTGAGATTTCATTATATAGTCTAAGATATAAGATTTACAAATATTTTCTCATGGTCTGTAGCTTACCTTTTCATTCTCTTAACACAATCTTTTGCAGAGCAAAAGATTTTCATTCTGATAAAGTCCAACTTACTGATTTTTTTCCTTCTGTAGCTTACCTTTTCATTCTCTTAACACAATCTTTTGCAGAGCAAAAGATTTTCATTCTGATAAAGTCCAACTTACTGATTTTTCTCCTTCTGTAGCTTACCTTTTCATTCTCTTAACACAATCTTTTGCAGAGCAAAAGATTTTCATTCTGATAAAGTCCAACTTACTGATTTTTTTCCTTTCTTGGATCACACTTTTGGTGTCTTATCTCAGAACTCTTTTCTTAGTAGGTCCCAATGGTTTTCTACTAAAAACTTTATAGTTTTATGTGTTATATTTAAACCTAAAATATTTTGTGAGGTATGAGATTGAGGTTGAGATTAATTTTTTGCCCATCCATGGGCAGTGAGCTGAGACCATCCCTCCTCCACTGAGTGGCTTTATTTGCGCTTGGTCAGGAGTCACAGGGGCCGTAATCCCATAGCCCTTCCTAGGCTCTCTCCACTGACTAGTCATGCCTCCACCAACGCAGCAGTTTCTTGTAGCCATTTAATAAGTTCTGAAATTGGGTACCATTCCTCCCACTCTACCCCTTTTCAAAGTGGTTTCATCTATTCTGGTTCCTCTGCATTTCCAAATAAAGTTTGGAATAGGCCTAGACCGCTGCTGCTAAGTCGCTTCAGTCGTGTCCGACTCTGTGCGACCCCATGGTCGGCGGCCCACCAGACTCCGCCGCCCCTGGGATTCTCCAGGCAAGAACACTGGAGTGGGTTGCCATTTCCTTCTCCAATGCATGAAAGTGAAAAGTGAAAGTGAAGTTGCTCAGTCGTGTCTGACTCCTAGCGACCCCATGGACTGCAGCCTACCAGACTCCTCCACCCAAGGGATTTTCCAGGCAAGAGTACTGGAGTGGGGTGCCATTTCCTTCTCCAATGCATGAAAGTGAAAAGTCAAAGTGAAGTCGCTCAGTCGTGTCTGACTCTTAGTGACCTCATAGACTGCAGCCTACCAGGCTCCTCTGTCCACGGGATTTTCCAGGCAAGAGTACTGGAGTGGGGTGCCATTGCCTTCTCCGAGGCCTAGACATATCTACACATTTTTTTTGTTGGAACTTTAACGGGCATTGTGTCAAGCCGATCTACTCTTCCGGGAAGAAGTAGCATCTTTAGGATGCTGAGTCTTTCAATCCATAAACGTGGCACGCGTTTATTTATATATCCACTGGTTCCTTTAATCAGTGTTTTGTAGTTTGCAGCATACAACTCCTGACATATTTCATTAGGGTTATGCCTAAATACTCCTTTTTCAGCAACTGAAAATACTGTATTTTAAATTTTGGTTTGGAGAAGTTCACTGGAAATGTGACTGACTTTGGAATGTTAATCTTGTATGCTGGGCTTCTGCTAAACTGACTTACTCATTTTAGGAAACTTTTTGTCTTTTGCAGATTCCTTGGGATTTGTGACATAGACCATCATGTCATCTCAGTTTCATTTCTTCCTTTCTGATTCTTTTGTTTTGCCTTGCCTCACTGTGCTAGTCAGTCTGTCTAGTACTTTTAAAGCACTCTATCAGAATCTAACATTTAACTTCCACTTAAGTATAAATATATAATCTATCGTTTAACTTCCACTTTTAAACACTCTGATATGAAAAAACCCTCAGAGGACATTAAGGACAGAGAACATGACCAGGAGCACATGGAGAGTGGCAGGGGGTGATGTCAGCAACAGGACACTGGCGAAGCTGGATGAAGGGCAAAGTCACTGCCCTATTCCCTCAACTGTGGACAAGCTCTCTCATTCCTTTCCACTTTCTCCCTGCCCCCACTACATAATGCAACTACTCAAAGAAAGGCCGGGCAAGGACAACAAAAACTACAAACCCCGGTGAACTTGGGGAGGAACGGCAAACACGCTGCTTGCCATTCTGTGCACGTGTGGCTGAAGCTAAACCCCTGGTTTTACCAACTGGACTGGTCATCTTGGTGAGTAAAAAAAGTGGAAAAATACTACTGACTGCTATATCCACGTAACAGAGCAGCGGGCGTAACAGAGCAGCGGGCCGCCACGAAAAGGGTGGAGGCACTGACACGACATGGATGGGCCTCACGGTCCACGGCCCCTCA
>SJYX01023854.1:90412-117700 GCA_006410675.1 Oreotragus oreotragus | reverse complement strand
AGTCAAAGTGAAGTCGCTCAGTCGTGTCTGACTCTTAGTGACCTCATAGACTGCAGCCTACCAGGCTCCTCTGTCCACGGGATTTTCCAGGCAAGAGTACTGGAGTGGGGTGCCATTGCCTTCTCCGAGGCCTAGACATATCTACACATTTTTTTTGTTGGAACTTTAACGGGCATTGTGTCAAGCCGATCTACTCTTCCGGGAAGAAGTAGCATCTTTAGGATGCTGAGTCTTTCAATCCATAAACGTGGCACGCGTTTATTTATATATCCACTGGTTCCTTTAATCAGTGTTTTGTAGTTTGCAGCATACAACTCCTGACATATTTCATTAGGGTTATGCCTAAATACTCCTTTTTCAGCAACTGAAAATACTGTATTTTAAATTTTGGTTTGGAGAAGTTCACTGGAAATGTGACTGACTTTTGAATGTTAATCTTGTATGCTGGGCTTCTGCTAAACTGACTTACTCATTTTAGGAAACTTTTTGTCTTTTGCAGATTCCTTGGGATTTCTGACATAGACCATCATGTCATCTCACAGTTTCATTTCTTCCTTTCTGATTCTTTTGTTTTGCCTTGCCTCACTGTGCTAGTCAGTCTGTCTAGTACTTTTAAAGCACTCTATCAGAATCTAACATTTAACTTCCACTTAAGTATAAATATATAATCTATCGTTTAACTTCCACTTTTAAACACTCTGATATGAAAAAACCCTCAGAGGACATTAAGGACAGAGAACATGACCAGGAGCACATGGAGAGTGGCAGGGGGTGATGTCAGCAACAGGACACTGGCGAAGCTGGATGAAGGGCAAAGTCACTGCCCTATTCCCTCAACTGTGGACAAGCTCTCTCATTCCTTTCCACTTTCTCCCTGCCCCCACTACATAATGCAACTACTCAAAGAAAGGCCGGGCAAGGACAACAAAAACTACAAACCCCGGTGAACTTGGGGAGGAACGGCAAACACGCTGCTTGCCATTCTGTGCACGTGTGGCTGAAGCTAAACCCCTGGTTTTACCAACTGGACTGGTCATCTTGGTGAGTAAAAAAAGTGGAAAAATACTACTGACTGCTATATCCACGTAACAGAGCAGCGGGCGTAACAGAGCAGCGGGCCACCACGAAAAGGGTGGAAGCACTGACACGACATGGATGGGCCTCACGGTCCACGGCCCCTCAACTCACCATCCACAACCTCTCACCATCCACGGCCCCTCACCATTCACAGCTCCTCACCATCCACGGCTCTTCACTATCCATGGCTCCTTACTATCACGTTTAGTACGTACGAACTCACAGGGACAGACAGCAGACGAACAGCTGACAGGGCCTGCTGACAGTGGTGGGGGTCGGGGGAGGGAGCGGCTGCTCATGGGGATGTGCCTCTTTGGGGGAGATTCCTAAATTAGAAATCAACTGTATTACAAATCTGCTGTTCCTTAATTAGACAGTGATGGCATCAAGCCGGGCACTCTGACTTCAGAGACCACGCTCTGCTAAGGACACCCCACAAACACCCGACAGGTGTGGGGATTACTAAACATGTTCCAAGGTTAATCCAATGCACTTCAGGATGACACTTTCAAATTGTAGATAGAGATACTGAAAAAATTAAGTGCTCAGAGGGTAGACTGACAAGGTTAAACAAAGCCACAAACAGACACTCCAGACAAGACAGGAGAGCTGTAAGACAGAGGAGGTGGTTTCCTCAGAAGCTAGTGAAAGGAAGAGAAGCCCAGCGAAGCTGGGAAAGAATCAGGGGACACGATCTCAATACAGAGGTGGAGATGTGGCAGCAGAACAGAATTTATGGTGACCGTGGTAACTGGTCACACAGTGGTGACCATTTCATGATGTATAAAAATATCAAATCACTATGTTGTACATTTGAAACTAATATAAATATTGTATGTTAATTATAACTCAGTATAATTTTGTACGTTAAAAAAAAAGAAAAAATGCATACACATCTGAAATTAAGCCTTTTTTAAGAGCTGTAAGACAGAGGAGGTGGTTTCCTCAGAAGCTAGTGAAAGGAAGAGAAGCCCAGCGAAGCTGGGAAAGAATCAGGGGACACGATCTCAATACAGAGGTGGAGATGTGGCAGCAGAACAGAATTTATGGTGACCGTGGTAACTGGTCACACAGTGGTGACCATTTCATGATGTATAAAAATATCAAATCACTATGTTGTACATTTGAAACTAATATAAATATTGTATGTTAATTATAACTCAGTATAATTTTGTACGTTAAAAAAAAAGAAAAAATGCATACACATCTGAAATTAAGCCTTTTTTACTATTTCTTTGTACCATCACTTAAATTTATTATATAACCATGTAAGATAAATTTATAATTTTGGAATACCTCACATTTTACAGGATATCTGCTAGTTATATTTTTAAAATGTCCTTCCTAATCTTAATTCTTTCTTCAAGATCTGGGATATAAAAGTATTAACTAGAGCGTCCCTGGTCGTCCAGTGGTTAAGAATCCACCTTGCTAAATCTCTTCCAACTCATTTGTTATAGTTTTAATTCTTTATAAACGCTACATGATATTCCATGATGTGGTGTATCAAAATTAATTCAGTGTTTTCTCTGTTGATAAGCGTTCATTAAAAAATGTCTTTATTGATATGTTGGTGGCATTTACAAGGGAACAGAGTGAAATTTACACGCTCACTTTTATATTTTTAAGTTGGAATTGTAGTATTCAAACTGGTGAACAAATGCTAAACGTGAATTTATTTTCATAAACAAAGCTATAATTACTGATAAAAAAAAAAAGAATCCACTTTGCAATGCAGGGGACACAGATTCCAGCCGTGGCGGGGAGGACCCCGCAGGCCACGGAGCAGCTAAGCCCATGTGCACAAATACTGCGCCCATGCCCTCTACCACCGGTTAGCTACAACAAGAGAAGTCACGGTGATGAGAAGTTTCAGCGCTGCAATGCCAAGTAGTCCCCGCGCGCTGTAACTAGGGAAAGCCCCACGCAGCAACAAAGGCCTAGAACAGCCAAAACACTAGGTAAATAAATAACTAGCACTACTTTGGTGACTGAAGTAAAGTCTGATGCTATAAAGAGCAATATTGCATAAGAACCTGGAATGTTAGGTCCATGAATCAAGGCAAATTGGAAGTAGTCAAACAGAAGATAGCAAGAGTGAACACTGACATTTTGGGAATCAGCAAACTAAAATGGACTGGAATGGGTGAATTTAACTCAGGTGACCACTGTATCTACTACTGTGGGCAAGAATTTCTTAGAAGAAAAGGAGTAGCCATCATGGTCAACAAAAGAGTCTGAAATGCAGTACTTGGATGCAGTCTCAGAAATGACAGGATGATCTCTGTCATCTCCAAGGCAAACCATTCAATATCAGAGTCATCCAAGTCTATGCCCTGACCAGTAATGCTGAAGAAGCTGAAGTTGAACGGTTCTATAAAGACCTACAAGACCTTCTAGAACTAACACCCAAAAACGACGTCCTTTTCATTATAGGAGACTGGAATGCCAAATAGGAAGTTAAGAGATATCTGGAGTAACAGGCAAATTTCACCTTGGAGTACAAAATGTAGCAGGGCAAAGGCTAAAAGAGTTTTGCCAAGAGAATGCACTGGTCATAGCAAACACCCTCTTCCAACAACACAAGAGAAGATTCTACACATGGACATCACAGATGGTCAATACCGAAATCAGATTGATTATCTTCTTTGCAGCCAAAGATGGAGAAACTCTAGACAGTCAGCAAAAAGAAGACCGGGAGCTGACTGTGGCTCAGATCATGGACTCTCTTATTGCCAAATTCAGACTTAAATTGGAGAAAATAGGGAAGACCACTAGACCATTCAGGTATGACCTAAATCAAATCCCTTAGGAGTATACAGTGGAAGGGACAAATAGATTCAAGGGATTAGATCTGATAGACTGGGTTCCTGAAGAACTATGGATGCAGGTTTGTGACACTGTATAGGAGGCAATGATCAAAACCTTCCCCAACAAAAAGAAATGCAAAAAGGCAAAATAGTTGTCTGAGGAGACCTTAAAAATAGCTGAGAAAAGAAGAGAAGTGAAAGGCATAGGAGAAAAGGAAAGATATACCCATCTGAATGCAGAGTTCCAAAGAATAGCAAGGAGAGATAAGAAAGCCTGTGAAAGTGCTGCCCTCAATATGCCAGGAAATTAGGAAAACTCAGCAGGGGCCACAGGACTGGAAAAGGTCAGTTTTCATTCCAATCCCAAAGCAAGGCAATGCCAAAGAATGTTCAAACTACCGCACAATTGCACTCATCTCACACGCTAGCAAAGTAATGCTCAAAATTCTCCAAGTCAGGCTTCAACAGTACGTGAACCTCCAGATGTTCAAGTTGGATTTAGAAAAGGCAGAGGAACCAGAGATAAAATTGCCAACATCCACTGGATCATCGAAAAAGCAAGAGAGTTCCAGAAAAACATCTACTTCTGCTTTACTGACTATGCCAAAGCCTTTGACTATGTGGGTCACAACAAACTGTGAAACATTCTTCAAGAGATGGGAATACCAGACCACCTAACCTGCCTCCTGAGAAATCTCTATGTGGGTCAAAAAACAACAGTCAGAACAGGACATGAAACAACAGATTGGTTCCAAATTGGAAAAGGAGTACGTCAAGGCTGTACATTGTCACCCTACTTACTCAACTTATATACAGAGTACATCCTGAGAAATGCCGGGCTGAATGAAGCACAAGCTAGAATCAAGATTGTTGGGAGAAGTATCAGTAACCTCAGATATGCAGATTATACTACCCTTATTGCAGAAAGGGAAGAAGAACTAAAGAGCCTCTTGATGAAATTGAAAGAGGAGAGTGAAAAAGTTGGCTTAAAACTCAACATTCAGAAAACTAAGATCATGGCATCTGGTCCCATTTCTTCATGGCAAATAAATGGGAAAACAGTGAGAGACTTCATTTTGGGGGGCTCTAAAATCAGATGCAGATGGTGACTGCAGCCATGAAATTAAAAGATGCTTGCTCCTTGGAAGGAAAGTTATGACCAACCAAGACAGCATATTAAAAAGCAAAGACATTACTTTGCCAACAAAGGTCTGTATAGTCAAAGCTCTGGTTTTTCCAATGGTCATGTATGGGTATGGGAGTTAGACTATAAAGAAAACTGAGGACCAAAGAATTGATACTTTGAACTGTGGTGTTGGAGAAGGCTCTTGAGAGTCCCTTGAACTGCAAGGAGACCAAACCAGTCTATCCTAAAGGAAATCAGTCCTGAATATTCATTGGAAGGACTGATGCTGAAGCTGAAACTCCAATACTTTGGCCACCTGACATAAAGAACTGACTCATTGGAAAAGACCCTGATGCTGGGAAAGATTGCAGGCAGGAGGAGAAGTGGATGACAGAGGATGAAATGGTTGAGGCATCACTGACTTGNATCAGTCCTGAATATTCATTGGAAGGACTGATGCTGAAGCTGAAACTCCAATACTTTGGCCACCTGACATAAAGAACTGACTCATTGGAAAAGACCCTGATGCTGGGAAAGATTGCAGGCAGGAGGAGAAGTGGATGACAGAGGATGAAATGGTTGAGGCATCACTGACTTGATGGACATGAGTTTGAGTAAGCTCCAGGAGTTGGTGATGGGCAGGAAAGCTTGGTGTGCTGCAATCCATGGGATCACAAAGAGTCGGACACGACTGAGCAAATGAACGGAACTGAACTGAGCACAAGTTTGTATAAAACAAGTACTTTGTGCATTTCTGTTCTACCTGGGCAGGAACTGCCACACACACACAGACACATACACACTCAGCGAGGGAAGTAAGGAATTCTTGCTGTCCAGAACTGCAGACAGTTCTCAGGCTGGTCTCATGGCTCAGGAGGTCTATATCACTTCAACAGTGTCACATGACCTACTTACCAGTGTGGAGGCAGGAACACTCAGATTCCACACAAAATCTGTCAGCCCAGGTTTTCTGATAGATACATACACTAACATTGCCAGTGTGCTCTCCTATTTGAAACAAGCTAGCCTCTGCACAATCTACTCCATCACCACGAATTCACATACCACATAGCTGCCCTGCACAGACTCCCTGGAAGACCCTCTGCTCTCCTGTGGGGATGGTCTACGTGGGCACAAGCAACAAATCAACAACCCTCTGCCAAGTGACTGGGCTCTGAGGACAAATGTAAAATGGTAAAACTACAAAGAAGACAACGGAGGAAATCAGGGCTGCAGGGATCTTGGAGCGTGGGGTGGCGCCTGGACGCCCAGCATGTTTTGTTCTTTGAATTTGGTGGTGGCATCCTGGGTAGCCCTACAGTTGTTCACTCTACTTTGCACTCAGGAACGGCTCTCATGTCTGTCACATTTCCCCATAAACAAGGCTGAGTGAAAAGATCAGTGAAGGAGACACAGGGCACACACACGTGTCTGTTACTAGTGGTGGCAGAAACTGGAAAGGACACCACTGGAAACAACAAAGAGAAAAGCAACCATTCTTCTTTGTTATAGACAACTTTGCATTCGTGGAGAAAGAAGTGGAGTAAATGCCTAGCGGAAAGGAGATGTTTAAATTTCCTTTTCTCCATGTATTAACAACCAGTGACAGCAGCAACTGTACCATGATCTCCCAGAGATAGTCCTGAGAGGCCTGGTCTGACGCTTCTCCAACATGTGGTCCAGCCCCAGGGCACCCTTGGGACCACTCTCTCTACTGTCAGTGATTCTAGGCAGACGAGCAAAGTCTTTGGTTTAAAAAGAATAGTAATGAAAATGACTATACTATAATGAAAAATAGTAACGAAAATGTCCAGTTCTTAAAAGTCATATTTTCATTAGTAAGTGCCTAAGTAAACAGGAAAAAAAAAAAAATGTTGAACTAAACCTGAGGCATTCAGTGCAATTATTTAGTATGTATCTGATGTTCCTCTTGTCATTCCAGCAGAGATGGATAATAATTCCATGGGTGGATAAGATAATTCCAGCAGAGATGGCTCACCACTGCTGTTTAACAAAAACAACGGAAAACACCAAGAATCTAAATTTACATCACTCCTGACAAGAAACGGTCAGACTTCTGATCTGAGGGCCAGGGATTACAACTATAAAGCAAATGAGAAATTTAACAGAAGTGAATTCCCCTGGAACTGGAAGTAACTGCATGTAGGCCAGAGCACCAGAGATGCAGGCAGTGGCCTCTGGAGGACCAGGCTCCAGGCCCACCCCTGACCTGCAGCCAAGTTATTACTTAGTCTCAGGAGCTTCCGGGTCTTTACTTAAAAACACAGTAACATGACCTAATTTGCCAGCGGGCTCGAGAGTCGAAAGGAAAGAAAGAAGGCCCATGGTGACAGTGACACTTCTCTTCCCACTTCCAAGTCCTATATGAACAGACAGGCATTTTACTGCAAACAAAAAGATTTAAGGGGGTTCTGCCTAAAATTATAATATGTAAGATTCTCCAAATTTGAGAAGGCACTTAATAAAAGCAAAATTAAGCACTTGTGTTTCCTATTTGAGATGAACAGGGAACATCCCAGTAAGCTTCTGAATTACAGGGCCCAGTGCCCCACAATGAGGCCTGCTGCCACAGGGTATTATGCTGAGAGAGGAAAAGAAAGAACCATATCTATATTTTTTTTAATACTTAGTTTATTTATTTGGATGTGCCAAATCTTAGCTGCAGCATGCGGGATCTAGTTCCCTGACCAGAGATGGAATCCAGGCCCCTTGCCTTAGGAGTCTTAGCCACTGGACAACCAGGGAAGCCTCAAGAAAGAACCATGTTGATATGTGAAATGTTCAGAACAAAAGTCAGTCCTCAGTGATCACTTCCCAATCATGCAGCCCCAGGAGCTGGGTAAGGGCCAAGGTGGCCCAACCCACCACCTTCCAGTTCTAAACAGAAGAGCTCTATGCAGATTTGTTATTAACACAGAGCTTGCTGTTTAGACTTCTATTTTTTAAAAGTTTGAAAGCTTTAAAACTGCTGGTCCCCTACAGGTAGATCATTATGATTTTTTTGAGATGAGTGTGGGGAGAAGGGGAGTACTGAGATTTGTAAGAGAAGGAATGAATGAAAAGGCAAAAAATCCTGTCCACTGACTGAATTCTAGACTTACTGTGCTGCAGGTAAATTCACTGGATAAATTACTAACCAGAGTTAGGCAGCAGATGTTTTTATGTTCCTGTATCAGCTGATCTTCCTTCTGGTCTTTTAGATTCCTGTTTTAGCTAAAATCTCTCTGTACTTTTAACTCCACTGGCTTCATTACCCCTTCTTGCCCACTGTTATAATTAACAAGGCCAACTTGACTTCTGTTCTATCCTGGAAAAAAAATAAAAACACTTCCAACCTCTAGTTATCATTCTTCTAAATTACTCATCGTACTCTTCCCATTTTGTTTGTAAAAACAAGAAAAGAAAGAGTTAGATTAATGCTGACCAGAGCTCTTTTTAGTTAATTGGAAAAGAGAAAAAAGTAGGAGCAAGGGCAGAACCACTACTGTGGTGTTTTCAGGTGTGCAGAACACTTCTGCGTGTGACTCACGAAATCACAACCACCTGGGAAGGCGAGTGCCACCTGTCCTGCCTGATGCCTGAGGGGTCAGCCCCCAGCGCGCTGACCGACGCCTGAGATGAGACTCGCAGACAGTGGTGCGGAGCCCAGCTCTCCCCCTCACTGCCTCTATTCAGACCAGTGTCGCTCCTGAAGCTTTGATTTTGCTAAGCAAGCCCCTTGCATCAGTCAGGCCGACCCTGCCAAAATCACCCCAGTGAACTGAGTTCGACTGTGTCCCTCAAGTCATTGGGGGGAAGAGGGTGGAGCAACGTGGGGGAGGTGTCTGAGCCATTTCTGAGATTGCTACTAACAATTCCTTCATGTTTTCAAGTGGCCAAGAACTACTGTGACAGTCTGCTGTGGTTCAGACCTCATCATTTTAGTCAGGTCTTCACTGCACGCTCTATTAATTGCTACAGGACATGAGGATAAGTAACACTTGGCTCTAGGAAGACAGTCTATTTTTGGTCAAGAGATAAGAGGAATGAACTTATGGGTGGGGACGTGCCCTCCCATGGGTGTCTGCCATGAACTGGATGAACCTCACCAGCCACATCCTGAAAACCCCTGGGTAAAGCCCCACCCGCTCCAGCAAAAACCTCCTTGGACTGTCAGTGCAGGTCCGCTTCCTGCCGACTGGACTGACTTCAGCCCTGCACCCACACTCAGCCGCCGTGTTCATGAACCACTGACAGGGACAGACATGCAGCGGGCCCTCGGGGCAGAGCTTCTGCATCTAACTGCCGACAGACAGGGTGAATTTCTTTTTATTGGATGGTTTTTTGAAGCACTACTAGGGCAGTGATCCTGACAGTGGTTAATGCTTGGCCTACACAGTTCAAACATCTCTTTCAGGTGGTTTGTGGTTCTCTCTCCTCCTCTTCCTGTGATCAACCTGGTGGGTGTATGAGCCTCTCTGTAATCTGCCGGTTTTCCCCTGTGTCAGTCAATGTCTCCGTCACTGGTTACACAGACAGATATACAAGGGTTTTCTCTTCTTAAGGGTTGTTCATTGGATGATAAAGGTAATGAATGATTTAGAAGTGCCCAGTTTACGAAATAAATCTGTCCTAGTTTCCCAGAAATAATCTTTACGGTTCAATACTCGACATTTCCTCCTGAGCCCGTAACTCCCTAATCGGGTCTTTTTGAGGGATGTGAAATTATGCCTAGACATTCCATTTAGAAACTATTCTTCTCCAACTGGACTTATGACACATTTGTAGCTGTTTTCATAATGCAGTGTACTTTTTGGGCAATGAATTCACTTATGTCCCTTTAAAAGAATGAGGTGAAATTCACATGACGCAGGATTAACCAAGTCACACAGCATAGTTCACTAGCAGTGAGCACATTCACAATGTCGTCCAGTCCTGGAATACTGTCATCGTCCCAGGAAGACACAGTGCCTACCAGCAGCCACCCCCTGCTCTCCTCCCGCCTGGCGAGCACCAACCTGCACTCTGTCGCCAGGGGTTTGTCTCCTCTGTTTCATGTAAGTGGGACCCCACAGCGTGCATGCAGCCTTCTGTGTGGATGCGGCCTTCTTCTTCACTCACGATGCTGAGTGAAGAGAGAACACCCAAAGTGTTCTACGTGGGTCAGTCCTTTGTCCCTTTTGGCCAGTTTTTTGAGCATCCTTGGTTTTAGGATTTAGTACATTCTCTTCCAGTGACACTTTATTCTCCTGCCATTAACTGGGTGGTGAACCTACCAGGAACAATTTTTCAAAATGATGAAAGATTTCTTGAGTATGTCTCTTGAAAGAGGATTCCAACCACAGCAATGAGCAAACCCCAAGGGAAGTGTGTCTCTTTAAGAGGCAGCCGTTTGAAGAGGGGAATCAAAGGAGGAAGTCATTGAGGCTTCTGTTCCCAGGAGAGCGCTCACCAGACACGCTTTCTGCTGAAACAGCATCTGAGATGATGCCTCAACAACGGCCCCCAAGCCCCGTCCACTTGTGTGGATGGTTCCTAAAAGCTTCCTGTGCTGCCCCTCCATGCACCTGGTCACACAAGGGCCTCCAGGAGACCGACACCCCAGGGCCTAGAGTCACGGCAGAACCTGGTCTGGGCTACTCACCCTCACCTGTTCCAGGCCCTCCTCCATAAGCTGGGATCCCATCCCTGACAAAGTGCTTTCCCGACACCATTAACCGCGTGCCCCTGGACACAGTGGGGAAGACCCAGGGTCCCAGCCCAGGGTACACAGAGGATGTGTTTCCCATCTGCACTTGGTCTTTGGACAACTTAGTCTCCACCCTTCCCTCTAAAACTGTGCACCAGTGATTATTGCTAAGAAAGCACAAGTTCAAATCTTGTTGAGGAAAATCTAAGATGAATCCAAGCAAATAACTAATGTCCATTCCACAAACACTTATTATGAGCCTCTCAGGTGCCAGGAATTGAACCGTGCACAGGAAGTACAATGGTGAGTGAGAAACAGAGCCTGCACTCACAGAGCCTGGCGATGGGCAGGCCAGCGTGGACACTGGCCACGAGGTATGCTAATCCACAATGGTCTACACCATGCAGAGGGGAGAGACTGGGTTGAGAACCAGTCTGTATGTCAGTAAGCCACTGGGACTCTGGGCTGGGCAGCCTGTACCTGGCACAGGCCAGCTAGGGGAGCCATTCCAGGGCTCCTCAGACAGGTGTTGATGACTGCATATTATCACTAAGATGTCACTCACATTTACATTAGAATACACCCCTCTGGTGGGACACAGGTCATGAGAAACCCACATAGCCCTGAGCACTGGGCCAAGGGAGCTGCTGCAGGAGGCAGAGGGCCTTAAAGAGCCTGGATATGAGGGTAGGAGGGACTGGTACCTGGGACAAAGGGTGACTGCTCTGGACAGGAAGTGCTGTGGGCTGGGGATGGGATGGGGGCTTCTGACCTCCTGGCCATGGGTTAGTGGCCATGGGTTTGTGAGCAAGCTAACTAAGCTTGGTTTCAAACTTAAAGACTGCTGCTGCTGCTGCTGAGTCGCTTCAGTCGTGTCCGACTCTGTGCGACCCCATTGGTACTTAATCTGTTACCTTTAAAACAAAAGTTGGCATGTAAACACTAACTATTAATTGGACCATTCTCTGAAATACACCCCCCTCAGCATGCCCAACCCCTCACTCTATCCTCAAAGCTTACCAATCTCCGCCCCAGGCAGGGGAGTGGATGTCTCGACCAGGTGTGTGTGTCCTCCCGCCCTCACCTGAGTCCTCAGCCCCAGACTCCTACAGTTCTCTCCAGGGTCCCCAAATCTGAACCTGCCCTCTGAGCCCCACAAAATGGCTGCTGTGTCTGGCACTCACTGGCGGGTGTGTTTCAGGACCTCCTCCTGGCTCTCCTGCTGGTCTGTGAGCTCGGGCAGGAAAGGGCTAATCTACATTCCTGGCACCAGTCTTGGCTCCCTGGAGAATTTCCCAACTCCCACCCTGGAGCTACCGGAAGTTATAAATCCGCGGTGCCAGGTCCCTCCTTCTGCCCTCAGCGGCTGCAGAGATTCCCAGCTCTGCACCCCTGCCCCAGTCTCTCCCTCTCTTTCAAATATAGTAAAAATACAAGAGCAGAATCATCTCTACTCCATTTTCAATTTTGTTACCTCTTCGTTTCTTCTGTCAAAAACTCCTAGGGGCCCTAATTTTCCCTGGGTCACTGCAGAACTCCTAGTTATCAGGATTTGAGGCTTCATCTGACTGACTTTTTATTTCAGTACTTTCTGGTTTAGGATAAATCCCCCAAATCTAGCAGAGCAGTAACTAGCCAGATGCATAGCACAAACAGGCACCAAATATTTAACGAATAAATGAATTATACTTTCTCTTAACCCTACTTTTATGTCTTCATAGATAACATCTTACCAATTTGAGGAGAAATTTTCTATTTGCAAGATCAAGATGTCTCAACATTCTTTTCACTCACTGCTTTCAGGAAATCTTCTGAGACCAGACATTTAAGACCTCATCACTTAAAACAACAACCACCCCAGTCCTTGGGCAGGTCTAGGCTTCAGTTCAAAGGGGGACAATTCAAGGTCAAAGACCGTGTAAGTTGCTTCCTCATCATGGTCAGCACTCAGGCAGACTCGTCTGTATACAGTGAAAGTGAAGTCTCTCAGTTGTGTCCGACTCTTTGCGACCCCGTGGACTGTAGCCCACCAGGCTCCTCCGTCCATGGGATTCTCCAGTCAAGAATACTGGAGTGGGTTGCCATTTCCTTCTCCAGGGGATCTTCCCGATCCAGGGATCCAACCCAGGTCTCCCTCAATGCAGGTAGAGGCTTTAATCTCTGAGCCACCAGGAAGTGAGGGCTGACTTAACAACAATCTTCAACAGTCTACAGTACATTACTCTCAAAGTGCCACTGAAAAAAATCTAAACAAAGTAGTGTCAGGTAAAAGACCAGGACACGAAAAGAGTGTCTAACAGGCTTTTTAATGGGGAAGCGCTCCCGGACCGTGTTGGGGGTGGTTCTTACACGTTCGTTGCGAGGGATGGTCAGGCTAGATGGACGGGGGTTCGGATAGGTCACCAGGCCAAGGCATCGCAGGCTGACAGGTCCTTCTGTGTGGCTGGGGTGGGGTGGCTTTAGCTGGCGAAGTGTGCTGTCATTGGTCCCCGGGATCTGGGAGGCTCCTTCCATTAGGGACGTCCCCCGCTGGCAGGAGGGAGAGGAGGAGCGGCCCATCATGGCCACTGGGATCTGGCCTTACAAGTAGTACCTTATAAACTAATACTGTACTTTAGACGGGTTAGGAGCTTTGGTTTTAACAAGTTGGGACATAAGTACTAGCAGGATTTTGAATTTAAAGAGGTTCCCCTCCCCTGCAAAAATGTTGCTATTGTGTTTTCTATACTTCTAGGGTTAACATATTTTAGAAAAGTTCTATTTTCCCTCAGTATTGCTATATCACATAAAAATAAGATCACATACTAATCAGCAATAAAAAGATAAAGCTCATACCCAGAATTATGACACCAAAGTAAAGTGAGTTTTCAGCCTATCTGACCTCTAAACTGTTGCAGAGGCCACCTGGGAGAACCAAGGTCAGGGGACACGCCTGTCCCTGGACAAACAGCCAGAGTCCTGGGGAGGAAGAGAGCAGGGCAGGGGTGGGCTCTGCAGTGCTATCTGAAGTGGTCTTTTCCCTTATATCCAGGCTATTTTCCTGACTCTTCTCACTTTACCTGGTCAGTACAGATACAAAACATCAAAAATGTGTCAGAGAAACACAAAAGACGGCTGCTTTTGTTCAACCATTCCAAGGGGGGCAGGTGAACAGGGTGGGGTGCCCTGCACAGGGGCCCAGCCCCAAGGCCATCAGTCCACCCAAAGCTGCCACCATGATGGTGGACCAGAAGAAACCCAGGAGCTAAAATTTAAAAGACTCCATGACTTAGCCCAGACATAAAACTACCTTCCAACTGGCAAAGAAGTAGCTTTCTATATTAGATATTGGAGTTATATAACTATAAGTAATCATTTTAGCTTGAATTCTGGGAAGTAAGTCTATTTTGTTAAGGTTTAAGAGAAATATATTTTGTTAAGGTTTATGAGTTGCTATGAAACACAATAATTTGGGGGAAAAAAGGCAGTTTTTGCTTACTGGGCCATGGATGGATGACTGACAGTGGGTGATGTCACTAACAGGCAATTATAACATTTAGCATTCCAAAACTATTAAATAATTTGTTTTGAAGAAATATAGCTTCCAAAAGAACAAAAAGACAATCTATTTGGACGGTTACATGTCAAAGTAAAGTTAAATACATAAGCTAAAGAAATCCCAACCTAAAAAGAAGTATCAACTATTTCAACAGCAACCCACCCCATTATTCTTGCCTGGAAAATCCCATGGACAGAGGAGCCTGGGGGGCTACAGTCCATGGGGTGGCAAAGAATAGGACATGACTTAGCAACTAAATGACATTTAGTAAAATTTTAATTCAACTTAAAAATGGAGTGGATTCCAAAAGTTTGTCTGTAAACAAATTACTTAGACTACTCAGTGCATTTCCTACAGAAAAAAATATGTCCTATGGCAACGTTGTAGACAGCAGTATACCTCCAGTACAACTCACAAGAACCCGATTAAATGTCAGGTACACAGTCGGTTCTGTGGCTTCATGGTAAAGAGCAGGTGCTTTATGGAGCCAGAGTCCCTGGGCCCCAGGCTCTGTCAGTCCCTAGGAGCATGGCCCTGGAGGTGAGTCCTGCCTTCACCAGCAGGGAGTGTGTCCCCAGGAGCAGCCCCTTGGCCTGCAACACTCCAGGGATCTGCCAGCTGGAGGGGCTCCATTGAGATGCACGTGACGCAGAGGCCCCTGTACCTGGCATGTGGTGGCGACAGGGGGAACTGTGCTGAGTGCACCTCTGGGAGGTCTACACGGGGCCAGTGGAGTTACTGCCGCCAGGCTAATGTCGGGGCAACACCTTGCTTACCACAACTACACACGGTCTTTCCAGATGCTTGTGATTCTGAAACCAAGGGCTAAATGGGGTTCAACTTCGGAAGGACAAGGTTCACGTGGCCCAGTGGGCTTTCCAAATATCTGGGNGGGCCAGTGGAGTTACTGCCGCCAGGCTAATGTCGGGGCAACACCTTGCTTACCACAACTACACACGGTCTTTCCAGATGCTTGTGATTCTGAAACCAAGGGCTAAATGGGGTTCAACTTCGGAAGGACAAGGTTCACGTGGCCCAGTGGGCTTTCCAAATATCTGGGCAGTGCTGTGCCTAACCTATAAGGCAATTACATTACAATACAGCCACCTTTCCACAAACAGGCAGAAGCTTCTGCTACAAGACAAATGTGCATGAATCAACGCAGGGCTCACAGGGGATCTGTCTTTCAGGAAAGCAGGGTCCTGGGTGGAGCCACTGCTCACCTGCCTAGTGCCATGTGAAAGACAGATGAGGCACAGAGCCGGGATGGGGAGAGCGGACTGTGGATGGAGGTCGGGCGGAGGAATGCTCAAAGTTTAGGAAGATCACAGCAGACGGCTGCGGTGCAGACCACCGGCTTCCAACCTGCTCTAAGTCAGACAGTATGTGCACATGATGGGCTTGCCCTCTCTCAGTGTGACAAGCTCAGATGTTACTCCAGCAAAACACTGACATCCAGACCTAAGAGGACACGCTGTTTGAGGAAAGAGGCTCCAATGAGAAACCCCTGAATTTACTGTTTACAATTCTCTACATGACTGAATAGTTCCATTAAAAACGCTCTTCTTTCCCCTAATTCAAGGCTAAGATGATTACTGGAATGGAACAATGAACCGCTGGGCCGGATCCATGTACCATTCCTACCCCAAAACAACATCGAGGGTGAGGTGCCACGCAATTTGACAGAAAATATGCTTTCTTGCCATGGAAAGCAAGAAACACGTCAAAATAAGAGTTTTGAAAAGCCTTTTCACAAAGTTGTATTTTCATTTACATAAACTGACTCATGCAAAGCTACCTTATTAGTATAGATAATATATAGAAAAAACTTTAGAATTAAAAGACACATATATAGCATTTTTAACCCTAATCTTAATAAAACTGTGACTCACTAAACTCGCAACATTACTTCTGCTGTCACTTATAATGTGTCTCTCAGAAATACTTTATGGGCTTAACCCAACTCCGGGCCTTTTAGAGGCAAACTTCCGGGCCTAGTTTGTCTTTAAAAATAAAAATACAGATGTCTCACCTTGCTCTGGTGACCTTCTGCAGAACCTTCATGCCTGACAGCCTGCAGCACTTCCCCTCCAGCTGCCTGTCCTTCAGTATGTCACCCTCCGAGTGCACCTCACTGAAGAGTCCAAGGGCATCTTGCACAAGAAGGCAGACTCTACAAAAAAGCATTCACATTTGCTCTTTAGGAAACAGGTTTTGATTCGGTACAGAGACCAGAATTTCCTTCTCCTTCAACAGAAATCCACTCTAGGCATCTTCCTAAATAGGCAAACCAGGATAAATGAACAATACTGATCTAAAACATGCACGTCTTAGATTTGTACCAGCAAGTGTGTGGACCACCACCCACAGAAAACAGTAGGAGACAGAATTCTATTCAGGAAGATAAGTGAAAGTGAAGTCGCTCAGTTGTGTCTGACTCTTTGCGATGCCATAGACTATAGCCTGTCAGGCTCCTCCATCCATGGGATTTTCCAGGCAAGAGTGCTGGAGTGGATTGCCATTTCCTTCTCCAGGGGATCTTCCCGACCTAGGAATTGAACCCAGGTCTCCCACATTGCAGGCAGACGCTTTACCATCTGAGCCACCAGGGAAGCCCACCGTGCTTTACAACAGCACACTGAGGCCACCTTTCAAATCGAGTATCTTACCATTGCCAGATACAGCGCAGCCCCCTTCCCTTGTTTACCCTGTCTGCCCAACAGCAACATTTACGTTTCGTATGGACGCTCAACACTGAGCCACGGTCTCTCACACCTTCTCCAGGGGATCTTCCCGACCTAGGAATTGAACCCAGGTCTCCCACATTGCAGGCAGACGCTTTACCATCTGAGCCACCAGGGAAGCCCACCGTGCTTTACAACAGCACACTGAGGCCACCTTTCAAATCGAGTATCTTACCATTGCCAGATACAGCGCAGCCCCCTTCCCTTGTTTACCCTGTCTGCCCAACAGCAACATTTACGTTTCGTATGGACGCTCAACACTGAGCCACGGTCTCTCACGATCCTGTCCTGTTTGGAGGAACCTGCTGTGCAAAGGCAGGGATGAAGACAGCACGCGCTTCCATGTTACACCTATCCTGTGGTTTTGTCCCCTGACCACTCCGCAATGCAGAGCCTCTAGGAGGGAAGCCCTTCAGTTTGCCCTGACTCGCTCCTCTGCTCCTAGTCTAACTCAGGCTGAGGCAGGGCCGAGTAACCAGGCTCCATCTGCTAGCTGTGACAGGGCGGGGCAGGGGGTCCTACACGCACTCCCACGCCATCGGTCACCTGACCGACCCCTGGAGCATTTCACACTGCTCTGTATTACTGTTAACACATATGAAGTCAAGATGTATACAAAAACCTCCATGGATCTTTTTTTTTTTTTTTAATTTAATTGGAGGCTAATGACTTTATAATATTGTAGTGGTTTTTGAAATACACAAACATGAATCAGCCACAGGTGTACATGTGTTCCCCATCCTGAACTCCCTTCCCACCTCCCTCCCCATCCCATCCCTCAGGGTCATCCCAGTGCACCAGCCCTGAGCGCCCTGTCTCATGCATTGAACCTGGACTGGCGATCTATTTCACATTTATAATGATATACATGTTTCAATGCTTCTCTGAAATCATTCCACCCTCGCCTTCTCCAACAGAATCCAAAAGGATCTGCTTTTTAAGGCTAGAATTTTTTGTCTTAATTGGAGGATAATTGTTTCACAATGTTGTGTTTGTTTCTGCCATACAACAATGGGAATCAGCCATAAGTGTTTATACATCCCTTCCCTCTGGAACCTCCCTCCCCGCCCCACCCCATTCCACCCCACTAGGTCATCACAGAGCAGTGGGTTGATCTCCTCAGGGCACCGAGCAACTTCCCACTAGCTATCTACTCTGCATATGGTAATGTATATATTTCAGTGCTACCTGAAACTAGAGAGAATTTCTGACTGCTTGTGTTGAGAAGGGGGAGGTGGGGAACTGGATCCTCAGTTCAGTTCAGTTCAGTCGCTCAGTCGTGTCTGAATCTTTGCGACCCCATGAATCGTAGAATTCCAGGCCTCCCTGTTCATCACCATCTCCCGGAGTTCACTCAGACTCACGTCCATCGAGTCCGTGATGCCATCCAGCCATCTCATCCTCGGTCGTCCCCTTCTCCTCCTGCCCCCAATCCCTCCCAGCATCAGAGTCTTTTCAAATGAGTCAACTCTTCGCATGAGGTGGCCAAAGTACTGGAGATTCAGCTTCAGCATCATTCCTTCCAAAGAAATCCCAGGGTTGATACCTACAGAATGGACTGGTTGGATCTCCTTGCAGTCCAAGGGACTCTCAAGAGTCTTCTCCAATACCACAGTTCAAAAGCATCGATTCTTCGGCGCTCAGCCTTCTTCGTAGTCCAACTCTCACATCCATACATGACCACAGGAAAAACCATAGCCTTGACTAGATGGACCTTGGTCGGCAAAGTAATGTCTCTTTTGAATATACTATCTACGCTGGTCATAACTTTTCTTCCAAGGAGTAAGCGTCTTTTAATTTCATGGCTGCAGTCACCATCTGCAGTGATTTTGGAGCCCCAAAAAATAAAGTCTGACACTGTTTCCACTGTTTCCCCATCTATTTCCCATGAAGTGATGGGACGGATGCCATGATCTTCGTTTTCTGAATATTGAGCTTTAAACCAAATTTTTCACTCTCCTCTTTCACTTTCATCAAGAGGCTTTTTAGTTCTTCTTCACTTTCTGGCATAAGGGTGGTGTCATCTGCATATCTGAGGTTATTGATATCTCTCCTGGCAATCTTGATTCCAGCTTCTGCTTCATCCAGCCCGGCATTTCTCATGATGTATTCTGCATATAAGTTAAATAAGCAGGGTGACAATATACAGCCTTGACGTACTCCTTTTCCTATTTGGAATCAGTCTGTTCCTATTTGGAATCAGTCTGTTCCATGTCCAATTCTAACTGTTGCTTCCTGACCTACATACAGATTTCTCAAGAGGCAGGTCAGGTGGTCTGGTATTCCCATCTCTTTCAGAATTTTCCACAGTTTATTGTGATCCACACAGTCAAAGGCTATGGCATAGTCAATAAAGCAGAAATAGATGTTTTTCTGCTTTATTGACTATGACAGTTTACCAAGTATGAAACCAATTTTTTACTCCCAAGAAAGAGCAACAATTCTGCTATGTATTCAGATTTCTGTTATCTATACCCATGAGCAATACGGACCTTTAATATTCTCTCTTAGATTTGGTATCAGGATTCTTTATATCAGCTTCATATAATGAGCTGACAGGAATTCCTTTTTCATGTGAAAATTTTGTATATGACTTGAGTCATGTGTTTTTTGACACAACTTTGAAAAGATTTAGCAATAAAATGACTTCAGTATCGTGCTTTCTTTACCTGGGAAGACTTTAACTCTTAATTTCTTGAATAATAGTTGAACTTTTGGGGATTTTCTGCTAAGTTTTATTTTTCCAGGGGTTTATCCATTTTGTTTACATTTTCAAGTTTATTAGCATAAAGACAGAACAATACCCTCTCACTGCATCTCTAACTGATGGGGCTGATCCTCATATCTTCCCTTTTCAATTGTGCTTATTTATATCTTCTCTCCTCTCTTTACAAGTTTTTTCATTAAATTATTATTATACCATTTCAAAGAATCAACTCTTGGCTTTGTTTACTCAGTTCATGTCATTAATTTCCACCCTTATGCTTATAATCTCCTTCCATTTTCTTTGTATTTATCCTATTATTTTTAAATTGCTTTTTATGTTAGAGGCTTGGCTCATTTAATTTTGAACCTCCCTTCTTTCTAAAATGAGCTCAGACTATAACATTTCTTCTAAGTATCAAATTAATGATATCACGTAAAATTTGATATGTAGTAATTTTATGATTATTCATCAGTTCTAGGTATTTTTAATTAATATTTTTTCATTATTATTTCTTCTTTGATCCAGGAATTATTTGGAAGTATTTAAAAATTTTTTTCTATAAGGATTGAAAATGCACATATTTTTGCCATTAACTCTAATTTAATTGCACTACAGTGAAAGAATATGCTCGCTGATAATGGTTCTCTTACATTTGTAGAGATTTGCTGTACAGCCTAGCACACAATCAATTTTTAAGACAATATCAACCAAGAAGAATGCACATGTGCTAGTTGTTAAAGATGGTTTTGTATGATATCTGTGAGTCAAGTCACTTAAGCGTATTTTTTAAGTCTTGTGTTCCTTCACTAACTGGTCTGCCTCACTGACTGGTTATCTGATTAGCTATCTATTGCTACATAGCAAGTCATTCTACAAGCTAGAAGCTTAAAATAACAAACGTTAATTTTTTCGAGTGGGCATGGGTTAGAAATGCATCATCTTGACAGTGGGTGGTGGGTGCCAAGCCCTGTTCCATGGGCACCATTTTATCCTTGGATGACCTCTGAGGGAGTGATTATTCTCACCCTCACTCAGCATACAGAAAACTGAAGATCAGAAGGTTTTCGGGTCTTGCCCAAGACCACATAATATTACATAAGAGAACTCTTAACAATAAGATAAAATGAACATATAAACATATTTAACATAAACCTCTTTTTAAATGTAGAAAAGTAGGAAATTACCAGGCTAAGAAATTAGCCAGAAATGGAGCTAAACTCCTTATTTCAAGACAGGTAAACCACATGAACACACAGTGGGAGTGAGGAACAAAGCAGAGAAAGGCAGCCCACAGCAGCGTGTGGGCTCAAAAACCTTGCTGACAGGTGGCCCTGCAGCTACTGTGGCAGCCACGCAGACTTCAAATGCAGCTAACGTGGGTGAGGAGCTGAATTTTAAGTTTTACCTAACTGTAATTAGTTTAAATGTAAACAGCCACATATGGCAACACAGTCTAAAGGCATAACAATTAGAGGATCCAAAAAATTATAAATACTATACTTAATAATCAGCTAATCAACCTTTACATACAGATGTGAGAGTTGGATCATTAAGAAAGCTGAGCACCGAAGAATTGATGCTTTCAAATTGTGGTGCTGGAGAAGACTCTTGAGAGTCCCTTAGACAGCCAGGAGATCAAACCAGTCAATCCTAAAGGAAACCAACACTGAATATCATTGGAAGGACTGATGCTGAAGTTCCAATACTTTCTGTACCTGATGCAAAGAGCTGACTCATTGGAAAAGACCCTGATGCTTGGAAAGATTGAGGGCAGGAGGAGGAAGAGGCAACAGAGGATGAGACTGCTGGATGGCAACACTGACTTAATGGACATGAGTTTGAGCAAACTTCAGAAGACAGTGAAGGACAAGGGAGCCTGGCATGCTGCAATTCATGGGGTCACAAAGAGTCAGACATTACTTAGCAATCAAATTATGTTTTACAACATAATTTTCAACATTACTATTCAAATATATTAATAGGTATTCCTCGAAAATCATCACCAAAATGTTGCTAGCGATAATTTTTCTAAAATTTACTTTATCAGGTGTACAGAGGAAAAAATACACCAAAATCATATATAATTATTACTGTGTTCAACTTTCCTTGCAATACAGTATTTTATACCCAAGAACACCAGGAAACCCCTGTCCGCTCACCTGATGCACTACTCTGTTTGGGAGTGGTTATTTGGCAGGTGGAAACCAGAAGAATGCCCTATCTATCTTACAGATACTAGTGTTAAATTTCCACACATGTGACATTTTCTTAATATGCTGTGGCTATAAGACATTGATACTGGCTATAAGATTTGTCCATGGGTCAAGAAGTTGACTGTGCAGTGTGGGGATGGAGGCGGTGTGGAGGCCTGCAGGGCGGTGAGCTTTGCATCCACATCTTGCTGTGGGTGCTCCGACTGCTCCTGAGCACGCCCCGCCTGCCTCTCAAGTCTGACAGCAATTCCGGGGCGGCCCTTGGCTCTTTCCCTGATGCTCTCTGTTACCTGCTCGTGGCTCTGTCATCTGCCTGAAGCACTCTGTGAACTGCGCTCCCAGATCCCGTTCCCTTCACTCTCAGGCACCACCTCCCTCTGGGCAGTGCCCCTCTGCCTGCACGGATGCCTCTGCCCCAGCATGGGTGCTGGTGGGCGCTGGTCTTCTGGGCGAGCCTCTCACCCTGGGGGTAAGCCAGGGGCTCCACACTTGGGGTGGAGCCTCTCAACAGAGGCCTGGGGATGAGGGACGTGGTGGACAGCCCTCCTAGAGGGAGACTGAGTCCTGGACTGGGCCCTGTCTGCGCCCCTGGAGCAGAGCCTAGAGCAGCAGCGGCTGGCAGAAGTGGGTCAGGGCGCAAGAGCCAGACTCGTTGTTCTTACTGAGACATAGTAGGTTTCCACGATTCCACAGATGGAATGTCCTCCATCTGCTGTGTGCCCTTAGGACAATTTCCAAAAGCTCAAATGATTGCTGTCCAGTTTCTGCAGCTACAATGCTTGTGTGCGAGGGGAGAGTCCGCCGTGCACTCACTGCTACTCCAGAAGCTGGTTCTTATCTGACTCTGCAACTCACATTCTCGCCAAACAAAGACCCTCTGGACAGCCAGCATGTGCCGGGCTCTTCAGCCGTTATTTGTGAGTTATGAGAGTATTTGGAAACTCTGAGTTTGCAGACTTAAGTGTGACTTGTTCTTTTTTCCTTAAAAGACATCTTGACTTGCGTGAACACAAGAAATGAGCCAAGTGCATAATTACTGGATCAGACGCAGGAGTGCTTGATGCAGAGAGGCCTTGAGGGACGCAGAGAGGACTGCTGGAGCCTGCGGGAAAGTGCTGGGGTGGAAGGGCCTGGCTAGGTAGTTGGGAAAGGCTCCTTCCAGGGCTGGTCTGGAAGCCTGTCCTGCACAGAGTCGACAGGAACACACTTAAGAGCAGGGCGCGCAGCACACTCAAAAACTGGGACAGCAACATGGGAGTTTTCCCATGTTGGAGAAGTTGAGAGAAGGCCGGAAAATACTATGCAAGAACAAAGATAGAGGGAAAGTGGTCATAAGGGGAAAGACTACTTACTATTCGGGTATTCCCATGGCATTATTCTTAATTTAAAATCAGTTATGTTTATGGAAACAGGGATGGAGGTAGAGATGTCACCCTGGTGGGCAGCTCTGGGGCGGTGTGGAGCCACAGCGAGCAGGGGGTGGAGGGTTTGGGTCCAGGGCCAGGTGGGTCAATCACTGGCCCAGGAAAGCCAGCATGCCCACTTCCTGCCACTGGGGAGTAATGGGGATGCTGGGAGGGCTCAGACCAAATGCTGTTGTAGAAACATGGCCGCTGGCACAGGAGGTGGCTGTTTCAACAGAGAATGTTCGGAGCCCCAGCCAGGAGAGTGACACCATGCCCCAAGCTGCAGGTGACTTTCATGCATGCTGAGCGCTGATGCTGGGACCCCAAGCCTTGCAGGGGAGGGAAACTGCTGCTTTCAGACGTGGTCCACTTGGATAAACGTTGATAAACGTTGAAACAGCATAGAGAAGATGTCTCCAGGGAGGAGGGGTTAAAGAGCCTGTCAGTCTGCCATTCAAAACTCTCCAAGTTAAGAGTTTGGCAAGAGAATGCCACTTATCCCAGCTCAAGGTTCCACCCAAGCCTAAAAGACTGACCTTCACCAAGTAAACCCCTCCCCTGCTCTCATGGCTGTCAGCACATGGTGCCGGGCTGTGGGGGAGGGGCTCCTCTACCGCTGGAGACCTGCCTGGCTGCTGGGAGCTCCGCTCGGACCCTCACAATCCAGGTAACTTCAATCTGTTTGGCCCCCAGTGAAGAGCCTGCCCCTACTCTGCACCTAAGCATCTCGGTTTCCTTCACCCACCAGGCAAATCCACTTTGCTACCAGACGGAGCTGATCGACAGGAAGGTGGCATTCTCTGGCCAGGTATCAGCTCTCCTGAGTGGTAAGAGGTGTGAGCCCCTTTGTAAAAAGGCTGATCTCCTGCGTGAAGGGCCCACAGGACAGCGACTGAGGCAGTGGAGAGGGCTCAGAAACAACGCTGGCACTCCGGAAGCCAGCTCAGGAGGTGCCTCAGGTGCCGACCCCACCACCCAGGTCTGTCGTAAGGAAAGCGCCTCTCTGCTTGAGCAGTCGAAATCAATGACAAACCCTCGGCCACCGCTCGCCTGGTCCCAGAAACCTTGGCTGCAGCGCCTTGACTTTCTTGCATTCATGAGCCAGGAGGGTGAGGCTGGAGGAAGGGAGTAAAACTGCTGCGCTGCACAGCACCTGCCCAGCAACAAAATAACAGATAAGAGGTGCAGGGTTCAACCCCAGCCATATCACCATGGAAGTATAAAGTCCACCGTGGAGTTAATGTTTGTTTTTAAGAATGCTTCTTCCTTTCCTTCTCTTAGGGGCTGAACACCTCATCATGCTAATTAAAGAACATTTTAAAAATTCCGAAAGCACATGTACTGTTAATCTGTGAAAGCAACAAAACAAGCATAAGGAAGAGGAAAAACAAAACTGTTGATTCACAGAGGGGGTTTCAGAGAGCCTATAATTTAATTTCTGAAGCTTCAAATGCCCCTTCCCAACTTTTCAAAAGTATTTATTTTTCCCTCCTTTCATTCACAGGCTCTGTATCAGAGACACAGAAGCAGAGTGGGAGAGAACCAGTGAGCGTGTGTGCACACGTGTGTCTGCGGATGCTCGTGTTCCAAGAGAGAAGCAGATGAAGTGACATGTGGATGTTTACATGAGTCGTGGAAGCAGTTCTGAGCACTTCACCAAGAATTCCCGGAATCAGAGTCGGGTCCGGCTGCTCTATTCTAGGTCAGAGTCAACCGAAGCAGTCTCCGATCAACAACGGTCTTTCTCGCCACGTTATGATCCCTTACTAAACCCAATCTAAGAAATAAACAGAAGAAATTCCAGGATAAAGTGAGAAAAGAAGCAGGAAAGAGAGAAAGGGGAGGAGAGGTTGGGAGGGGAATTTGGACCCAACCCGGGCAGGGTTGTGGGGGTGGGGGTGCGTAGCACGAGGGGCAGGGCCTTTCCCAGCTCCAAGCCGCAAACAGACGGGAAACCAGATACAGCAGGACACTGTGTCCTCCTGAAAAACAAGCAGACCGCGCTCCTAAAGTAAACAGTTAATCCTGCTGTTNTCGGGCAGGGTTGTGGGGGTGGGGGTGCGTAGCACGAGGGGCAGGGCCTTTCCCAGCTCCAAGCCGCAAACAGACGGGAAACCAGATACAGCAGGACACTGTGTCCTCCTGAAAAACAAGCAGACCGCGCTCCTAAAGTAAACAGTTAATCCTGCTGTTTATCTTTTCAACATGAGATGTTGTTAGCAGGATGATCTCTACTGCACAGAAATGTGGTTTTATTCATCAGAAAAATTGGATTTTTTCTTTGCTAAAATAAAAGTGTGACATGGAAACTTTCTAATATCAGTGAATAGGAAAGAATAACAATCTTTTTGTTTTTTTGCTAAATGTAACTAAAGCATGGCAAAAGTCCCGAGAAAGGCCTTTTCCACACTTTCACTTCCTCTTTATTTTCGGAAAATACTGCATTGGTGAAATTAACCAAACAATAAATCCTGCTGCAAGGCTTGGTCCGAAGGAGGACACAGGTAACCAGGACATAACTGGAGTCCTGGACTTGGATCACAGTCACCGCCCCTGGAGATGAGACTAGACTGGGCCGAGGCATGTCAGAAGAGGACATCTCACAGCCACAGAAGTCTGCCTCCAGAACAAGTTTTCAAAGAGACATAGCTCCTCTTACACATTTTGAAGTGAAATTCCCATGGACAGAGGTGTCAATTCTGCCCCTTCCCCCAGTGGCACACTGTCCCAGGCCGACAACAGTAAGACATCACACCAGACACTCACTACTGCCATGCACCTGGGCTCAGGTCTCATCCATCCCGATGATTATCTGTGTGCCCGTGAGCCTGGTGCTGTGAAGTTCACCACTGTGGAGGTCCTGCACCCACCTCCACAAGGACCTCCAAAGGTCCTCCACAGGGACCCCTTGCTGTCTTTTATCACCCACCTCCCTCCCCTCCCCTCCCTCCCCAAACTGCTGATCTGTCCTCGGTTTCTAAGATTTGGCCACTTTGAAATGTTATAAAAATGCAGTCATCTACTATAGGATCTTTGGATTGAACTTTTCCCCTCAGCACAGTTCCCTGAAAACAATCAGGCTGATGTGCTTTGTATTTTTATAACAGCTTTACTGAGACCTAATTTACATGCCATAAAATTCACCCAAATAAAAATATTGTGGCAAAACACACATAAAACGTACAATTCCACCATTCTAAAGTGTACAATTCAGTGGCATTATGTACATACACGTGTTCTCCAACCACCAGCACTGTCTAGTCCCAGAACATTAGTCCAAAAGCCCCAAGCTGTCACGGGGCCTCCCTGCTCTCCCCTCCCGCAAACACACTGATCTACTTCCTGTCTATGGATCTGTCTGCTCTGAACATTTCACAGGAATGGAATCATGGAAGCTGTGGCCTTCTGAGACTGGCTTATTTCACACAGCATAGCATTTTCAAGTTGCATCCAAGCTATATTGATAGCAAGTGCCAGTACTGAACTCCTGTTTACTGCTGAACAGTATTCCATTATATGCATACGTAACATTTATCCATCCATCGCTGATGGCCATTTGGGTTGTTTCCACATTCTTGCATTTACAAGTAATACTGCAATGAATGTCAGTATACAAGTTACAAAGATATATGTTTTCAATTCTTTTCGGTTTATACCGAGGAGTGGCTTTGCTCGATCATATGGTAATGCGATGTTTAGCTTTTTGAGGAACTACCAGACTGTTTTCCAAAGTGGCTGCACCATTTTACCAGCCATTATGAGGGCTCCAGTTTCTCTACATCTTTGTTCAGTTCAGTTACTCAGTCACGTCCAACTCTTTGTGACCACATGGATTGCAGTACATCAAGCTTCCCTGTCCCGTCAACAACTCCCAGAGCTTGCTCAAACTCGTGTCCATCAAGTCAGTGATGTCATCCAACCATTTCATCCTCTGTTGTCCCCTTCTCCTTCTGCCTTCAATCTTTTTTTTTTTTTTTT
>SJYX01023854.1:69177-84026 GCA_006410675.1 Oreotragus oreotragus | reverse complement strand
ACAACTGGGTATTGTTTTTGCTTTGGCTCCATCCCTTCATTCTTTCTGGAGTTATTTCTCCACTGATCTCCAGTAGCATATTGGGCACCTAACGACCTGGGGAGATTCTCTTTTGATATCCTATCATTTTGCCTTTTCATACTGTTCATGGGGTTCTCAAGGCAAGAATACTGAAGTGGCTTGCCATTCCCTTCTCCAGTGGACCACGTTCTGTCAGACCTCTCCACCATGACCCGCCCGCCTTGGGTTGCCCTGCAGGCATGGTTTGGTTTCATTGAGTTAGACAAGGCTGTGGTCCTAGTGTGATTAGATTGACTAGTTTTCTGCGAGTATGGTTTCAGTGTGTCTGCCCTGTGATGCCCTCTTGCAACATCTACCATCTTACTTGGGTTTCTCTTACCTTGGGTGCAGGTTGTCTCTTCATGCCTGGTCCAGCAAAGCACAGCCACTGCTCTTTACCTTGGACGAGAGGTATCTCCTTACCACCGCAGTTCCTGACCGTCAACGTGGGACGTGATAGTAACTAATAGTAATTGAATGCCAATCACTAGGCAGAGATGGAGAAGGCAATGGCACCCCACTCCAGTACTCCTGCCTGGAAAATCCCATGGACGGAGGAGCCTGGTTGGCTGCAGTCCATGGGGTCGCAAAGAGTCGGACACGACTGAGCGACTTCAGTTTGACTTTTCACTTTCAAGCATTGGAGAAGGAAATGGCAACCCACTCCAGTATTCTTGCTTAGAGAAGCCCAGGGACGGCAGAGCCTGGTGGGCTGCCGTCTATGGGGTCGCACAGAGTCAGACACAACTGAAGCGACTTAGCAGCAGTGGCAGCAGGCAGAGAGGAGCCTTCTGTGTTTATCCTAACTAATTACCACCACAGCCATACAAGTTCAGTATTGTGATCCTCATTTTACACAGAAGGAGTAAATAACATGTATAGACTCCCACAGTCAGTCACCATCAGAAACATAATGCAAGCGCTATGGAAATAAAAATGTAGATTGTATATACATTGTTTGTCTAGAATCCAGTTTGATTTCACTAGATTACAAAATAAATGGCTAATAGTATGTCCTCATCTCAAACTTTTTTAAATCCCAAATTACAAAGTACACAAAATAAAGATATATATATGTATACATATATGTGTATATGAGTTTCCCTTGTGGCTCAGATGGTAAAGAATCCACCTATAAGGCAGGAGACCTCGGTTCCATCCCTGGGTTGGGAAGATCCCCTGGAAGAGAGCATGGCAACCCACTCAAACATTCTTGCCTGGAGAATCCCCATGGACAGAAGAGCCTGGCGGGCTACAGTCCATAGGCTTGCAAAGAGTCGGACATGACTGAGTGACTACGCACATATACGTATATTCAATAATGTATCTTTAAAATTTTTTATTTATTTACTTATTTGTTTTTGGCTGTGCTGGGTCTTTGTGGGCTTTTTCTAGTTGTGGTGAGTGGGGGCTACTCTCTAGTTGTGGTGCACAGGCTTTTCTTGGTGTTGGCTTCTCCAGTTGCAGTGCACAGGCTCTAGGATGCATGGGCTTCAGTGGTTGCAACTTGCAAGTTCTACAGCCCAGAATCAGTAGTTATGGCCCTCAGGCTTAGTTGCTCCATGGCATGTGGGGTCTTCCAGACCAAGGATTGAACCCATGTCCCCTGCACTGACAGGCACATTTTTAACCACTGGGCCACCAGGGAAATCTGTGTTGTATGTTTTTAATATAACATTTTCCTGAAAATATAGGAATATAGGCTTATTGTAGACAATTCTGAAATATTTGAATAAAGTAATAGCTAACAGTATAAACTTTTTCTTAATATCTTCTGCTTCTGTTAAGTCCAGACCATTTCTGTCCTTTATCGAGCCCATCTTTGCATATATTGCTGAAGCCTGGCTTGGAGAATTTTGAGCATTACTTTACTAGCGTGTGAGATGAGTGCAATTGTGTGGTAGTTTGAGCATTCTTTGGCATTGCCTTTCTTTGGGATTGGAATGAAAACTGACCTTTTCCAGTCCTGTGGCCACTGCTGAGTTTTCCAAATTTGCTGGCATATTGAATGCAGCACTTTCATAGCATCATCTTCCAGGATTTGAAACAGCTCAACTGGAATTCCCTCACCTCCACTAGCTTTGTTCGTAGTGATGCTTTCTAAGGCCCACTTGACTTCACATTCCAAGATGTCTGGCTCTAGATTAGTGATCACATCATCACAATTATCTGGGTCGTGAAGATCTTTTTTGTACAGTTCTTCATTCTTGCCACCTCTTCTTAATATCTTCTGCTTCTGTTAAGTCCAGACCATTTCTGTCCTTTATCGAGCCCATCTTTGCATGAAATGTTCCCTTGGTATCTCTAATTTTCTTGAAGAGATCTCTAGTCTTTCCCATTCTGTTGTTTTCCTCTATTTCTTTGCATTGATTGCTGAAGAAGGCTTTCTTATCTCTTCTTGCTATTCTTTGGAACTCTGCATTCAGATACTTATATCTTTCCTTTTCTCCTTTGCTTTTTGCCTCTCTTCTTTTCACAGCTATTTCTAAGGTATCCCCTATATCAGTTTGAGGCCATATATGGTTGCCTGAAGTTCTCTCAAAGATATAAGTACATATTAAATAGAATTTTAAAGTAACTTTGGTAATGAATGATGTGTGATTAGCACTTTATAGTTTACAAAGTGCTTTTATAAATATTACATCATTTAACACTACAATTTTCACTGGAAGGAAACAAAGCTTTTCTTAAACATTGATCACAAGCTAGGTATTATATTGGACTCTCCCCTATCTCCACAACAGTCTGTCAAGTCATGTATTATCTCTGTTTTAGAGATGATGAAACTGAGGCTCAAAGAGCTTAAATAACTTATCTGTCATTGCGCATCTTTAGAAGTCAAGTTGAATGTATTAAAGTCCAAAACTCAGTGTTTGCCCTACTGGTGTTTCTGACATCCCAGCCAACTAAGGTAGTCCCCAGTCTCACTCCAAAGAACACAGTCAAAGCCAAATGGCGCCTTAGTATATGCCGGATATCTTATTCCATAAACAATTTTTATCTAGAAGAAAGAGTGAAAGTGAAGTCGCTCAGTCGTGTCCGACTCTTTGTGATCCCATGGACTGTAGTCTACCAGGCTCCTTCCTCCATGGGATTCTCCAGGCAAGAGTACTGGAGTGGGTTGCCATTTCCTTCTCCAGGGGATCTTCCCAACCCAGAGATCGAACTCGGGTCTCCTGCATTCCAGGCAGACGCTTTAACCTCTGAGCCACCAGTAGAGGCTTATGCACCTTTATCCACATCATCGTTCTATCTCTACATTCTCTCCTTCGAAGGTTCTTCCCTCAACTTCTCACTTACAGGAAAGTAAGTTAATTCTTTCCTGGCTTTCTTTCCTAAGTCCAGGAATGGGCTCTCTTGCTTCTAGACATGTGAAGTTTTCACTCCACTTCAGAATGTTTCTCAAGCCCAGAGGTAACTCAATTGTACCAAGTTCTTACATGCATCACTATTCAGATTACATGTCCAGTAATGATCAGATTTGTACTTTGGTAAGACCAGACTTACCCCAGAGAGAATTTAGTCCTTCTGGATGACCGAAATGTGACTCATACCTTTTGCTACTTGCTGGGATAGAACTGAAATAGAAATATGAAATGTCCTCAGGACACTCTGCTAATGACCTGGTATAACATGAATGTTCTGTTTTCTTTACTAGACCAAAGTTCCACTTTGTAATTTAGACAAAGGAGGAAGGCTAGGTGAGTGAGGTGTTCCAGAAGAGAGGAAAAATGGTACCTGGATGGCCTGAATTTTGAAATCTCTCTAAAAGAACATTTGTCTCTTAATTCCCTCTAAGACAAATTTTATAAACAATACATAACAGATTTTGTACCAAATGATGGTTTACACAAATAATGGTTTACAAACACACATACACAAATACACGTGTATGTGTGTGATTGTGAATAGGTACTTCATTTCAAATAAAATTTGCCTCTGTTATAATAAGAAAAATAGTCCCGTATATGTGAAACATAATAAGAGTGAAATAATATTAATTAGTGTTTTGAGGTATGGGTAATACCTTAATACAGTTGATAAATACAAATGCAAATCTGAGTTCCTAGTAGACTTTAGAATATGTGCTCTGCAGGTGGGAGGGGGAGGGTTTATGTTTGGGAGTTCATGTACACCCATGACGGATTCATGTCAATTTATGCCAAAACCAATACAGTACTGTAAAGTAAAATAAAGTAAAAATAAAAATAATTTAAAAAAAAGAATACGTGCTCTGCGAAAATTCCATAAAAGACCAGCTTACAGACATAAGACCTCCAATATTAGAATTTCTATATAAATATTTCCTGTGAGTTGACAGCTCTTTCTTGGTAATAGTTTCTAGGGCACCACGAACTGCAGTCTGTAGTCTTGCATTTAACTAAACTCCTCACACGAATCATACAACAGGCTCCCAATACCAAGTTTTTAAATGTGTCTCCTAAGATGCAGTGGAAAATGTGACTTTTATTTACAGCTTCATAAATAACTCAGTGATGTGAAGTGTTTTAAGTACAGCAATGTGCTACTTTAAACAACGTAGTGAAAATATATAACTGACTGTGTCTCGTTGTTTTCACTTCTTTTAAGGCTTAGGTTTCCTTTGCCTGCCTGTCTGATTTAACTTAAAAAAAAAAAAAAAANCATCTCCTGTCTCCCTCAAAAGGTTTTCTTATCTGTGCAATTTACCGAGCCTTTCTTTCCTCCTCCCTTCCCTCCACCCCTGACACCTTCAGGTGCTATACCTTATTCTCAGGTCCAAGGACTGCACTCTATAACTCACCACGTCCAAAGCCTTGCTGCTTTAAGTATCCTCTCCAACCCACATCATGTAACAAGCAATGTTGCTTTGGCCTCTGCCAAACCAGCCAACGCTCCCTTCCCCATCAGCTGCCATGCCAGCCTCTGCACACGTGGGACTGCACAGCCAGACTACAGCCTCTCTGCCTCATCATCTGCATGTCTCTCTCACATCTTTGCTGCTCTCCCTGTGTCTGATCCTTTCTCCTTTGTCTGGCAGATGCTCTGAATAGTCCTTAGTCAAAAGTCTGAAGGAACTGAGTCCACTTGACTCAGCAAATTCTCTTTGATCCTCCTCTTTTGGGCAATATCATGGGACTACACGAGAGAAAAACTGGAAGGCACCATGGACTCCATTATCTCCTGTAGAGTGTACTGTCCTCTTTACTTCCCAAATACTTTACCCCTCATCTACTTCTTCTCCTCCATATCCACAGCCAAGGCCTTTGTCCAGACCATAACCCCTCTCTTCTGGACTATCATAAAGCTGACCACTTGGTTTCCCAATCTCCAGTCCCATCCAGAGGGATATTTTCCTAAACGCAAATCTGATCACATCAGTCATCTTCTTTAAAATACTGACATTAACTAGTTACTTTCTGGGTTCTGACAATAAAAAAGATTTACAAATGCTTTTTAAAAAATGTGTCTGTCTACTTCCTAATCTTTCCACAATATATATGAGCACCACTTTCGTGTAACAAGGAAATAATAAAAGTCAAAATATTCTACTCAAGTATCATCTCCTTTAAGAAGCCTTTTCTCCTCTCATAGGCCTAAGAAGTAATGTTCTGCAGGCTGGTCTCCCAGAAAAGGGGTTGGATTCCTCCAAAGTTCCAAGAAAACTAGCAATGGCAATCAGTCCTGGTCAACTGCAATGTGTGGACCCAAATTCCCTGATGAAGCCAGGGGGCGGGGGGATGGTGTTCTACCTGCATGATAACTTGCTGGTTGAAAGAATGGGTGCACAGAGATGTGGCAAGAGATCAAGATCACAAAAAGCAGTCATTAGAAGAGTACTGGCACCTTCGTTCTTATCATTTTGAATTTCTGAAACATTTTTTTTTAACCCACAACTTTTTATTTTAAAAAATTTAAACCTACAGAAAGTTGCAAGAAGTGTACAATGATCATCCACACATTCCCCTCACTCAGTTACATCAATTTTTTAACACATTTTGCCACACTTGCTTCCTCCCTCCTTTCTCCCTTGTCTTACTCACCTCTTCTTATATCCTCACCTTCTTTCTATCTTAAAAAATAATTTTGAGAACTACTTGCAGCTACTTTAATACTTCACTGCTAAGTACCTTAGTACGTATCTCCTAAGGCTACACAACCAAATATAATTATGACATTTAGGGATATGACACACAATACTCTTCTCTAACAAAGACCATATTCAAATTTCCCCAAATGTCCCAATAAAGCTATTCCCAATTGCATTAGAGGATCAATAAAGAAGAGATGCTGCATTTGGTTGTACGTTAGCTTAGTCTATCTTAATCTAAAACAATTTTCTAGCCTTTTTTTCTTTCATGACATTAACATTTTTGAAGAATTGAAGGTAGCTGTTTTGCAGAATGTTAAAACCTAGCTTTAAAAGAAATGATTTGGTCTCTCTGTGCTTCACCTAGTCCAGGCTTTGCTGTTGGACTTCATGCTGGTATTCTGAATCTATTTATAGCAGAACTTACTTAAAATTCAAATACAGAACTGTAGAGTTGGAAGAGGGCTCAGAGATTTATTCTCACAAATGCCCTCTGATTATAGATGAGGAAAGTGAAACCCAGAAGACTTTTGAAAATTGCTCAGAGCAAGGTTTAAAATAGAGATCTGCCCTCCTTTTCCTCAGTGACCTTTCTGCCACATTACATTCTCTCCAGGGGCATCTTCTGCTGGATGACAAGAAGCATTTCAGGCTATTTTTATACCGAGTATAAGCTTAACATGCTACTGTTGGTTATTTCCAAAATTAAACTAAAGTCTCCTAAGGTATTCTTTGGGCTTCCCTGGTGGCTCAGCTGGTAAAGAATCTGCCTGCAATGTGGGAGACCTGGGTTTGATCCCTGGGTTGGGAAGATACCCTGGAGGAGGACATGGCAACCCACTCCAGTATTTTTGCCTGGAGAATCCCTAGAGAAGGACTGAGGAGCCTGGAGATTCCCTGGAGAAGGGAAAGGCTACCCACTCTGGTATTCTGGCCTGGAGAATTCCATGGACTATCCATGGCATCACAAAGAGTTGTACGCGACCGATCGACGTTCACTTTCACTTTTCAAGGTATTCTTTATAAATCAGCATTCCTCTTCCCTTACTGCTTGAACTGCCATTTTAAATGCCATAGGTACAAACTAGGTAGAACAGCTTTTTCTGAGACAAGTCCACTGCAGTTAGCTGTGGCAAGAACAAGGGGATACAGACCCAAAGACGCACCCAGGCTGTGCGTGCAATCGGAGCATCATGCTGTGGAGTCAGTTTTGGCTTCAGGTCTTTGAGTTATTAATTCTGTAATCTTGGACAAATCATTAATTCTCTCCTAGAGTCCTTTTCTCTCATGTGTAAAACAGAAGATTAATACAGACTGTTATAGGGGAACAAATGAAATTATCAAAGGGAATGCTATTAGCAAAGCACCAACATACTTCCTGGCACCCTACAAATTCTAGTTCCCTTCCCAATTCTCAGGCTGTATACGGGCAGAATTCCCCTGAAATTACAATAGGAAGGCAAGGCCATGCTGGAGTTCAGCATACCCTCTCAATATGATCATTCTGACCCACAACAGTNAGGGTTTATGTTTGGGAGTTCATGTACACCCATGACGGATTCATGTCAATTTATGCCAAAACCAATACAGTACTGTAAAGTAAAATAAAGTAAAAATAAAAATAATTTAAAAAAAAGAATACGTGCTCTGCGAAAATTCCATAAAAGACCAGCTTACAGACATAAGACCTCCAATATTAGAATTTCTATATAAATATTTCCTGTGAGTTGACAGCTCTTTCTTGGTAATAGTTTCTAGGGCACCACGAACTGCAGTCTGTAGTCTTGCATTTAACTAAACTCCTCACACGAATCATACAACAGGCTCCCAATACCAAGTTTTTAAATGTGTCTCCTAAGATGCAGTGGAAAATGTGACTTTTATTTACAGCTTCATAAATAACTCAGTGATGTGAAGTGTTTTAAGTACAGCAATGTGCTACTTTAAACAACGTAGTGAAAATATATAACTGACTGTGTCTCGTTGTTTTCACTTCTTTTAAGGCTTAGGTTTCCTTTGCCTGCCTGTCTGATTTAACTTAAAAAAAAAAAAAAAAGCTTATGGAAAGTGGGAACCTTGGACACTTCAAAGTTAACCGAGATCAAAGTCAAATGAGGTCCACTGAATAAGGAATAAGCCTGCCTGCAAAATGTGTCACGTTGATATTGGCTTGAAGTCTCTTAGTTTATGGCTTATACCAAAGATTTGACCTTGGATCTGTCAGTTATCTAAGCGCTGGGAGCTCTTATGGAAAAGAATGATTCACTTAGCTTTGCCGGGAGACTGATTCAAACACAGACTCATCTGCACGACCAGGTAACTCATTTCTCTCTTGGTAATTGAAGCATTGAAAATACGAGAGTTTTCTCACCGACTATTACGTCTTTGTCCACCATACGTAACTCCTGACAAGCATACACCTTCCACATGCTGCATCATATTCAGTTACAGAAACCTGGTCTTTTAGTATGAATTCTGCCTTCCTGAAATAGAAGCAGGCTGAGAAAGTCGAGATTAGCTGTTACATCTTGTGTCCTCTGCTTGATGAAGCCTTTGGAGTGAGACAGAGTTTCCTTGAGTGTTTGCAGGATTCTAAGATAGTTTTTGAATCTTCCCTTCCTCTCTGGAATTTTAGGGTCTGGGGATTTAGGCTTATGTTGAATTGAAAAAATGCAGGATCATTACCATGCAAAAAGGTAGTGTGGTCTGTTATTCAAAAAGATGCCATGGGTGTTCTCGAATGTTCTGCTTCACTGAAGCCCTCCTACACCACACATGTTACCAGTAAAGGCACAACATTTTTTCCTTGAAATGGTCCATGGTGTTTCATCTGAAGCGGTGTGTGCCTGCTGCTGGGTGTTCTGTGGTTCTGTCTCAACAGCATGGCTCGGAACTCAATCAGCCAAGAGGCTCTTTGGTATCAGAGGGGGAAATAAATCACATTCTCCAGAAACACCCATCTGTTTTGAATAGTCCCATAGATAGATGGCTGTCTGTTTCAGGGAATATTTAATGTTAGAAAAAAACTAGTCCAAACAGTTTACTCTCCTTAAGTCTAAGCAGCAAGAGGTCTTCCAGTAAATGCTTCAAAACTGCCTAACAGGAGAGGCCAGAAACATCCCTCTGTAACTCAAAATGAAAACGGAAAAGAAAAAAAAAGGGCTGCTCATCTTTATGACTTTAGCGACCTCTAGTGACAAAAACAGAGAATAAATTTACTAATGTCGTGTTCCTTTTAAAAAAGAAGGATCTTCCAAAGGTAGGAATTGTATATTTTGTTTTGCGATTTTCCTACTCATTCTATAAATAAAATAGCTGATTTTTTAAAACTAGTAAACAACAATGTATTTTCATGGCATGATATTTAATAAGCAAAAAGAGGGGGAAAATATCCTTACTTGAGAGTATATTCCTTTTAGTCTTTACGTTTATATACAGGCACTCCAGCAACACACAAAAGTAGGTAATTCTCCACAAAAAAGATCACACGGGACAATTATTTTGCAATTTGTATTTTTTTACGATATACTAAACAGTTAGTATAGTATTTCACAACTCGTATTTTTAACACTATATTGTGACTATCCATGTCTTTAAATGTTCCTTTACACATTCTTTTTACTGATCATAATATTTCACCATATTTTTAAGCATGTCCCTATTACTGGCTATTTAGGTTATTAAAAAAAAATTTTTTTTCCCTGTATTCCTGGAGCTAAAGCTTTGAACTCTTCCAGTAGTAAGATAAAGTCTTGGACATGAAATTTCTGGCTTAAGAACATGTGCAAAACAGAATGGTTTCTCACTACAGAGTGTCCAATTGCCAGGTAATTCTAAGAAAAGTGGCCGCCTAGACACGAAGACAGTGCCATCGAAAGGGAGCACACGGTGGCCTTCCGGGCAGGAGGTCTACGTGTAGACCTGCCACCCAAGCATTCCTTGAAGGGCCTGTGGCTGAAGAAGGAACCAAGAATAACCCGAAACACTATGTGTGAGCTGTCTAATAGCGCTTGTCCATTGGTGCAAAGTTATGCCACTTGGAAAAGGGGAATAAGTAGCGACTTATCAGGTTCTGAGCAACTCTGTTTGGTAAACACATACAAACATAAGGTTCCCACATCAGCTAAAACCTCAAATTTTACACAAGGTATCAGCTGAAGGTTATATGTGGAAAGTATTTGCTGAAGGCTTAATTTGTTTGAATGGTTTTTGCATTCACAGGGTAAAGACAAAGTTCTCTTTTTTTCCTCTGTATAAGATAAACAAGGGTGAGTAAATTTTGCAAAAGCATAAACAGGGAGAAAAGAATTTCTGAACATCGTTTTTTGCAATGATCCACGTAAGGGTAGCGCCTTGTGAAATACTTTTCAAATGTATAAATTACATTTCTTGGATATACTGCTTGAGTTTACACAGTCAAAGATGTGTACTATATTCATGTACATCCCAGGAGGATGTAATGGGTTGGCCAAAAAGTTAGTTCAGGTTTTTCTATAAGATGGTACAGAAAAAAATTGAACGAACTTTTTGACCAACCTAATATTAGACCGGGGTGTTGCAGAAGACTCTGGTGTTGGACGTGGTGTTGGACTGCAAGGAGATCCAACCAGTCCATCCTAAAGGAAATCAGTCCTGAATGTTCATTGGAAGGACTGATGTTGAAGCCGAAACTCCAATACTTTGGCCACCTGATGCGAAGAGCTGACTCATTGGAAAAGACCCTGACGCTGGGAAAGATTGAAGGCAGGCGGAGAAGGGGACGACAGAGGATGAGATGGTTGGATGGCATCACCGACTCAACGGACATGAGTTTGGGTGGACTCCAGGAGTTGATGGACAGGGAGGCCTGGCGTGCTGCGGTTCAAAGAGCTGGAAACGACTGAGTGACTGAACTGAACTGAACTGAATATTAGGCTATCATAGGGCTATGCCATTTTTTAAAAGACACATAGATATCCCCTTTGTTTCTTAATACCATCTTCTGGATTGATTAAAACTAACATGGAAGATGGATAGCATGAGCTAGAAAGACTGAGAGGCGCCTCTTCAAGGCAGTGGATGTGTATCAGGTCCCTGCCATAGAAGCACCACTTAGCGAAGTTCAAGGATGAGTCACAGGTGCAGCCGGCTGGCCTCTGCTCTCAAGCCAACAGTGCAGGCACTGCTGACCTCCTACTAGCTCCTACGAATAGCCACCCTGGTTTTCCTCTGAGATTAAATAATAACAGCCGAAGCCCAGCCTCCACAGAGAGAGGAGCCTTTCTTCCAGCACAGGATACGCATGCCACAAAGCTACTAACACCTTGATTAGAGGATCCAGGCAGAATCTGGACATCCTTGGTCCCAGGTGTGGCATTGCCTCAGACTGAATTTCAGGCCCCTTCTGTCTGATGATGTGTGCCTTACTCTGCTCTGTCAGAGTTTTATGATTTCACGCTGAATAAATCAATGCTAGCTAATGAAGCCAAAAAACAAAAATAAAAAAATAAAAAGAGTAGCTCAGCAGATCCAGAAAAAGTACTGAGGGTGGTCTTTTAGAAGGCTGGAAATAACCAGCTCAAATCACATTCGATGTTTGAGTCCCCCTACTCAAAACACCACGAGGAATACGCCCAGGTGTCTCCTCCACCCTGCTCACTCAAGGCAAAGACCCTGTGCTGAGCCAAAGTCATTTTTCTTTACTAAGTGATTCCTACTGTCAAAATGAGACATTTATGTTGTACTTGGTCTTCCCAGATAGACTGATTGATGATGTCAGTTAGGCGTCTCATCAACAGTCTCAAGCCTTTTCTGTTGTTACTGTCGTTGAAGTATATAGTTGATTTACAACATTTCAGGTGTACAGCAGTGATTCAGTTATATATAACATATATAAAATGGAGTATATATTTATATATACACTATTTAAGATTCTTTTCCAGTATAGATTATTACAAGATGTTGAATATAGTTCCCTGTGCTATACAATAGGTCCTTGTTTTATTTTGCATATAATAATCTATATCTGCTAACCCCAAATTCCTAATTTATCCTTCCCCTCTTGTCCTTTCCCCTTTAGAAACCATAAATTTGTTTACTATGTAAGTCTATTTCTGTTTCATAAAGTTCATTTGTGTCATTTTTTAAAAGTCTTGTGTCTTTTTAAAGAATATCTTTTAGGCTATTTCTGGGTTCTAGTTTTTTACTAGCTATGGCATTTTGCAGAATCATTATATTCTATCAAATTTAAACAAATAAATCCCTAAATCGCTATTGAAGATATTGAATAGCTATCGACAGAAACCTTGTTTTCTTTCTTATGAAATTGTATTTTCTTGCGTCAATACATTCTTTGAAACCCCATCTAGTGCCATTCGCAATTTTGGTATTGAAGGCAGTGCATGACAACATTTACATATGACTCATCGGTTAAATCATACACACTGATAGGATGTGAATCTAGTATTTTTAACCTATAATAATTTTATTTATATTAGAAATATGAAAGTTAACAGAATATTTTAAAAATACCTTCTCCCCTCAGTTTTTATTCTGAGACATTTTGTTCTGTAAAGATAGATATCAAAATTTTCCAGTCATTTCTTCTTTTTCCCTACTCTGTCCAGGATCTGAGTAGAACACCCAAATAAAAAAAGGTGCTGGCCTTCTGTATGGCCACATTCTATGAGAGGGAAAAAAACAACCCTGGTGATTTGGCTGAACCACATAAATGAGAAACAGATTTGTGCAATAGGAGTTTGCTCCAAGCCACAGAAGGCCAACACTATCCTTTGGCATATTTTTAAGGCTAAAGGGTAATTGAATCCCTTCTACACTAGACAGATAGTAAAAAAAAAAAAAAAAAAAAACACTCAGCAGGGTTTGTCTGGAACAGACAGTGCAGGCTCACATCTCACTTCTGGGAGTGTCATGACAGGACTACGGGGCATATTTGGATCATGCTGAACATCCCCACATGATGAGCCTTGCACAGAAGGGCCCTTCAGTCCTCTGCCGCCCAGTGACGGGCAGTGACTTCCCAAGTGTGGGCACCGCTGCCTTCCCTCAAGCCTTAGGACTTATAAAGTCGTCTGTCTTGGTCCCCTGCCAGTTCAGCTCAGCATCAGCCTTTGCTTTATTCTGTTAACGATTCCCTAGTTAGACACATCAAAGCCTGTCCTAATTAAGACTCTTTTGGTTACAAGTATCCCAAACCCCCTTCAAAATAGCTTCATAGAACAAGAGAACTTCTTGGAAGGAGGCTGGGCTACCTCATTCCAGGTGTCACCAAGGGCGGGAACCCACGCAGTTCGATGAAGCTCAGGAAATTTTGGTTGATAGTCACCCGCGAACTGCATCACTAATAGAGCTCAACTTCTAACTGCCTGTCTTCTGTGTTTCTCAAGAAAATATCCTCCGGTGGGGAATCAGATGTACTCAAGTGCTGTCAAGTATCCACGTATGAGCTCACTGGTCGTGGTCAACATTAATGGTCACATAAGAAATTATATGTCTACCATGAGCCCACCTCTGAATTCTTGACAAGTGGCATCTTTATAAGGCTCCATCCAGTTAGGTGCTATAGGAACCTGGAACTTAGTTAAAACAATATGGCTTAGGTCCATCCATGTCTCCAGATCCCAAGGTGAGGCTTGGGACATTGTGGAAACAGTCCATCTAACCTGAATACATTTCAAACTTCCCTTTGTCTTCTGTCCATCAAAACCTCCATTCTCTCCATGTACCGGCTAGTAACAGCCACACCTCTATCTCCACTTCAGATTCCTCTTCCAAACGCCAAATTCAATCATTCATCTTCCTATTTAGCCTCTCCACTAAGATCTTCCAGAAAAGCCTCAAATTCATTATCACTGAATGAAGCTCGTGGTTTCCATCACGAAGCTGCTATGCCTCCAGAGTTTCTCATCTCTGTAAATCAAACTACACTTTACCGAGTCATGCAAGTTGGAAAGGTTGGAGGCAACCTTTTGCCTACCCCTCTCGTTTCCCTTCTCCAATTCAACACAGTTCAGTTCAGTCGCTCAGTTGTCTACGACTTTTTGCGACCCCCATGAATCACAGCACGCCAGGCCTCCCTGTCCATCACCATCTCCCGGAGTTCACCCAAACTCATGTCCATCGAGTTGGTGATGCCATCCAGCCATCTCATCCTCTGTCATTCCCTTCTCTTCCTGTCCCCAATCCCTCCAGCATCAGAGTCTTTTCCAGTGAGTCAACTCTTCGCATGAGGTGGCCAAAGTATTGGAGTTTCAGCTTCAGCATCAGTCTTTCCAATGAACACCCAGGACTGATTTCCTTTAGGATGGACTGGTTGGATCTCCTTGCAGTCCAAGGGACTCAGAAGAGTCTTCTCCAACACCACAGTTCAAAAGCATCAATTCTTCAATTCTCAGCTTTCTTCACAGTCCAACTCTCACATCCATACATGACCACTGGAAAAACCATAGGCTTGACTAGATGGACCTTTGTTGGCAAAGTAATATCTCTGCTTTTGAATATGCTATCTAGGTTGGTCATAACTTTCCTTCCAAGGAGTAAGCGTCTTTTAATTTCATGGCTGCAGTCACCATCTGCAGTGATTTTGGAGCCCCCAAAAATAAAGTCTGACACTGTTTCCACTGTTTCCCCATCTATTTCCCATGAAGTGATGGGACCTGATGCCATGATCTTCGTTTTCTGAATGTTGAGTTTTAAGCCAACTTTGTCACTCTCCTCTTTC
>SJYX01023854.1:0-69129 GCA_006410675.1 Oreotragus oreotragus | reverse complement strand
GTTTTCTGAATGTTGAGCTTTAAGCCAACTTTTTCACTCTCCTCTTTCACTTTCATCAAGAGGCTTTTTAGTTCCTCTTCACTTTCTGCCATAAGGGTGGTGTCATCTGCATATCTGAGGTTATTGATATTTCTCCCGGCAATCTTGATTCCAGCTTGTGCTTCTTCCAGCCCAGCGTTTCTTACATGTACTCTGCATGTAAGTTAAATAAGCAGGGAGACAATATACAGCCTTGACGTACTCCTTTTCCTATTTGGAACCCGTCTGGTCAATAGCTGTGTGCTATTTCTGGGCCTGTTCCTGCCAAGGTATGTACATGAATTCCTTTGAACTATTGCCCCCTCCCACTGGCTGGGATGATAAAAACTCCAATGGCTGCCTTTCTCCCAGAGATGAAAGCTAGACTTTGAGGGTTATAAAGCTAACCTTCCAACCCAGCTTGTTTCTCTCTGGACCATATCAAACAAGGCACATATATCTATCTTATTTAATTAAGCCTCTGTATTTTGAGGTCTTCTTGTTAAAGCAACCTAGCCTGCACGTTCACCCATATAGATATTTTTTTAAAGGACAATCTTGCCCATACACTTTTCTTTTTTCCAGGAGCAGCTAGAATATGTTTAACATACTTCTATCTGATATTTCATCCCCGGATATTGTTAATTGAGTTACCAGTCTGGAAGATGAATATTCTACTCTTTTTCTCCTTCTCCTCCACCCTCACAATACCAAGTGCACACTTGAGATCCACTCTTCCATCTTCCAAGGATATAATGGTTATGTTGTCATTTTGGATAGATAAGATATTTCAGCTCGGTTCAGTTCAATCAGTCATGTCTGACTCTTTTGACCCCATGGACTGTGGCACTCTAGGCTTCCCTGTCCATCATCAACTCCCAGAGCTTGCTCAAACTCATGCCCATCGAGTCAATGATGCCATCAAACCATCTCATCCTCTGTTGTCCCCTCCTCCTCCTGCCTTCAATCTTTCCCAACATTAGGGTCTTTTCAAGCGAGTCAGTTCTTCGCTTTAGGTTGCCAAAGTGTTGGAGTTTCAGCTTCGGCATCAGTCCTTCCAATGAATATTCAGGTCTGATTTCCTTTAGGATTGACTGGTTTGATCTCCTTGCAGTCCAAATGCAAATGGTATATAAAATTGACCTCTGCAATGCACTATGCATGCTTTATCCTTTCTTTGAAAACATTTTGTTTTTCCCTGGAGATATTTAATTTTTAAAAATTTTCTTAGCTTCCTATTTACTTATCATTAATTCAAACCTAAACATTGTTGCATGATCTCCTCTAAATACATTCAAAAGTAATTGGGATGCAATCAGTTTCATTTATTTGAAGAAATATTCCCAGAGCTTTCTGACTGGCTCCATCTGGACTTATTGTTTACTAAGCCTGATGTGTGTGTTTGACCTGCCATCTTTAATTGTACTTTGGGGCCAGTTTTGTAACTTTGGATTGCTAAGCAAGTCTTAATCCCCTGCAAGGGCTGCTAGCTATGTGACACAGCAAGTTTCCTTAAGAGAAGGCCCCACATGTAAGTGTTCTTGTTGGAAGCTTTTTCCTGAGAACATTTACCAGTTTTCTGCACCATGAAAAGATCGCAAGTCTTTCAGCTGGACCAATGTCTTCTTTCTTGGAGTTCAGATCTGAAACTCTTCCTGCATTAGGCAGAAAAAAATAAATGCCAATTAACAGCTTCCTACAAAAAAAAAAAAAACACCTAAAACCCTTTAACTCAAGATACCACTCTTTAATCATTTTAAACATTCTGCACATGGATACTGGCCAACCTTAAATTTGACAGAATTCTCAAATATTTGGGGTATAGTATTAATACATAATCTTTTGGTTTTTGTCCAAGTTCAAGTTTAGGTATAACTCTTACTGAGAATGCCTGGAATCTGAACAGCCAAGTTTAGAGCTTAAACAACTCCCCCTTCCTCAATGTCTGTTTAACTGCCAACAGAGCCAGATACCCGCATGTCATACCCACCTACCCCCTACAACTCTCAGGGAATTCTAGCAAGACAGCTCACCTTGGTATATTTTATTACAAGATTAAACCATGCAGGAAGGCTGGGAGAAAAGTTAAAGGGCAGACACTGCCAACAATTGTCAGGTTCATTCTTATTTCAGTTATCTTCCCCAAACTCCAGTATGATTTTGGATGTTTCAATAACCAGTGTGATCTGATAAAAGCTTATCAACTGAGAGCAGCCATAGAGAAGGGAATGAAGTGACTATTTCCCACTAGTGTCTGAAGTGTGAAGCTAAACCACTCAAATGTATGTGCACTCCTACACAAACACACACTAACAATAAAATTACAAATACACGAAAAAGCAATACACAGACTCAATGCCTGAAATTTTTCATCTAGCTATTAATAAAAATTTTGGAAAAGTTTGGGAGGAAATTATTTTGAGTTGAATTTCAAGTGAATTTAAGAAGGCATTTCTAACTGAATATATCTTTGAAATGCGAGCTTCTATATTTGCAATCATCACCACACATTTTGAACATCTTCTGTAGGACCAAAGCCAGGTGCTGGCTGCCACATACACAGATGACTAATGACAAAGCAATGTGAAACACATTAAATAGCCAACAAGAAGGGAAGGAGGGCAAGTAGAGAGGTGGGGACTTTATTCGTACCTCTAAGAAAGGACAGAGTGTATAAGAGTGAGAAGAGTGAGGAGGATGCAAGCCATCTGTGTAAAGGAGAGAGTATGAATATGGGGTACAGAGCTAGAGATGGACTGCCATGAATCTGGCATGTTCAGAGAGCAACAAATTGCTTAGAACACAGGATTAAGGTATGGAATAATAAAAGACAACTGTGAATGGGATATGTATATTCATTCTAAACTGTGTGTTTGAGGTGAAATGCCAACTGAAGGCATTTGAACATCTTGAAGGCATTGGGAAACCACAGAAGTTTCTGTTGTTATTTAGGGGTGTGGTTTTGGTTAGGGGAGGGGAGAAAATGTGATATATACATGGACTACTTTGGGATAATTCATCTGACCATGAAGTGTGACTGATCAGAATGGAGAAGAAATGAGGCTTGGGAGCGAGGGGCTGCAGCAGACTCAAGGTGAGGAAATGAGAGCCTGGCCTAAGGCTGCTGCTGCTGCTAAGTTGCTTCAGTCGTGTCAGACTCTGTGTGACCTCTCAGACGGCAGCCCACCAGGCTCCCCCGTCCCTGGGATTCTCCAGGCAAGAACACCAGAGTGGGTTGCCATTTCCTTCTCCAATGCATGAAAGTGAAAAGTGAAAGTGAAGTCACTCAGTCGTGTCCGACTCTTGGCGACCCCATGGACTACAGCCCACCAGGCTCCTCCATCCATGGGATTTTCCAGGCAAGAGTACTGGGGTGGGGTGCCATTGCCTTCCCTGAAAGTAACCTTGACTAAGCACCAAATGAGAGTCAGAGACCAAGAATGCTACTAAAGAACAGATGGATATACAAGGTACATTTGGAGGTCACTGGGCAAAGAATAAATCAGTCCCGTTAGAAGTGAGTATTTAATGTACAGGAGGACTGGAAAATACATATGAGACAGGGGTGTGTGATCAGATTGTGAATTTAACTTGTTCATTTAAAGTAAGCTGAATTTGACTTAAAGGGGAAAGCATCTGATTTTTTAAGCAGTTACATACTGCCATTTTATTCATTAAAGTTAATGCCTTTACTGACAAAATCTTAAGTTTTGAGAGAATAAAAATTACTGTATTTTTTAACCTCAATATCAACCCCTCAACTATAATACTTAAGCACTAAACTAGAGAAAATCAAGGTCCCTCCCAACCTACCCTTCTAGAGTTCCTTGAATAATGGTAGCACATATATTGCAACTACTAATATTATACAGAATATTAAGTAACAATAACTTATTAAATAATATTAAGTAATAATAACTACTAATATTATAAAGTGAAGTGAAGTCGCTCAATTGTGTCCAACTCTTTGCGACCCCTTGGACTGTAGCCCACCAGGCTCCTTGGTCCATGGGATTTTCCAGGCATGAGTACTGGAGTGGGTTGCCTTTTCCTTCTCCAGGGAATCTTCCTGACCCAGGGATCGAACCCGGGTCTCCTGCATTGTAGGCAGACGCTCTACCATCTGAGCTACCAGGGAAGCCCATGTAAAATTTAATATGAAATTAAAATATCATATTATCAGAGTATGACAGATAAGAAACTATTGTAAGGCTTTCTCATTAAAATAGAAAATAATACTACAGAAATGTTGGGAAAAACCACTGATGACTTTAAGTTATTTATGGCACTATATGTCATTGTTCAGTCATTCAGCCATGTCCAACTCTTTGCAACCCCATGGACTGTAGCCACCAAGCTCCTCTGTCCATGGGAAACCCAGGTCTCCCGCATTGGAGGCAGACGCTTTAACCTCTGAGCCACCAGGGAAGCCCATAAACAGTACTTCAGCCAGCTTGTGGGTCGACAACAGCAGAGGTTCAGTCATGCTGACAGGGTGCATGCACCCTGACGTGATGTACTGAGAATGGGTCTTCACCTGTGATCTTCCTCCCCAAACCCACACTGGCCTAAACATCAGGAGGACACAAAACAAGTGGTATTCTACCAAACACCTAGCCAGTAATCCTCACAACTAGCAAGATCATCATAAGAAAGCAGATCTATGACACTGACAGTCTGGAGTAGCCTAAGAAGACGTATCAGCTAAATGTAGTATGGTCTGTGGATGGAATCCTCGATCAGAAAAAGGACATTAGGGAAAATCTGAGGAAATCTAGTAAAGTATACGTTAATAATAACAGTATCACTATTGGTTCAATAACCATGAGCTTGCATGATAATAATATGATATTAAAAATAGCCTGAAACTTATATAAACTTATATAATACTGTAAATCAACTATAGTTCAATTAAAAAAAATAGAGGAAGCTGTGTATGGGATATGTGGGACCTCTCTTTGCAAATCTAAAACTATTTTAAAACAAAAACTGTATTAAAATCAATTTTAAGATTGTAAACTCCCATTACAGAGAATATTATTGCAGAGAAGGATCAAGTACAACAGAAGTAGTTCCATAACCTGGTGACTCAAAGCAATTATTTTAATAATCTGGTTACAATACCTTCTCTACTAAGAATCACGATGTTAGTAACTTCTCGTATTCCTAACCTTAAAACGTATAATCACAAAAAAAGTTGGATTAGGCTGTGCAAAAAAAGCATCTGACAAGATCCAACACTCTTTCATGATAAAGATATTCAACAAACTAGGACTAGAAGGGAACTTCCTCAACCAGACCTAGGACATATATGAAAAATCCACAACCAACATCAGAGTCAATGGTGAAAGATCAAAGTTCCCCCTAAGATGAGGAACAAAGTGAAAATACCTTTTCTTGCTACTTCCTTTTAACTGTTGTACTGGAAACTGCACCCAGAGCAATTAGGTAAAAATAAGAAACAAATGACAAATACACTAGAAAGGAAGAAGGAAAACTAGTCTTCATTCTAGTTACAATAGTTTTTATTAAAAGAAAGACAGTAACATGTGTTAGGGAGGGTGTGGAGACATCACAGTCCTGATACAGGAATATGAAATGGTGCGTCTCTGGTGGCTCCTCAGAGAGTTACACACAGAATTATCATATAGCCCAGCAGTACTTCTCCTGGGGATATGCCCAAGAAAAATGAAAATATCTGTTCCCAAAGACTTCTAGAAAGATGTTCACAAAGCATCATTCATCACAGCCCGAAGTGGAAACAACCCAAACGTAAATCAGCTGATGAGTGGGTAAACACAAATGTGATATATCTCTACAATGGAATATTATTCAGCCATAAGGACAGAAGGCTCCAACACAGACAAACTTTGAAAACATGATGCTGAGTGAAAGACACGAGGCACAGAAGTCCACACACTGTCAGGACTCCATTTACATGAAATGTCCAGGAGAGGTGGAGACGCAGAGACAGGAAGCAGGGCTGTGGCTGCCAGGGGCCGGTTTTGGGGGAGGCTCATAAGAGGGACTGATAATGGGCGCAGGATATGCTGGAACCAAACAGAAGTGGCGGCTGCGTGACACTGTGATGAAGTAAGTGTCACTGAGCTGCATGCTTTAAGATGGTTAGCTTTATGTGAATTTCACCTCAATCCAAAAAAAATTTTTTTTAAGAAAAGGTGACGTGGACACACAATCCATGTATTCTAACAGGCATTCAGGAAACTGGCCCCACAGCGTACAATTCCTCCCCAGGCGGTGATGGAAAGAGCCCCTCCGTGGGTAAACTCCCAGGCGGCGTGAGAGCCCCTGAGCGGGGCTTCACTGCCACACCTCAGTCCCAGGTTTGGTCTCCGCTCCACTTTTCATCGACCTGCCCCCACCCCAGAACAGAGCACCAACTCTTCCTTAGAAAGCACCTGGAAGAAATTCCAAGTTTAAACATAAACAGACTCTGGCAGACTGTCCTCATTTTGCTTGACACTAGCTACCAAATATGCTGTAGCCCTGGTACAAAGCATGTCACTGTAGGAATCTCATTCTGGCCTTTTCTGAAGAGAAGATGACACAGTAATGAGCAGAGTGAAAACTGGAATTACTTGCTTTCAAAAGATTTAAAGATAAAATTTTCCAGTGTCTTTGCTGTCACTGCAGTTTCCTACTTTTTTGCAGCTCCCAGAAAAACAGGCTTTCGAAGAACGTCTATGGTCTCCAACACACCAGGGTCCTACTGCCGCTTCCCTGGGTGTAGACTCGTGGTACAGAGCCTCCTAGGCCACCTCCCAGTTTTCCAGTTCAGTTCAGTTCACTCAGTCGTATCTCACTCTTTGTGACCCCATGAACAGCAGCACGCCAGGCCTCCCTGTCCATCACCAACTCCCGGAGTTCACTCAAACTCATGGGCATCGAGTCGGTGATGCCATCCAGCCATCTCATCCTCTGTTGTCCCTTTCTCCTCTTGCCCCCAATTCCTCCCAGCATCAGGGTCTTTTCCAATGAGTCAACTCTTTGCATGAGGTGGCCAAAGTATTGGAGTTGCAGCCTCAGCATCAGTCCTTCCAATCAACACCAGTTTTCCAAGAGGCTGTGTAAGTGGTGTGATGGTCTTGGTCTCTAAGTCATATTCAACTCTTTCTGACAACAGGAACTATAGTCCGTCAGGCTCCTCTGTCCATGGAATTTTCCAGCAAGAATACTAGAGTGGTTGCCATTTCCTTCTCCAGGGGATCTTCCCTGGAGTATGACCCAGGGATCAAATCCACATCTCCTGCATCTCCTGTTTTGGCAGGCAGATTCTTTGCTGCTGTGCCACCGGGGAAGCCCCTGGTATAAGTGGTGAGATGTCAGGAAATGTGGCTCTTCTCTTTCCACTCCCCTAGGTGTAGCCGACCTGGTCTTCTCTGCTCCCTCTATGTTCAGACTCCACCATGGTAAGAGGAAAGACAGGCCAGGACACAGCCAAAGACCCCACAGAGCAGTGGGCTGACAGTAAGGGCTACTCTAAACCCAGAGACTGGCCCAGCCAGCTGCCCCTGCATGACTCAGACCTTCTCTCTTTCATTCAAGTCATGGGTTCCTTCCTCCTCACTAAGTTTCATTAAAATGTTGTTTTCATCCTTTCATCTTCTACCTGTGGGGGCTTGCTTCTATCTTGATTTCTTAACTTAGTTCTGCATTAATTGTAACAAATGCTTTAAAACCTTCAGTCGTTCGCAACAGGTACTTTTTTTTTTCCTCTTGATGAACACCCTGGGCCCAGAGCAGCTCTTACTCCTTCCTTGCTTCCTCCCTAGAAGCCCCTCTGCCTGCTGCTTTATACTGAATGACCCCCCTGCAGGGGCCCTGAGTCTTTCCTGAAGCACAGTATCCCTGGCAATTCAGAAAACCACCCACCCTAAGCCTCCTCATAGGTCTCTTTAGAGGAATGATGGCTCCTGTGCTCTGCTGTGCCCACAGCTTGGTTAGTCCTGCCTGAAGACGGTGACACAGCCAGCCATGCACTGCACCCTCAGCTCCTCACCCACGGCTGTTTCTCCCCTCCCCACAGGCTGCCTTCGTGGTCCTGTACCAAAACCAATGAATCAGTCCTTGACCTCAGATGGTTAAACGGGAGCAGTGAAATTCAAAAACAACATGTATGGACTGATTTTGAAAGTACTGACAAGCGCCAGTACACAACACCTGGCCGTTATCCTCACTATACAACAAGCACTGTCTAGATGCCCTTGGATCCGTCCCTCTCTCTTTTTGTATCTGTGCAAATAAACACGAAGGTTCAGAATGTTTTCATCACTGCAGGCCAACTGACCCAGAAGAGACCAGGGGTCCTTTTTCACAGTGTTTCTCTCTTCCCAAGAATGGTTTTGGAGGATACGTTTGCTGCAGTTTTCTGTGGCACATGGCGCTCATCAGGCTCAAGCTAATTAGAACTTCAGGGCCAAGAAATGAGCAAAATGAAGGCAAGCCTCCCAAGACTGCCAGCTGGCTGCCCCAAGTGCTCTGGGTCCAACAGCAGCTGGGAGGCAGGGCGGAACAGGTCCACGTGACAGAGGCGAACATGGGGAGAGGGGGCGGCAAGCGTGGCAGCCCAGCTGGAGTGGGAGGTCAAGTCCAGTCTCTCTGATCTCGCCCCTCTGTGCGTCTGGCTGCAGAGGCAAGTGGGGATGAGTGTTCACATCTGCTCCCCCCTCCCCATGCCCCCGACCCCGATCCTGCCGGCTGGCACCTTGTCTCCCACGGCTCCACTCTGCACTGTCCTCTCAGAGCACACATTCCAGAGTGCTGTCTGGCTCACAGGAAAGTTCTAGCGTGACCACAGCACAGCTCCAGATCAAGCTGCAGGCACGAGAGGGTGGGGGTGCAGACCATCAGAAGTCTCCAGCCTCTTTAAGGTACAGAAGTTTCCAGAGAAAGGAGGTCAGGAGCAGGCAGAAAATTCCATGCCTTTTATATAGGGCCACTTTGAAACCATTCTTGATCTTGATGGATAACAGGTGCCGGAAAATCACCAAGGTCAGACTAAAAAGCAAACTCTGAACTATGGATACATGCACCACAGTCATCTGGCTATGAATCTGGAAAATTACTCTTGCTATCTTCATCAGGTTATGAACATTTTATTTTCCTAAATATCTGTACTCATATCACTAGGCTGTTGCCATTCCTTTTTATTTTTTCTTCAAGTGTATCACTGGTTTAATACATAAAAAAAGAATGAGGGAACTTTCATTGCTATTTCATATTATTAATAAGCTCATTAAGGATATATATACACATTCAAAGTACATGTATGCTGTAACTATAAACAGGATCAATGATATAGGTTGGTATTACACAGTTTAAAGAACATGAACATACTGCTTTCAAATTATCCATAGCTCTGATTCTACTCTGAAACATTTAAAATTGCAACCAGCTACTTGTAATCTGACACTAGACCAACAAAATGATAAAAGCTTCAAAAGGAGATAAAGGTAGGAAAACGGATCCATTTTGTGCCATCTAGAAGAGGAAAAATGAAACTCACACAAACCATCATAAATGCCAAAAGAGATACATCTAACTGAAAAAATATTTAGGGATATATAATATAGATATGGTAGGCACAGTATATGTACCAGGAGGCAATAATAAATATTCCTACATATAATCCTTACCCGCAAGGAAGTGACAACCTTCCAGTAAAGAATGACATTTCTGTAACTAACTTCAATACAAAGAGCTACAGCTGTCATAAAGCAAATAGTGTTAAGAGTGTATGCTTGGCACCAGGCATTTTATAAATCTTATCTCACTGAATCTTCAAAACAATTATACAAGACTGACAATGATGTTACTAACTGCATGCGGCTGTTAAGAAAAAAATGAAGAGAGTTAAGATTATCTATCCACCTATCTTTAACCAAGAAAATATAGCTAGTCAGTTAGCAAAGCTCAGATTCAAACCCACGGCTGCCTACTTTCAAATTTTGCCTTTTTTTTTTTTTTTTCATTCTAATGCACTGATAAAGAGACTATTTCCATGGCTAAACCAGGAGAGACTTGGCAGGGCAAATGGCATACAACCATAGTGAAGTCTGCATGGGCCTCAACAGACTGAGAAAATGAGCTGGGGATGAGCTACTGTGAAAACACCACAGTATTAAATAACCATTTTGGTTTTTCTGCCTCAAGATAATTAAGAGAGCTTGCAGGGAAATAAGAAAGAAAAAGAAATAAGATATATCCAGATTGAAGAAGAAGTAAAACTATCTTTATTCAAAGACTACATGATTTTATGTATGAAAAATCCTAAGGAAACCACTAAAAAACTATGACAGCTAACAAGCAAATTCAAAAAGACTTCAGAGTATAGGCCAATATATAAAAATCACCTTCATATCTACATATTAGCAATGAACAATCTGAAATTAAGGGAACAACTTCATTTACAATAGTATAAAAACAGACAATACTCAGGTATAAATTTAACGGCTGAAAACTATAAAGCACTGCTGAAAGAAATGAAAGATCTAATTGAAAGACATCCCATGTTTATGGATCCAAAGACTAAATACTGATAAGATAGCAATTTTCTTCAAATTGACATACATATTCAACACATTGTCTATCAAAAACCCAGTTGATTTACTGCAAAATAAATAACAATTAACAAGCGGATTCTAAAACTCATATGTAAATATAAAAGACTCAGAATTCTGAACATAATCTTGGAAAAATACAGTTACAGGATTTATACTTCCTGATTTTGAAACATAATATAAACATAGAGTAACTCAGATCACTGCAGTGCTAGCACAGAGACATGCAGACAGCGCAAAGGGGGAGAAGTGCGAGTTTAGAAATAAACACTTACATGTACAGTCAACTAATTTTTGACAAGGGTGCCAAGAAAATTCCATAGACAAAGAGTAGTCACGTTAGCATGACTGGGAGGCTGGACCACACCATAAACAAAAATCATTCAAATGGATCACAGACCTAACTGGAAGAGTAAACCTATTAAATCTTAGAAGAAAATACAGAAGTAAACCTTCATAACCCTGGATTAGGCAACGGTTCCTTAGATGCAACACCAAAAGGACAAGCAACCAAACAACCAAGCAAAAAGATAAATTGGACATCACCAAAATTATAAACTTCTGTTTCAAAGAGAGCTACTAAAAAAGTGGGGGAAAAAAATCCCACCAGATAATGGCAGAAAATATTTGCGAATCATATATATAAGACTTATATACAGAATAAAGAACACTTATAATTCAACAAAAAAGGACAAATAACCCAATTAAGAAAGTAGGCAAAGGATTTAAACTAGCATTTCTCCAAAGAAGTATACAAATGAGCAAGATACATGAAAAGATGCTCAACACTGTTACTCCTTAGGGAAACATAAGTCAAAGCTGCAATGAGATACAGCTTCATACCCACTAGGATGGCTGGAGGAAAAACCCGCAGTGAGATAAAGCTCCGTAACGTTAGGATGGCTAGTAGAAAAAAGACCATCATAAGTGTTGGGCACGACGTGGAGGAACTAAAGCCCTCACACAGCGCTGGTGGGAATGTAAAATGCTGCAGTTTCTTTCAGCTCAGTTCAGTTCAGTCGCTCAGTCGTGTCTGACTCTTTGCGACCCCATGAATCGCAGCATGCCAGGCCTCCCTATCCATCACCAACTCCCAGAGTCCACCCAAATCCATGTGCATTGTGTTGGTGATGCCGTCCAACCATCTCATCCTTTGTCGTCCCGTTTTCCTCCTGCCCCTAATCTTTCCCAGCATCAGGGTCTTTTCAAATGAGTCAGCTCTGCATCAGGTGGCCAAAGTATTCGGGTTTCAGCCTCAGCATCAGTCCTTCCAATGAACACCCAGGACTGATCTCCTTTAGAATGGACTGGTTGGATCTCCTTGCAGTCCAAGGGATTCTCAAGAGTCTTCTCCAACACCACAGTTCAAAAGCATCAATTCTTCGGCACTCAGCTTTCTTCATAGTCCAGCTCTCACATCCATACATGACCACAGGAAAAACCATAGCCACCTTGACTAGACGGACCTTTGTTGGCAAAGTACTGTCTCTGCTTTTCAGTATGCTATCTAGGTTGGTCATAACTTTCCTTCCAAGGAGTAAGCGTCTTTTAATTTCATGGCTGTAGTCACCATCTGCAGTGATTTTGGAGCCCCCAAAAATAAAGTCTGATACTGTTTCCACTGTTTCCCCATCTATTTCCCATTAAGTGATGGGACCGGATGCCATGATCCTCGTTTTCTGAATGTTGAGCTTTAAGCCAACTTTTTCACTCTCCTCTTTCACTTTCATCAAGAGGCTTTTTAGTTCCTCTTCACTTTCTGCCATAAGGGTGGTGTCATTTGCATATCTGAGGTTACTGATATTTCTCTTGGCAGTCTTGATTCCAGCCTGTGCTTCTTCCAGCCCAGTGTTTCTCATGATGTACTCTGCATAGAAGTTAAATAAGCAGAGTGGCAATATACTGCCTTGACGTACTCCTTTTCCTATTTGGAGCCAGTCTGTTGTTCCATGTCCAGTTCTAACTGTTGCTTCCTGACCTGCATATAGGTTTCTCAAGAGGCAGGTCAGGTGGTCTGGTATTCCCATCTCTTTCAGAATTTTCCACAGTTTATTGTGATCCACACAGTCAAAGGCTTTGGTATAGTCCATAAAGCAGAAATAGATGTTTTTCTATGTTACTGACTGTGCCAAAGCAGTTTCTTTGGAAAACACTAATTCCTCAGAGACTTTAAAAAAGTTACCATATGACCCAGATATTCCACTCCCAGATATATACTGAAAAATTATGTCCACAGAAAAAACTTGGATTAAAATGTTCATAGCAGCATTATTACAGAACAGACAAATCCATAGAGACAAAAGTAGATTAATGGTTGCCATGGCTGGGAGAAGGGAAGTTAGCAGTCAATTGGTATGGAGTTTCTTTTTGAGGCAATAAAAATGTTGTAATACTAGAATATGGTCATGACTGACCAACTCTGCAAATATAAAGTATTGAACTGTACACTGTAAAAGGGTGAATTTTTACAGCATGTGAATTATATAAAAAAGAGGAGATGGAAGTAAGGTAGTTCCAACGCTGACACCTCTTCGTGTGCATCAAGAACAGCAAGACCTAGAGCTGTAATTCCACAGACGCGATGCTGTTTTTACCCTTCACAGTACTCCAGAATGTGAACAGAAGGAAGGGCAGAGAACATAGTAGGCTTGGATGTCAGTAGAATCACCAGTAATAAGACAGGCTGTGAAGAAATCAGGGCTGAATGACCCTGCGATATCACAAGAACCACCAAGAGATGTTTGAGAGATCAAACAGGCAAAAGGTAGGAGCTAGGAAGATGAGATTAGAGGCTTTATTTAAGACTCATGAACACAGAGCTAATGATTAAGAGAAGACTTGAATTTACTGAGAGCACAGGTAAGTAAGGAGAACCTGAGGAATGGGCTGTGACATCATTTATGAGGAGACATTAAGAAAATGATGCTCTGCTCTTCTATCTTTGCATCACAATAAAAATACTCAAACCATTGAAGAGGAGTGATTCCAATTTTTCTACAATATGAAGAAATAAAGTACAAGTAACTAACAACCTATGAACATGTGTTGCTGCGCAGGTCGATCGATACAATCACTGCACAGACTGGTGGAGTGTAGGGGACACGGAAGAGCACGTGGGGTGGCCTATGTGTCCTGGTGAGGAGGAGTGGTCGTCCTCCCTTTGCGCTCTCTCCCTGCAGACATGCATGATTTGCTACTCTGGAGGAACTCCACACCACTCTGTCTTGATATCCACAAGAAGAAAGAAAAACGGTACCTATCTTGGGAGCAAGAAACAGAATGCCTGCACTGTAGTTCTCTTGTGCCACTGAATGCTGAGCATTCTCATTCCCTTCTGCATCAATAAGACCTTGCTATCAAAACTTGTTCAAGCTCCTTGCATCCCACCCTCTTCCATGCCCAGGGAGCTAGCTTCCACCATCCTCCCACCCCCTCGGCAACTCCTGTGCGTAAGTCACCCAGGAACTTCACTTGGCGTCATCGGTCACCTTGTCAGGCATCTCTGCAGCATCAGATCAGCTGCCCTCTATCACCTAAGGCACTGCCCCATGACGCAGTCCTGCCACAACCAGCCCTTCCCCTCCAGGCTCCTCTGTGCTCCCTCGTCTACCCATCCTCCAGGGCTGCAGGACCTGGAGTCTTGAAGCCAATATTTTCCTTCCTTGGTGTCTGCCATGTCCCCATTGTGCTCACATCCACTGCCCTGGCTTTAGACAGTCTGCCTGTGATGGAACAGCCCTGAAGGTGTAAAGGGAGGAGGGCCGAGGGCATCTTGCTCTCTCTCCAGGCCCCAGGACCTCTGGAATCTGGCACCATGGACAAATGTACTCTTCAATTAGCCACACACGAATGCACATACAAATACACAGGCTGGCAAGCTGGAGGCTAAAAATCCCTCAATACTCACCTCCAAGCTAAAGTCTTCCCTGACTGTGAGATCTGTTTATCCAGACTGTTCACCTGACACCCTTTCCTGGATGCCTCAGAGGAATCTCAAACTGAACAGGCCCCAGACTGAACCTGCCTGAGAAGCACTCTTTCTATTTCCTTCTGCCTTACCACTCCCAACCCTCCATCCAGTCACGCGCACATGAGAAGTGTCTCCATTTCCCTGCAGCACTGTGTGAGATGGGAGCCTGGTCTGTGCTGGGCCCAGCAGGAGCTTCCTCGGGGCCTCTCTGCTTCCACTGGGGCCGTGCTCCACGGCCTCTCGTTTCCAAACCATTTCCGTCCCACAGCTGACGTGTCTGTCGGACAGGCACACCCGTGGCCCACACTCTCTTGCCACTCTGCCACCTCCTTCCTGTTTGGAGCTCTCGAAGGACCCCCACACCCCAGCCTCCATGGGTACTTCTTTCATCTCTTTTTCATCCAACATCCTCTGAGCTTTCCAGTGTCACTTAAGTAGCACTGCCTCAGAACACGGGCCTTCGATCCCCAAACTAAGTTCTGTCGACTCACTGTCTCTCAGAGTATACCATTTGTTCTCACCAAAGCCCTGAGCACAACTTAAAATCATAAATGTCTTTGCTTTCAATTGGTTTATGTGGGACTCCCTCACCAGACAATGCTCCGTAAGCACAGGACAATGCCTGGTTTTGTCAACTATGTAGAACCAGAACCCAACCCAGGACCAGAGGACGTGAAAAGAAGAAGAAATATAAGCCAAGAGACAAGTAAGGGTCAAAAGATGAAAAGAGAATAAAATGTCAAAGTAGAGAGAAAGGAAAGTGTTTTTCTTTCCTGAGTTCAGTTCAGTGAATTTCCATGAAACTCAAATGCAACTTATGGAGAAGGAAATGGCAACCCACTCCAGCATTCCTGCCTGGAGAATCCCATGGACAGAGGAACCTGGGGGGCTACTGTCCCTGAGGTCACAGAGAGTTGGACATGACTGAGCAAAACACATTAGTTCAGTTCAGTCACTCATGGTGTCTGACTCTTTGTGACTCCACGGACTGAAGTACGTCAGGCTTCCCTGTCCATTAACATCTCCCAGAGTTTGCTCAAACTCATGTCCATCGAGTCAGTGATGCAATCCAACCATCTCATCCTCTGTCATCCCCTTCTCCTCCTGCCCTCACTGTTTCCCAGTATCAGGGTCTTTTCCAATGAGTCAATTCTTCCCATGAGGTGACCAAAGTATTGGAGATTCAGCTTCAGCATCAGTCCTTCCAATGAATATTCAAGATTGACTGTTTTGATCTCCTTAGAGTCCAAGGGACTCTGAAGAGTCTTCTCCAACACCACAGTTCAAAAGCATCAATTCTTCAGTGCTCAGCTTTCTTTACGGTCCAACTCTCACACCCATACATGACTACTGGAAAAACCATAGCTTTGACTAGATGGACTTTTGTTGGCAGAGTACTGTCTCTGCTTTTTAATATGCTGTCTAGGTTGGTCACAGCTTTTCTTCCAAGGAGTGTCTTTTAATTTCATGGCTGCAGTCACCATCTGCAGTGATTTTTGGAGCCCCCAGAAAGAAAGTCTGTCACTGTTTCCATTGTTTCCCCATCTATTTGCCATGAAGTGATGGGACTGGATGGCATGATCTTCATTTTTTGAATGCTGAGTCTTAAGCCAGCATTTTTACTCTCCTCTTTCACGTTCAAATCAAGAGGCTCCTTAGTTCTTCACTTTCTGCCATAAGGGTGGTATCATCTGCATATCTGAGGTTACTGATATTTTTCCCAGCAATCTTGATTCCAGCTTGTGCTTCGTCCAGTCCAGCATTTCACATGATATACTCTGCATAGAAGTTAAACAAGCAGGGTGACAATATACAGCCTTGATGTACTCCTTCCCCAATTTGGAACCAGTGTGTTATTCTGTGTCTGGTTCCAACTGTTGCTTCTTGACCTGCATACAGATTTCTCAGGAGGCAGGTCAGGTGGTCTGTATTCCCATCTCTTGAAGAATTTTCCACAGTTTGTGGTGATCCATGCAGTCAAAGGCTTTGGCATAGTCAATAAAGCAAAAGTAGATGTTTTTCTGGAACTCTCTTGCTTTTTTGATGATCCAACAGATGTTGGCAATTTGATCTCTGGTTCCTCTGCCTTTTCTAAATCCAGCTTGAACAGCTGGAAGTTCGTGGTTCCCATACTGTTGAAGGCTGGCTTGGAGAATTTTGAGCATTATTTTGCTAGCATATGAGATGAGTGCAATTGTGTGATAAACTGAACATTCCTTGGCATTGCCTTTGGGATTGGAATGAAAACTGACCTTTTCCAGTCCTGTGGCCACTGCTGAGTTTTCCAAATTTGCTGGCATATTGAGTGCAGCACTTTCACAGCATCATCTTTTAGGATTTGAAAGAGCACAACAGGAATTTCATCACCTCCACTAGCTTTGTTCATAGTGATGCTTCCTAAGACTCACTTGACTTCACATTCCAGGATGTCTGGCTCTAGGTGAGTGATCACACCATCATGGTTACCTGGGTCATGATGCTCTTTTTTGTACAGATCTTCTGTGTACTCCTGCCACCTCTTCTTAGTATCTTCTGCTTCTATTAGGTCCATATCTTTTCTGTCCTTTATTGGGTCCACCTTTGCATGAAATGTTCCCTTGGTATCTCCAATTTTCTTGATGAGATCTCTAGTCTTTCCCATTTTATTGTCTTCCTCTATTTCTTTGCACTGATCAGTGAGGAAGGCTTTCTTATCTCTTGCTATTCTTTGGAACTCTGGATTCAGATGGGTATATCTTTCCTTTTCTCTTTTGCCTTTAGCTTCCCTTCTTTGCTCAGCAAAACAACCTCATCAAACAACCATTTTGCCTTTTTCCATTTCTTTTTCTTGGGGATGGTCTTGATCCCTGCCTCCTGTACAGTGTAACAAACCTCAGTCCATAGTTCTTCAGGCACTCTGTCTATCAGATCTAATCCCCTGAAATAGTTAAATACGAAGGGTCTGTCCCTCCAGGCTTTCGTCCAAATGCAAGACCATTGAGCAAGTTCTATGAATTTAATGCCCTCACGAAAGACTAATTCTCCCACAATAAGTGTTTCTGCAGTGACAGACTAGAATCAATGTGTGTCTCTGAGGGATAAAATTATCTGTCCCTAAGTTAAGCATCTCAAGGAAAAAGGAAGCGATGGTTTCAGAAAGGGAGGAAGAAAGTCAATCGCCATGGACAGGGAGTCGAGTGGTCTGGCTGCCACTCTGCCAGGAGGGGGTTGTGGCAGGCAGCCCACTTCTGCGCTCCCTGCTGCAGTTCCCTCCAGTAGAAACTAGTGCTCCCCCGGGCTAAAAAGCCTAGTTTCTGATTAGTCATACGTCTGCCTAGCATTCATCCAACATGCAGTGGGTCCAGGTAACGGTGTGCTCTGGCTCTGAACAGACGTCCTGCTCACTGTTTAGGGAGCGCTCTGGGTCTGTCTTCTGTCACTTTTGATTGAATGATTTAGAAAACTAAAGTTCATGTGGCTTACTCTGATATACAACACCTTGAGAAACCAAGTAGAAGTGGTTTTTTTTAAGAGCGTGAGTTAAAAGAAGTCATTCAGAAGAACAATGGACGCAGACTTACATATGACATCTCTGAAATCTAACGTAAACTTTGCTAATGTTTCACAGCTCAGAGGGCAAATCTATCTGACCCTCTTCAGGACTGGCAGGCCTCAAATAAATTTCTCTTAATTTCAAAGGTGACAAAAATTGGGCTGTATGCCATCAGAAGCTAAGCTGTGACTGATCTCATAAAAGTGCATGGTAGAGTGCTGGGAGCAGACAGACAAAACGCAGTCAAGGTGCCACGTGAGACACAGAGTCATCACGGCGTTTCCTCAGGGGGGCATCTGGGCAGGAGGGGGGAATCACTGTAGCAAGAGTCCCAGAAGACAGACTTGCTTCTGTCTGTGCCCAGGCACAGGCCTCAGTTTACCCTGACATGGCAATTTCTGGCTCTACGGAAACACGTGGTGCTCAGAGAAGACATCAGTTCGCTGCAGGAGCAGAGGTGCTTGGGGAAAAGCAGCTGAGCTAACTCAGGGGAGTGGCCCTCACTGTTCAGTCTCCCTGCTATGTCCTCTGTGCTCGCGCCTCTGGACAAGACCGACTCCGTGTGCTGCACAGCTGCCCGAAGTTACCAGCAGGCAGGAAGTCACAGGCAGAAATCGCTGATAGAAAAGAGCATTCCGGGCAACACGCCTAAGTCTTCTGAGGGTGTCTCCCCTCGTATCGTGTTGCACATGCAGGTGTGAAGGTCCATGCCAGGACACATGCTGCTGAGTGACTCTCAAGGACATGCCTTATACACACCAGCAGAGAATTAGTAGAGGGCTAAGGGTCTTATTCCTTCTATATTAATTGGATTTGTAAACTGGAGAACCTGATCATTATTACAGCAAATGAATCTAGAAAAAACTAATAATGGATTATACAGTAAGACCTTTCTGTACCCCGAACACATCACAGAAGGCTTGTCTCCCACCCGAGGCCAAACGCTACAACCTCCGTCCAGAAGGACCACTCTTCCTCATGGTGCACACTCTACTCAGGTCCCATGCCGGCTTTCCAGGGTGCCTGGCCCCTGGCCATCTAGCATCTAAACAGAGCCTGCTTCCAAGTCAATATTCTTCTCTTTCTTTCAGGTCCAGTATTCTCTACAACCCTGTCATGTGGGAATTCTATATCTCATGACGGTTTTCTTTCATCCACATATAACTGTCAGCAAGTCAATCTCTGAGGCCCAGTGTTCTCATCTGTGAAATGGGTTACCGTCCTCCAGCTTCTGTTTACAGTCTCACACTTGCTACAAGAAGTCTCCATGCCCACTGATGCATATTCATTACATCTGATTAACTCGGTGTTGCTTTCTTATTTCTGAGCTTTACGCCTGCCCTGCCTTCAATCCACTGTGAGCACAGCCTCAGTCGGTTTGTGCCAGGCGTGAGCAGTGCTCTACGGGCCTCAGGATCCCCTCCTCAGGGCCCAGCATGGTCACAGACCACAGAAGAAGCCAAGCAAGACAAAACCTTTGTCTGATCTGTAACTGTCTCAGGTAATTCTGTTTAGGACACAGTTTTAAGTCTAGCACAAAACTGGTCAACAGCTACAAGTATGTTAAAGACCTAAAGACGGATATACTGGTTTCACACATACATCTTCCAAACAGAATAAAAATAAACTTTTCTATAATTCCACAAGAAATATTCTGTAACTCTGCACCTGAAAGGACTTTGTGAAATTCACGGTCCTTCAAAGTAAGCTGCAGTCCACTGGAAGGCGACTGACAGGTAACAGAGTCGTGCTTCCTGCCGCTCCTTCCCAACAACATCAGAAGGCACTGTAAGGACAGGATGCCTGTGACTTATTATTTCTTCATATGTGTTTCTCTAACAGTAGAGGCACAAAACGATTGACTGTCAGATAAACTGGCATCTATGCTTCTACTTTCTGTTCTTCTGTAAATCTGTCTTACTGCTTTGAGGCCAATTTAACATAGAAAGATAACCTCAGAAGGGTCTGACAAGGGTAAAGAGACTTACTCAACCATGTGTCTCCAGCTATCTGAAAACACACAACCAGGAAGAGTCTAAATGTGAGTAGAAAGATGCCACTCCCACCATCTGCTGGAGCGAAGCACTGTGAATCACAGGTCTACCCTTGCTCCCACAGCTATTGAGTTAGGCAGGGCACCGAGGCAGCCACTACCCACAGGGGGCTACCTAGAATGACTTACTTAAACTTCAGTGAAATTATAAATGTAGTTTGCTCAGCCCCAGCAGCCATACTTCCTGCATGGTCAGTGGCTGCCGCACGGGCGAGGGCAGTGAGCAGCATCCACACCACTCACAGAACCCGTGGCAATACCGAAGCAGACTCAAAAGCCCCACCTGAGAGCCACAGACCCACCAGCTGCCATTTCTTGATCCTGGGTTCTCAGACATAAAACTTGACAGCTATTGCCATGGTCTTTTCAACCTTGCCTTGGCTCTTTCAGAACAATGCCAATCATGCTTGTATGACTTTCAGTAACATGAACTATCAAAGGTAAAAGTAAACGTGACTAACTTTTCTACTAGGTCTATTTAGATAAACTAGAGAAGGAAATAGCAACCACTCCAGTATTCTTGCCTGGAAAATTCCATGGACAGAGAAGCCTGGCAGGCTACAGTCCACGGGGTCACAAAGAGTTGGCCACAACTGAGTGACTGAGCACATTTATATAATTATACATGGACAAAATCCTCTGTCATAGCAAGTGTTCCAAATTTTGATGTAAGAGAAAACCAACCAAAGAAACACCACCCCTGTGCGTGGCGATGAAACTGCTCTGAGAAGAGCTTCCCCTCTGTGCAGGTGAGTGTGGGCCCAGCACCCATGTCCGTCACTCACCGTGCTCTGGGTAGGTCTGTGCTGTCTGCCTGCTGGCCTCTGCAGGGCAGGGAGTACACTCTCTGCACCACCACTCGCACGCCCACTCCCGTCCAGGTAGCAGCTCCGTGGCTTTCGACTGCATCCAGCAGAGAATCCCTCAGGGGAGCTTGGCTGGGGACGCATGGCTCTGCTTGTTCGGGATGAAGGGTCCGGTCTGTGCCCACCGCAGTGTGACTATCACACAGAACCTGATGAGACATGCAAAAGGAACACTTGCAGCCTGACTCACGAGGGCCTGCACGATACCAAACGTGGCAGCCGGCGTGGCTGTAGGACCCTCAAGGAATGACAGGGACAAGGAATGACAGAGCCGCAGCTCAGGGCTCCCATCTGCAGGCCACCTGTGTGGCCATGGCGAGCTGAGGCGCACAGACCACCTCGGGGGTTTGAGGACATGCAGAAAGGACTCCTATTAAAATACCTCATGGTAATTTTAAAAGTTTTCTTCTATGAGGTAACAATCTCAAAGCACAAACTACAAAACAAAATGAAAGAAGGACTAGGGTTACTGTGAAGTGCCAGCACTCTGCACACTCCAGTGAGCCACAGGAGTCGCCTCGACAACCCTGGTGAACGCCTTCACGAGAAGCCAGGAGTCGCCTCGACAGCCCTGGTGAACGCCTGCACGAGAAGCCAGGAGTCACCTCGACAGCCCTGGTGAACACCTTCACGAGAAGCCAGGAGTCACCTCGACAGCCCTGGTGAACACCTTCACGAGAAGACAGCACCTCCAGATGAAGTCTTTGTGCCCCCTGCATCCCAGCACAGTTCTCTACATCCTGTGCTTGCGTAACAAACATGACCCTCACAACCCAAGGAGGCAGGCTGCAGTCACCACTGTTACACAGACAGGCATGCTGAGACGGGAGCCGAGAATCCTGCCCAAGACTGCCAGCAGGAAGTGGCTGAGGCAGGACACAAACTCGGCTCTGAGGTCCACAGTTCGCACTCTCGACACTAAGCTCTCTGGCAGCTACCCTGGCGCAGATGGCAGACGTAGACACATCTCATGAATTTAACATCACACACCTGTTTGAAACTGTATGTTAAAGCAGTAATGCACTTTGGGCCATATACTGTACATCTGTTAAATTGATTAAAGGGAGATTTCACATAATTCCCTCCAGACACATGTCCTGATAGTCAAAGGGAGGCCCTGCTTGATTCCACACATACAAAGCAGGATGAAAGTCCATTTGCTTTTCTTTCTGGTTTCCCCTCATGTGGTCACCCTCAACACACCCCTAAGCGCTGATGCAGGGAGCCAGGCGACCCTGAGGTAGCTGCGCTGGAGTCAGACACTTGGAGCCCACAGCACCCCAGGAGTGTCCTCTTGCCCACCCCAAGTGTGGCTTAGCACTCCCCAAGTTCATCATCATGGGTAGTCATGGCTCAAGGTCACTAACATTCCAAAAAGCAATCTCCAGTGTGTTACCTCAAGTTTACTAACATTCCATAAAGCAATCTCCAGTGTGTTACCTCAAGTTTACGCAACTCTCTTTATCCCCAGGGCAACAAACATCACGAAAAAGAAACAGATGATTTTTTTAAATAAATAAAAGAGGCTTAAGTAAGCTCTTAGGCAGTTATGAGAACAGAAAAAAAACTCAAATTTTAATAAATTAGAGCAAATATGACATATATGTGTGTTGAATACTTGAAGAAGACCAAAGGAAAACACTTCTATAAATACCTGGCCTTTAAATGCAGTAATATTACAAAGTGAAAATTTCTAAGCTGAGGAGTTTACCTTGCTTTCAGGTGAGCTCTCGGTTAGGCTCTTAAACTGGAACACCTGAGCCAGAGTGCTGCTCCTCCTCGGACAGGGCGTGTCACACTCGTGCCCATCATGTGATGCTTCTGAATCTTCTTTGGCAACAACTTTCTGACAAAAGTAAGTATTCAGAATAACAGGGCAACTTCCACCTGGGATAATAAGCTTTTGCCTGGAAAGGGAAAGATACGCAAATAAAAATTTATTTGCAATGCTGGATTCCTCTCACTTTCTTACTAAATCTTGAGTACGAAGGGCAATACGTGCTGGCTACGGACTCCACAAGTCAGCCCCAGGGACAGCGCCCTGCCCTCTGCTGCTCGGAGCAGATCCTGCCTCGGGAGTCAGGGTGGAGGAGGCGACCACACCCCTGCCAGTGGGAGCTGCTGCAGGGTGGCCTCAGGACCCCTCAGGGGCAAGTACCGGAGGTGAGTGGCACAGAGCTACCCGACACAGAAGGGAACGTGACAGCAAGACAGCTCGCCTCTTTCAGAGAAGAAGCGTCAGACACCAAGGGAACTCCACCTTCACTACCAAACGGACACGGTGGCTCACATTTGAGCAGAAACAGGACAAGGTTCTCCCGGTGCCTCTCAGACTCTCTAAGGCTTATTCCTCACACAGGAGGAGCTGCTTAACATTAGGACCTCCACTCCCAGGAAGATGAAGGAGATACAATTTCCCCTGTTTCTCCCCCTAGACACAAGGAATGCCTGATGCTGCACAGAAACAAAATGAGAAGATGCTGAAAGGGGAGAGAGAGGAGCAGACAAAAACACCCTCAAAAGCTCACTTTCTCTGACGGAAGGACAAGGAAGGGGCAGCCCAGTGAGACAGAAAAGGTTTAGCAGCTTCCTTTTAGGCAAACATCACAGAAAAACCGTGACCCATGGCCACACATACCAGCCAAGGGCGAGAGGAGCCCACACATGGCCCTCGACAGGCTGTCGTGGGGAGTCCCTGCAGCCCAGTGGGGCTGCCCACACCGCCATCACAGGGGAGATGCCCGACGCCCAGAACCAAGCCCCACCTCCAGCCCACGCAGTGTCAGAGGAGGCCCAGCAGTGTCAGGGCTTCCCCACAACCCAGTCTCCCACCACTGTCCACTGAGGTCAGCGGGGGCCTTGCGGGGGGCAGGGCTGAGGGGTATCCTGACGTCTCCCTCCGCGTGGTAGAGAGAACCCTCCCCAACCCCTCACTTCTCTTCTCAGAGCAGTATCAGACAAAGCCAGCTAAAACTGGTTTAAATAAGATCCAGGACCTCATAATGCCTAACATGCACAGTTACGTCTAAAATCACTTGTTAGACAAAAGACTGAGGCCAGGAGGAGAAGGGGGCAACAGAGGATGAGATGGTTGGATGGCATCACTGAGTCAACAGACATGAGTTTGAGCAAGCTCCAGGAGATGGTGAGGGACAGGGAAGCCTGGCATGCTGCAGTCCATGGGGTCGCAAAGAGTCAGCCACGACTGAGGGACTGAACAACAAGGTTTGTAAAAGCTCACTTGATAAATCACATGACAACCAACAGCAGCAGTGAACATCAACATGAGGCTGGGCCTGCACGGATTCTTCTGTCAGGGATATGAGGAATGTGCTGTGTTTACTTTCCGGTCCTCTCTCAGGACCTCCCTCACGAGGCAGCGGTGGTGGCGGGCCAGGCTGCCATGCGGGTAGTCACACACAGCGACACACATAGAATCCTAGGGTGTGGAGCCAAGCACCAGGGTTTCTACTGAAGCTCACTTTAGAAAAGAGAGAGAGAGAACCCTGATTATTCAAATAGAAACAGTAATTTGTCAGACTGTTTGCTTTCACAAAGAACCATTTCCATTGTTCTTTACCGAGTCTGTTATGAACAGAATTCAGATAAACAGGGAAAAATAGACTGTTTTTTAATGTCACCAAGGGCACAGAAGGAAAACCAAATGAAATCTCTTTTCATTTTCCAGTGCTTGTCAACCCTGCCAAAGCATGAAATATCCCATTAGCGGCTCAGAACAAACAGTATTTCTTTCACATCACAAATAAGATCAATGTGCGTATTTACTGTCTAGGAAGAAGGTATCCAAATTTGATGGGTGGCAAAGACAACTGCTGGGATTAATGCTGTGACCTAAAGAAAACAAAGACAAACAGAAGGAATTTCCTTACTTTTTTCCTTCTCTCTTTTAATAGCTAGTTAGCTAAAGAGTCAGAATGAGAACTGTAGTTGTTAGAAAAACATAAGCCTAATCTTAATCTACTTTCCACTGAAGACATACCTGGGACCAGTAATCAATTCTGTTTGCAATTTCGCCTCAACTGGAAGCTCCAGTACAGAGCTGGCTGGTGTAAGCGTCTCCCACCACCACGTGGGGCAGGCTGAGGGGAAGACAGCCCACAGGGGACAGACACCAAGGGAGCCCCTGAGAGCAGCAGAACTACGCCGGCGCTGCCAGAAACCAAGGCTTCTGAGGGGAGACGGGCACGGGGCTCTCCAAGTAATCAGTCGTCTACAGATTGGTATCCCTGTGAGAGGTCTCGTCTGGTTGGTTCACCCATAATTATTTCATACAAATAAATGTTGCCCCTTTTTCTGGCTTCTGTGGCAAAAGCACCTCTTCTCTCTGTACTCGCTAGTGCTTTTCAAAATGTTTATGCTGGCCTCTACAACTAAACCCCTCAAATCCTAGAATAGATCATCTGTCTCTCCTTTATCTTTGTTTCTGACATGTATAAGGGACTCAATAAACGCTTCCTAAATTAATGGAACCAAAACCACTTTATTCCTATTCGTCAGATGTGTTTATAAAGAAATGAGCGTGCCTTCTGAACAGATAAGCCAGACCTTGCACAGCTGTGTTCACGTTCTTTAGAGGAGGAATCTGGCTGTGGCACACATTTCACATCAGGCCGTGGAAGAACAGAAGGTTGGAGGGGACATGTGCAGGCGCAGAGCTCCAGCGCATAGCACACGATGGCTTGGGAGGCGGGAGGAAAGACATGGTTTGGATTCTCAGAAGCCTGGGTTTAAATCCTGGCTTTGCTACTCACTAGCTGTGTGAATGTGGGCAAATGTAACTGATGACTCAGTTTGTATAACAGGGGAGCATGAACAGTAGCTATAAGCAGCACAGAGATTTCTTCGAGGATGAGGTAACAGCATGGTGTGGAGTTCTGGGAGCAGCTTTGCACAAATAGATGGAGGCTGCCAGTACTGCTGCTCCTCCAAGAATTACATCTTCAGTCACTTGACAGTAGTTGCTGTCTCTTGTTTAGCAAAAACTAGGGTAGCTCAGTGTTATTTGCCTGTGGCCCATCTTCCTTCTCCTCCTAAAGGTCAGAGAGAAGTCTACGCCAAAGTCTACACCATGAGCAGAAAATACTACTCCGCCGCTGCCTCCACGTGCTCATGTGCACGAAGACGCCTGTGTCGCTCCTCCTCTCTGGCTGGATTCCCCTCTGGGTGCTACTGCACTGGCCACACTCTCATTCAGTCCTCTTCACAACGAGGAGGCCTGTCTGCATTTCCAGAGGAGGTACTATAACAACTGTGTCCACAGCAAGGGTCCACAACAGGGCTGAAACACAAGCCAGACACAAGCCAGTCTGTTCTCTTTCCTGGTGGGAGGATGGGACCCACCACTGCATATGGCCAGAAAGGTCCCGCACCATTCCCGGAAGGACAGTGCGTGGGACAGGAAGCAGCACGGTGGCCAGGCAAGGGCCAGCACACAGGTCAGCGGAGCCACCAGGACAGTGTGAGACAATGCGGGGGGCCCATCCGACACGCTGCCACACCGGGACGTAAAAGCAGGTGCACCAAGGTCTCTGGTGAAAACAGAACCTCAGAGCCACTTTCTACACCCGTGCCTGGGAGGCAGCCGTGGTGGCAAACAGATTTCAAATAAAATGAAAGGAAACAAAATCTACAGTACAGATCCCAAGGTGCAGGAGCCACATGTCCAGTCTGCAATGTAGTCAGTACCATACTGGGCAGCACAGATCACTGCACAGAGTTCCATGCAGCTATCGGAGAACTTCATTCTCCAGACAGAAAATAAACCACATTCCATTCACTTGGTAAGCCCTTTTTCACTGATCAACTTGTTGGATTTGAAAAGGCTATTGTACCTCTTGACTCCTGAGCCACAGCAAGCTCAGGTCCATCTGGCCCCTCCCCCAGACACCAGCATATGAATCCCTGCGTGAAACCCAAGTTGGCAACAAGACAGTGTTAGCAGTGTTTTCATGAATTTTTTATAACAGCAAAATATCCTGCCCACATTTTCAATTATTCAAAGAGTGAACGGGCACTCCTCCTCTCACCAAAAATCAGATTTATTCTAAAAAATTTAAAACCTTAGTCCTAGGAAATATCTCTAAATTGAAGAATCAAACCAATTTAAGTTTGCAGTTCATGCTCCCTTTATCTTCAACTTCTTATTTGACAAGATTTATCACCTGGCTCAAATATGTTTCTTTTACCTTCCTATCCAAATAACACCCACATCACCTAAAAAACCGATAAAAACACTGAAGCAGAACACATTTATAACTGTGTGTTATTTTATTCCCAGAGTCGACATGAATCCCCTTTTTATCCAAATAAAGACTTCACTGACAAACAGTTTATTTCCATTCTAAACTGAACAGCAAAATACATTAAAGATGAATTCATGGAAGAATATAAAATGTAAGACAGGCTTCCTCTACAAACCAGAAGCCTAATTCTCCACACCAACATAAGTTTCTTCCTCTGTAAACCAGAAGCCTAATTCTCCACATTAACATAAGTTTCTGACCATATCCTTTTCTAGGCACAGGTCACTGGAAATTCCAGTCTGCAGAAAGAACCACCACTTTTCTGGCAGTATGTGTTAACTTTATTTTCAAGGCACAAATCCCACACTTATTCAATAACAAAAATTCTGTCAAAACATAACAGAAAATGCAGAAAAAAAGAAGAAAGCAGGAAAAGCATGGTCTGATGTCAGACTGACCTTGGTTTAAATTCTAGCTATGCTACATGCTGCCAATTTTATCTTCATTAAATTACTTAGATTTTTCTCAACTTTAACTTTTTCATAACTAAAATGGGGATCATGCCTGCTTAATGTTGTTACTGTGAGACTAAGTGCATGCTGCTGCTGCTAAGTCGCTTCAGTAGTGTCCGACTGTGCGACCCCATAGACGGCAGCCCATCAGGCTCCACCGTCCCTGGAATTCTCCAGGGAAGAACACTGGAGTGGGTTGCCATTTCCTTCTCCAATGCACGAAAGTGAAAAGTGAAAGTGAAGTCGCTCAGTCGTGTCCGACTCTTAGCAACCCATGGACTGCAGCCTACCAGGCTCCTCCGTCCATGGGATTTTCCAGGCAAGAGTACTGGAGTGGAGTGCCATTGCCTTCTCCGGACTAAGTGCATACATTCCAATATACAAGCCGGAGACAGAGACAAGTACATACCAGGCTTGGCAAACACACTGGCTACTAACTAGAATAGTCCCTAATATATCGGCTATTTAAAAAATCTCTAGAGGTTAACAGTATTTCCAGTGTAAGACAGGAAACCTTTAAAAAATTTAGTTTTCTCTGGGTTCACGCTAGTATATGTACTTCTATATACAACTGGGTAATTAAAGGCCTTAAAAATGTTCATACATTTTTATTCAACAAAGTCATTGTTAAGAATCTATACCAATGAAATAATCAGAGATGTGGAGAAAAAACACACAAAAAACACATTAATCATACTCATATATTATAGTGAAATACAGCAAAGAAGCTAACTTTCTAATAAAAAATAGAAAAATAATGAAACAGCTATACAAATGATAGCATAAAGAATCCTAATTAAAGAAAAAGTAGGGGTCTTCCCTGGGGGCTCAGTGGTAAAGCATCCATCTGCCCATCAGTGCAGGAGACACGGGTCGACTCCTGGTCCAGGAAGATCCCACATGCCAGAGAGCAACCAAGCTGGTGCACCCCAAGGAATGAGCCCGTGCTCCAGAGCCCAGGAGCCACAACAGCTGAGCCCACCTGCGGCGACTCCCGAGGCCCCAGAGCCCGAGCTCCGCGACAAGCCCAGCTACCGCAATGAGAAGCCCGGGCACAGCAACAAGGAGCAGCCCGCTGTGGGCACTGCCACTGCTACTGATGAATTAGAGCAACAGACCCAGGCTTGTATGAGCCATGAGATTCCAAGACAGTAAGGCTTCATATTATTTATATAATATTCTTACAAGGAGGAAGTGCACAAGGATGAACTGCACCAGAAAACTAAGCAACTTATCCTTTAATAAAAGGATTACATACCAGTAAGTTTGAATGCTCTTCTTTATATTATTGTGTCTTTTTTTCCTACAATAAAAATATATTCTTTAACAGATATAAATAAGCACTTGAAACAACCTTTTACTTAACAATAAACTGCCTCATTACTTGAATAAACTAAGCAATAACCACTTCCTGTGAGTAACTCTCAAATGAGTCCAAACTGACCCAACTAGAGAGTTAACATGCTCCTTATCCCATCTCTTCCTCAGCACTTCAGTTCTATTGTCTACCTATCTCAGATTTGTGCCACAACAGTACCACCTTTAAAGAGTACTCAGAAAGTGCACTACCATCTTTCAGCCACTTTGCTTCATTAAAGCATATTCCATCAGGTTACACAGCACAGTGCTGTGGCTGGACTTCCTACAGCTGTGGTCTCTGGGTAAAGGACTCTCCCTGCTCTATTCAGTTCTGTTTCTTGAAAATCAGAAATAGCCATCTTTGTAAGAAGACCTAAATACATGCATTAACAAGGACAGCACAGACAGAAGCCTGATGCCTCAGGATGGGTTGTGGCCAGCCTCTATCTGCAGGGTCATAAGCATCTCCTGAGCCCACACCTACATGTATTCCCACGTTGCCACACTGCTCTCTTGGGGCCTATCTGAAACCTTTACTTACAGACTTCTCATGTGACTCCAGAACAGAACGTTTAAACTTGAGCATGAATCAGAACTACAGGCTTGTTACAACACCCACTGCTGGGCCCCACACCCTGAGCCTCTGATTCAGGAGTCTGGGGAGGGGCCGCCTAATCTGTGTTGGTTACAGGCTCCACGGTGACGCTGCTGGTCCCCTCACCATACTCTGAGGATTACTGCTCTAGAAAAACCCACACGACCATCACACCTTCCTAACTTCACTCAAGAGACTGGCACCCCTTTCAAGTTTACTCTTTTTAGCTACAAAACACCTGCTCCACCGTCAGGACTTCCTGCATAAAGGGCAGGAAGCTTCTTGGTGGAGTCTTCTGGCTCTGCCAGGACTTGTAGGAAGGCAGCACTTCCTCTCTCGCTCTCCCATCACATCTGGTGACCTGTACAAATCTAAGGCTTTAACTCACTGATTGGCAGGGCTTGGCCTTCTCACCTTTGAATTAACAATAAATATCTCACTCCATGCTGCAGAAAAAAAGAGAAACTATACCTAATGTCTCTGGCCCACAGCTCAATGGGTGCAAGATAAAAATCACAACATGATGAAGCGTTTTCTTCATATGTCGGAGTGAACAGCGCCTCCCTCACATCTCATCCACAGAGTTGGAAGACAAGGCTGCAAATACTGGCTTGGCCGAAAACTTTGTTTGAGTTTTTCTGTTACATCTTAAAAACACCTGGATGAACTTTTTGGCCATCCCAGTGAAATGCATTTTTTTTTTTAAAGAAACTTGCAACATGACACTCCATGCTTCTTTCTAGGTAAAAACTGTCTATTCCGAGCAGCAGTTTGGTACAGCGAGTAGAACAAGAACGTAAAGTCTAGAGATTTGGGTTCAAATCCCATTTGGTCACTTACAAGCCAGATGATCTGAACTGCATTGCCTAAACAAACAGAATCCTTTTTGTCTTGTACTGGTGAATAACATTTACGTTTGACGATTTTAAGACAAACAATGGATACCAAAGTATTTGATACATTAAAATGTTTTATATAAATGATGGTTATTATTCAACAACCTTGGATTATAAAATTTCATCCATTCTAGAAAATTTCCAAATAGCATCTTTCCAGTTACAAACAATTAAAAGCTGCAGTTTCAATGCAACTCAATGTTATTTAAACAAACAAACAAAAAGGATGCTTTTTTAAAAACTATCAAAAGTGAGAACTCTTTGGTGTATGATTTTTTAATCAGAAATGTATGACTTTCCAAATACACAGGTAACAAAGCCAACTTCAATTCTAAGATGTCTATAACCAGAAACCTCAACATAGAGACCACTTTCAAAGAAAAATGAAACTTAGAAACAAAAAGATGAAGCTACAAGACACAAGACAAGCGAGGAGTCAGAGGAGTGACTGAGTTTTCCCTTAAGCTCGCCTTCACTACAGCGCTGAAGGAAACCCTGGCTCAGGACAGACCAAAGAACCACAGCAGTCAGAATGCTAAACTTATCTTGTTGTCTAGGTTTCTCATTTCAATGGAGATACAAAGTTGATTTAAAAATCCACTTTTATCAAGAAACGTTACAGTAATTATTCATACAAATAATTTAATCTGCAAATAGATTCAGATCACCAAAAACCAACAAAGGTAGAAACATAACAGTGTTATGTAAAAGGAATTCTAATAATGGTCACATATAATATAGATCGTCTCAACAAAAGATGACAGTATTCACATGTAAAATAGATTTTTTAATGGTTTGATCTTTTGATCTCACAAAGAGAAATAAAAGTTGAGATAACACAAAAAATGAGGAATAGACTACAGTATTTGAATAGTGTGTCAAGAAAAAAGGGAGAAAAATCAAGTGAATTGAAAAATATTTTTCTAAAATCCACAAAATGTCCCAAACTGAAATTTCAGTAGAAAAATTGATGAAAATTAGACCAAAAGGATTCACAATAAATGACATTTAAAGAAACCTGGGAAGACAATGATCACAAGGAACTGACTGACAGTACTAAAATCAGAGAATCTGTTAATTCAGACTGTCCTCAAAATTCACAAAGCCTGGGTTTAATTGTTACCACAAGCAAAACCTAGTCTAGCTTCAAACTGAAGGAGCGTCAGCTGAATTAGATAAGTGTGCAAGACTCATTAGAGGACACGCTTTAAATTATAAAAGGAATAAGAATGTTCTGGGATCCAAACACTCTTAGAAGAAGCAGTAGCACAACTTCTCTTGAATGGCACGACTTATCTTCATGAAAAAGAAATTAGGGCAAACAAGAATGGCAGAAACCTCAGAACGTAACAGCAACCGGGGCACAGAAAACCAGAGTAGGGTGTGTCATATGCCAAAATCAAAACCAGTATCTCTATGTGCGCTTCACCCACCCAGGAGAAATACTGAAGCAACTAGAGCCAGACACACAAAGCACAAGTTTGGGCCTTGAAACAGTGAGAGTGTGCCCCACAAAAGGGAAACTTCCCTTGAGACTCCACAACTAGCCGAGGCTGCAGTCCTGCGTGCTAATCCAGGGGAGGGGATGAAACCCTCTGTACTTAGCTTCTCCTGATACCTTCCACCAGGGGGTCCACCTGACAGTGTGTCCCTCTGAGAGCTGCCTAGCCCTGGTCTTGGGTGCCACAGCTCCACAAACACGACTGCAGAGCAGAATCTAAGGGTGGTCCCAACTTATCACCGAGGCCTCCTGCGCCTGCCTGACCTCAAAGTGACTGCATGACCACGGAGCAGTTAGTCTGCCATTACCCTTTCAACTCCTTACCGTGGAAGGTTAGTAACACAGCTTGAAACATACCTTTAAGCTACAAACGCCTACCCACATTCCCAAGTCTCCTCAGGTACGAGCTTGCCCAGTGCCCTGATTGAGACAAGCAGTGTGTAAGTTCACCGTGCAGAAGCTCCGCTCTGCAATTTAGACACGTTTAAATAGAACCAGGCTCACCTGTATTCAATATACTATTTGAAAAATTAATAGAAATGACTTTCTACCTGCTGCTGCTGCTGCTAAGTCACTTCAGTCATGTCCGACTCTGTGTGACCCCATAGACGGCAGCCCATCAGGCTCCCCCATCCCTGGGATTCTCCAGGCAAGAATACTGGAGTGGGTTGCCATTTCCTTCTCCAATGCATGAAAGAGAAAAGTGAAAGTGAAGTCGCTCAGTCTGTCCAACTGTTAGCGACCCCATGGACTGCAGCCCACCAGGCTACTCCGTCCATTGGATTTTCCAGGCAAGAGTACTGCGGTGGGGTGCCATTGCCTTCCCCGGACTTTCTACCTAACAAACTTAAATCATTCTTGTTTCTTAATACAAAGATAAGCACATAAGGATTTGTTTTCCTCAATGATGGGATTGTTTCCTTCCGTCCACCGGGTACTGTTTAACGCTCTCCTCTTTCTGGACTCCATTGAGTGGGCTCCTGGGGGCAGGCAGGGCAGAGCCCCAGTTCCCAGAGAGACACTGAGTCCATGTGTGTGAGGCTGTGAGAGGGAACGAACTTACACAAATGGAACTCTTTTTCATATTTCATTTTTGTCTTTAAAACGGTTATCATTTGCAAAGTGAATCTTCAAAGGAAACAATTCTACAAGTGTTTCTATCTTCTTTTATGAGTTTATTACTATCTATCAACTAAATATAATACCTGTCAACTGAATTCTTGGTTCCTTAAAATGTACAGTTTGGCACCCCACCCCAGTACTCTTGCCTGGAAAATCCAATGGACGGAGTAGCCTGGTGGGCTGCAGTCCATGGGGTCGCTAACAGTCGGACAGACTGAGCGACTTCACTTTCACTTTTCTCTTTCATGCATTGGAGAAGGAAATGGCAACCCACTCCAGTATTCTTGCCTGGAGAATCCCAGGGATGGGGGAGCCTGGTGGGCTGCCGTCTATGGGGTCACACAGAGTCGGACATGACTGAAGTGACTTAGCAGCAGCAGCAGCAGCAGAGATATCTATACTTATGGTTGTAAATTATCACTCTGAAAGTATTAGTCACTCAGTCGTGTCAGACTGTTTGCAATCCCATGGACTGTGGCCTGCCAGGTTCCTCTGTCCGTGAAATTCTCCAAGCAAGAATACTGGAGTAGGTAGCCATGCCCTTCTCCAGGGGATCTTTCTGACCCAGGGATCAAGCCCAGGTCTCCTGCATTGCAGGCAGATTCTTTACCGTTTGAGCTCCCAGGGAAGCATACAATGGTAGAGATGATCTTTTCGTCATTTTTGTCAAAACAGACCAAAAAAGCTATTGACATTAATTCAAAATAGGCTGCTGCACCCTCTCAGAAAATAAAACAACATGCAAGTATTTCATATAATTACAAATTTTATACTATTTCAGAACTTCCCTGGTGGCCCAGTGGTTATCAATTCACCTGCAAACATAGGAGACATGGGTTCAACCCCTCGTCCAGAGAGATTCTACATGCTGTGGGGCAACTAAGCCTGCATGCCACAAGTACCAAGCTTGTGCTCTAAAGCCAGTGTGCCGCAACCGCTAAAGCCCACGCACCCTGGAACCCACGGTGCTCTGCAACAAGAGAAGCCGCTGCAATGAGAAGACTGTGCACCACAACAAAGAAAGTAGCCCTCAATTGTCACAGCTAGAGAAGAGACCATATAGAGCAACCGAGGCCCAGCACAGCCAAAACTAAATAAATTTTTAAAATAAAAAGTTTATACCATTCCAATTAAATGCCTCTCTAGTACATTTCCTGAGCACTTATTATACACAAGAAATTACTCAGTAAACCAAATGATACAAATAAAGAATAGGATTAACACAATAAGAAGCTTAGTCTATTAGGAGAAGCAAAGCATAAAAATAACATACATTGTTATTACAGTAATGCTTAATAATTATAATAATGTTTATTATTATGTTTATGTTTCATGCACTAATTAAATGAACATTTTATAAATTACTTTCCCTTAAATTATCTCACTTGATTCTTTTAACTGCCCTGAGAGGAAAGTAGGGCAGAGAGAATCATCTGCATTTTAGAGGTGAAGCCTGTGGTCTGCTTGGAAGATGAGTGAAAAGCAGGACAGGAACCAGGGCGCAGTCACCTGCACTGGCGCCTGGATGTGGCCAAGCGTATGACGACAATCAAGAGAGCCAGCATTTCCTCATGCTTCTTAGGTGCCAGACACCCTCCACTCATCAGCACCTTTAACCTCAAAGCAGACCCCCGAAGCACGCAAAAGTGCAATAAGAATGCATAGCTAGCAAGTGGGAGGCCATCATCTGAGCAGAGGCAGTCTGTCTGGAAAACCATTATTCTTACTGGCATTTGTATGTCTTCTCTGAAGAAATGTTTATTCATACTCCTCGTCTACTTTAACCTCATTCTTTTGTATGTGGATATCCGATTTTCCCAGGCACCATTTGTTGAAAAGACTATCCTTTCCACATGAATGGCTCTGGCACCTGTGTCAGCATTCCACTGACCATATGTGTAAGGGTTTATATTGGGTATTCTGTTCAACTGTCTATATGTCTACCTTTATGTCACTATCATATTAGTGGTTATTACAGCTTTGCAGCAATTTTGAAATGAAGAAATGTGAGTCTTCTAGCTTTAGTCTTTTTTTTCAGGATTATTTTGGCTATTCAGGGTCTCCTGAGACACCATAAGAATTTTTGAAAACTTTTATTTACTTAAATAGTTGTGGTGTGTGGGTTTAGTTGCTCTACGGCAGGTGAGATCTTCCCACAGCAGGGACAGAACCTGAGTATCCTGCACTGGTAGTATACTGCACTGGATTCTTTACCACTGAGCCACCAGGAAACCCCATATGAATTTTAAGATGAGGTTTTCTGTATAACAAACAAAAATAGAAAAACTACCCGCTAAATTCAAATCCTTTGATAAAGATTGTATTGATTCTATGGATAGCTTTGTGTGGTACTGACATCTTAATATTATCAGTTGTCCAATCCATGAACATTTTTAGGTACACATATGTTTGTAATTGTTATCTCTTCTTGATGTACTGAAACTTTTATCAACATAAATGCCTTTCCTTATCTCTTATAATCTGAGTTAAAGTGGACATTGTCTCACAATCATCTGATTACTACTGGCATGGAATATCTTACTCCATCCCTTTACTTTGAATCTCTTTGTGTTCTTACACCTAAGGTGAATCTCTGGTAGACAGTATACAGATGGATCCTTTGGGGGGAAAAAAAAACTCAGTCCGCCAATCTCTACCTTTTAATAGCTGAGTTTCACTCATTTACATTTAATGTGATTAATGATAAAGGCAGATCTGCTTTTGGCATTTATAAATTGGTTTTCTAGTGTTTTTTTATTCTTCTTTTTATGTATGTGGTTTTTATTCTTTTTAGGTATGTGTCTTTTGGTTGTTGTTCTCTATTTAGTTCCCTCATTACTGCTCTCTAAATACTTAGTTGATTTTTGGGGAGTGTATCATTTTAATTCTCTTCTTTCCTATTCTGTGTTTTTAAATTTTCTTAGTAGTTACTTTGGAAATTACAATGAGCATCTTCAAAGATGTAACAGCCTGGTTTGAATACTCTCAAAGTAGTTTCAATATCATATAAACACTCTGCTCCTGTACATCTCCATCTCTTCCCCTTTATATGGTTATTGTCACAGATTACAACGTTATATATTATATACCAAATATATGTCCACAGAGATTTATAACAATTGGTGTATATAGGAAAAAGTGAGAAATTACAAATATCTAAAATATAATAATACCAGCTTTTATATTTCACCTATCTAGTTACCTTTACTGGTGTTCACTTTTCTCTTATGGATTCAAGAGGCTGTTTAGTATCCTTTCATATTAGCCTGAAGAAGTCACTTTAGCATCTGTTACAGGGCAGTTTAAGACATTGATTTACAGAATCTGACTAATAACTCCAATGTGTGTGCTTCCTCTGGGATGGTTTCTGTCAAATTTTTATTTCCTGTGAAGGAGAAATACTTTTCCTGTTCCTTTGTATGTTTTTTCTTTAGAACTCGGTATTGTGAATATTATGCTGTGGTAATTTTAGAAATCTAATTTTCCCACTCCTTGGGAACAATTTTTGTTTGCTGAGAGCTGAAGCTATTCTGTGACTGTTCCAAAGCAGTTCTGCAAACTGTATATTCTTACTGTATGTGAGAAACTAAACTTTCTCTTCATTTGTCTCTGGTGAGAGCCACAGACCTAACCAAAGGATTCTTTAAAAGTCTGACTCCCAAGAGTGGGGGAAGGGAGAGTTCTGTCTCTTAAATCCCCTAATATCAGCCCATAGTGGAGTGAAACAATGGCTGACCTCTCTGTCATGCCCACAGTAATCAAAAGCAGCAACCAACAATCAAAACTCGCAACTCTCATTGCTGGAGGACAAAATCCTCCTTGCCTACCATGGCACCAGCAAGCTACATGAGGAATGCTTTAGCGCCTGACAGATTCCTGCCACAGGGCTGGAGGTGGCTGATGGCAGCCACGGCAGCGTGAATGCTGAATTCAATCAAGATTTACTGAAATTTACCATTGTCTTCATCAAGTTCTCCCAAATACTGCAAGTGTCCTAGTAGATCCAAAGTTCCAAACAGTTGCCTGAGACATTTTTAAAAGTTCAGTTGTTGTTTTGGTGGAGGAACATGTTCCTGGAACTTCCTGTTCTGCCATCTTCCTTGACTTGGTTCCAAAAATAGCTCATACTTACTATGAACTTAGTTTGTGCCAAGTACTATGCTGAACAGTCTCCACCCTCATATCTCCCCACTGTGAGAGCGTGTTATGAGGCTTCCCATCTTACAAGGGGATCAGAGGTAAAGCAACAAGTCTAATCAAAGAGACACAAAATAGTTGATCTGGGACACAAGGCAATTTAGCATCAGATCTGTTTTCTTAACCACTACACTTTGCACAAAGAACTTCAGTAGAGCTAGAAAATACCTTAAAAATCATCAGGTTTGGGTCACTCATTTTGTAAATATGAAAACAAAAGTTCAATAAAGTTAGTAAATTGTCCAAAGGTCACACAAAGAGTCTATAAATCCAAAGTGATGATTATCACTTAGTCTAATTTCCAGCCGTTCTTTACCACACATCCTCACTTCTCTGAGCACCAAGGCATTTGGAATTTGCAGCAAAATCTCTGCCTCAGTAGAAATATCTTCAGAAACAATGGCAGAGTCCAGAACTCACATTCTTCAGACATATGGCCTATCTTCCAAAACCAGGTTAATCGCCACCATCTCCAGAAAGCCTACCATCATGAGTCCAGTAAATGCAGTCTCCATTCTGTCTGTACTACCTGCATGGAATTCACTGCCTTACATTACAATTATTTATGTAGTCATGTGTTTAAAGTCTTTGAAAGAGAAAAGAAATTGTGTTTTCTCTTTATCTGTCACATGGATATATAAATAAAATTAGGTCTAAAACAAATATGTGCTTAGTGAGTGATAAATGAAAGCTTTCTGCCCAGAAACACAGATTAAATCTACTTAAAATATGACAGCCATTGCATCATGTCTATGCTAAGATATCCCTGATGGCTCCATATACAGAACAGAATCCACTGTCCTCCTAAGTGTGATATTTGAGCCCATTCGTCTCTGTAGTGTAGTGGTTATCACATTCACCTGACACATGAAAGGTCCCTGGTTCAGAACAGGATGGGAACAAACTTTTAGGGAGTCCCTGGTGGCTCAGATGGTAAAGAGTCTGCCCGCAGTGCAGAAGGCCTGAGTTCAATGCCTGGGTCCGGAAGATCCCCTGGAGAAGGAAATTGTAACTCACTCCAGTATTCTTGCCTGGAAAATCCCGTGGACGGAAAAGCCTGGTGGGCTAATCGCAAAGAGTTGGATACGACTGAGCGACTACACATTCACTTTCAACTTCTGAAAATGGCCTGCAGAGCCTTCAGGGATGAAATTTTAATTTATGTTATGTCTCAGCACATAATACTAGGTCTTGTATGTACTAAGTGACAGTGGCTTAAACTATAGTGAACATGATCTAAGATAAATATGAAAAGCAGAAAAATGATTCAAAATATGTAACAATGGCTCCAGAGAGCTTTGAAATCTTTTTCCCAGGAGATTTTCAAGATAAAAAAGAGACAGTCATCTGCCTCAAGCAACTGTCACCCCATCTGGAGACAGAAGCTGGACTCTACCAGTCCTTCCCAGTGCTACAGTTCTATGACAGTCCACTTAAAATTGCGTACTATCTGTCAGGGAAGAAAAGAAAGTAGATGTATACCTGTGGCTGGATATGAAAACTCAGGGGAGGACATCACTTTAGATTAGAGGAGGAAAATAGTCCAAGACAGAAAAAATCTGAATACAAATATCAGATCCTTATCAATAATATTCTGGTATATACTGTTTATATAATTTTCAGCCAAAAAGGAAAAATAATTTCCCACTTGAAACTTTATTCTTTTAGTACTATTTAATATTTAAATCTTAATAAACAGGTTAAACAGTAATTTATGGACTAGCATATATATTTATATTATATTTAATACAATGCAAATATTAAAATGATATAAAGACTATGAAGACTACTGTGAAGAAAGCTGAGCGCCGAAGAATTGATACTTTTGAACTGTGGTGTTGGAGAAGACTCTTGAGAGTCCCTTGGACTGCAAGGAGATCCAACCAGTCCATTCTGAAGGAGATCAACCCTGGGATTTCTTTGGAGGGAATGATGCTAAAGCTGAAACTCCAGTACTTTGGCCACCTAATGCAACGAGCTGACTCATGGACACGACTGAGCGACTGAGCTGAACTGAACTTAACTGTGGGCTTATTTTACTAAGTATAATGTTCTCAAGGTCCATCCATGTCACAAAGCACAGAAAAAAATTTCCTTTTTCTCATGGCTGAGTAATATTTCACTGTGTATATAAAAGTCACATCTTCTTTACTTATTCATTTATTCATGGATACTCAAGTTGTTTCCATATCTTGGTACTGTGAATAATGCTGTAATACACACGAGAGTACAGGTACCTTTTTGGTATCTGATTTTCATTTCAAAGACTATAGAGTCATACATTAAATGTTTATTGAAATATTAAGTAAAAATATGTAATATGACATGGTTAAAATAACTGCAAAGTAAAAAAAAAAGATACAAATGAGTAAATACTACATGAAAATGAAAAAAAATCTAAATAGTTTATTATAATAGTTAATTAGGTGCCTTTCTAAATATTTATGAGAATCACTCTTCTTTATTGTATTGAAGATACCAAATTAAACAGTGGTAGAGTAACCAACTTTAAAGCTAGTGTGAAAGTCAAAACAGCAAAGTTGGGACTCAGATCAAGATGTGAGAAATTAATTCTGTTTGGAAGCTCCCTGTGAAAGTTACAAAAGAAATATATTTGAATTGAGAAACATTTTTCTTTGATATACAGCCACACAGGTATACTTGACAGGCCCTAATCGGGCAGCCTGGGCCACCTGAAATAGGATCTGAATGCACGAACAGTTCAAGCCTCTAAGTATGAAGGTTTTATGAAACATCTGCCCTGAGCCAGGCACACTGCATGTTTCACCTGCATGAGCTATTAGGCCCATCCTCCAAAGGAGGTGCTGTTGGCATCACAAATACAGGTAAAGAAACCAATGAGGAAACAGGTTAACATACCAAGATCACAAAGCCAGGAACAGAGAAACTAGGTGTGAACTAACATTGTCTTACGTGGATCTAACATAAGACCTAGAAAGGACACCCCGAGAAACAAAGGAATCGTCAGTTTCATTTTACAGAACAGTCCAAAGGGGTTGTTTAAAGTGAAATGGTTATTTTTTCGGAAGAAAACCCACATAGATACTAACTCTTCAAGTGGTAAAATGAGGGATCTGTTGTAGACTTAAGAACAGATAGATTTCCCCAAGACTTACATAAAGGGGACAGGAGAACAGGAAGAAAAACTGTTGTTCTGATTACGAAAACCATAAACAGTCATTACAGACAACTTGGGAAAATCAGAAAAGTACAAAAAGAAAGAGTCATTAACAAGCAGACAGGCATTTGAATATGCTGGTGTATTTCTGTAATCCAGGTGGAATATGTAAAAGCAATTACACTGGGCTTCTTGAACATCTGTCCCTAAACAAACCCAGAGTTTTGGCAAAATGATTATGTAATCTGAACCCCTTGGTTGAAACTGGAAGGCTTTTCACAGGAGAGAGAACTCTAAGTGAACTGCTAGATGCAAGAAAAGCTGCAAGTATAGATGAGAAAAACAGTTAAGTGTGGATGCTTGGCCCCTGAAGACACAGAAATGGAACTGTGAGTGGCTACCTGAAGACGTCTGGGAAAGACACTGGTGCCAAGAATCTGAACACCAGTGGAGAGGTCGTCCCCTTAGCTTACCAGGACGAGGTGTCAAAAACAGATTTGGAAATGCCAGGTGAGACTGTAACAGAGCGACAGTTCCTAACAAGAGAGTTGAACAGATGTCAAGTTTCACAGACACGTGCACATCAGAATCCAAGGAAAAGTGTGAATACAGGAGAAACTGGGAAATGCTCTTCAATGCAGCCAACAACAACCACCACTTTTGATAAGATCGTCATCTGCAATTTTCTCAGGTGTGGCGCATCAACATAACATAAGCAAGGAAATGTGATCACTCTGAGAGTTATATCTGCTTATTTTCCCCAAAGAGAGTAAGCGTTTCACTGTCAAACAAGTAACACTGTATTCTGTTAGTCTTCAGAAGTTGGTTACATAAAACAAAACCAGGAACCACAGTTTCTGCTTGTGCTTGGTAAAGTCAACCTGATCTGAAGGAGAAAACTTGGATTTGGGTCCCCGATGGAAGACTCCAGGATTCTTGCCTGGAGAATCCCATGGACAGGGCAGCCTGGGAGGCTACAGTCTTTAGGGTCGCAAGAGTCGGACACGACTTAGTGCTATCTTTCTTTTCTGGAAGATATAAGATACTACCATACAGTTTTTGCTATGAAGATTTCTTTCCTAATTTACTTCTTCACAAAAGAAGTAAGGTCCCACAAACACAGCACTGTATACTGTTGCCACCCAGCCTCACCTTTAAACCCACAGCAAACAAGCCCAGGGCTGCGTCTGTGTCTCCCACCCTTGACTCCTGTCTGCTCAATAGCCAGAGCAGAGAGAAGAGGAAGTCTCACCAGTAGTCAGATCACCCCTGCCTGACCACTGCTGTCTTCATGCCACGAGACACTTTACAGACGGGGAAGCAAACACACCAGCCAACAGGTGACGGCTCAGGGGGTCCCAGAGCTCAGGAAGAGCATGGGCTCAGGTCAACGGGGCCGCTCAAAGCAGCTGCTTCCAACAGAAGACGCACAGCCTCGCTGGTCAGACAGTCAAGTCCGGGCAGAGTAAAACCGATTTTTAAAAAAGAATATGCAGCTTTAGTCAGATGACACATTAGAATACAGGCAGTAGTTCAGTGCAGTCGCTCAGTCGCGTCCGACTCTTTGTGACCCCGTGAATCGCAGCACGCCAGGCCTCCCTGTCCATCACCATCTCCCGGAGTTCACCCAGATTCACGTCCATCGAGTCAGTGACGCCATCCAGCCATCTCATCCTCTGTCATCTCCTTTTCCTCCTGCCCTCAATCCCTCCCAGCATCAGAGTCTTTTCCAACGAGTCAACTCTTCACATGAGGTGGCCAAAGTACTTGAGTTTCAGCTTTAGCATCATTCCTTCCAAAGAAATCCCAGGGCTGATCTCCTTCAGAATGAACTGGTTGGATCTCCTTGCAGTCCAAGGGACTCTCAAGAGTCTTCTCCAACACCACAGTTCAAAAGCATCGATTCTTCGGCGCTCAGCCTTCTTCACAGTCCAACTCTCACATCCATACATGACCACAGGAAAAACCACAGCCTTGACTAGACGGACCTTAGTCGGCAAAGTAATATCTCTGCTTTTGAATATGCTATCTAGGTTGGTCATAACTTTTCTTCCAAGGAGTAAGCGTCTTTTAACTTCATGGCTGCAGTCACCATCTGCAGTGATTTTGGAGCCCCCAAAAATAAAGTCTGACACTGTTTCCAATGTTTCCCTATCTATTTCCCATGAAGTGATGGGACCGGATGCCATGATCTTCGTTTTCTGAATGTTGAGTCTTAAGCCAACTTTTCCCCTCTCCTCTTTCACTTTCATCAAGAGGCTTTTTAGTTCCTCTTCACTTTCTGCCATAAGGGTGGTGTCATCTGCATATCTGAGGTTATTGATATTTCTCCCAGCAATCTTGATTCCAGCTTGTGCTTCTTCCAGGCCAGCGTTTCTCATGATGTACTCTGCATAGAAGTTAAATAAGCAGGGAGACAATATACAGCCTTGACGTACTCCGTTTCCTATTTGGAACCAGTCTGTTGTTCCATGTGCAGTTCTAATTGTTGCTTCCTGACCTGCATACAGATTTCTCAAGAGGCAGGTTAGGTGGTCCGGTATTCCCACCTCTTTCAGAATTTTCCACTGTTTATTGTGATCCACACAGTCAAAGGCTTTGGCATAGTCAATAAAGCAGAAATAGATGTTTTTCTGGAACTCTCTTGCTTTTTCCATGATCCAGCAGATGTTGGCAGTTTGATCTCTGGTTCCTCTGCCTTTTCTAAAACCAGCTTGAACATCAGGGAGTTCATGGTTCAAGTACTGCTGAAGCCTGGCTTGGAGAATTTTGAGCATTACTTTACTAGCATGTGAGATGAGTGCAATTGTGCAGTAGTTTGAGCATTCTTTGGCATTGCCTTTCTTTGGGATTGGAATGAAAACTTACCTGTTCCAGTCCTGCGGCCACTGCTGAGTTTTCCAAGAATACAGGCACAGGCAGTTAAATGCAACATGTTTTTCAGAACAGAACTGTTATTATTCCAAAAACCTGTGTCATTTTAAAATGTCCATTCTTCCTACGGTGATTTTTTTTCACCTCTATGTCCAAAACTGCTTTTATGTTTCCTTTTACATTATACAGTAATCACTTCAAGGAATGCTCCAGAGTAACTAGCACCAGACTAGAGAAAGAAACAAGAGCAAACACTCCTCAGAGCCTAAAACAAACCACGTCACCAACAACCACAAAGGATATTAAAATCTACAGATAAGGTCACATGCTGCACAAGACACACCAGTGCATATTTCCCTGGCTTGTTACAAGGTTAATGTGGAATTCAAGCCTTCCTTATGTTTTAAAACAGGAGAGCTTGTATTTACCTGGAACTGGGTTTGTAAAGATGACAATAATCCCCATGTTCTGAATGTAACCATAATTTGCTCATCTATTAGTATCTTCTGGAATAAAGACATTGTGGGGCTTTTTCTCTTTGGGAGTATATAATTTGTGTTCAGCTGGAGCTATATAAAGGTTCAAGACAACATTTTTACATTTGCATAATATGAATATTTGTATCAAACTCAAAAAGCTCCGTTTTTAAAGAATATTAGAAATGTACCATCATAGCAACAGAAGCCTCAGCGTATAAAGTAGGGCTTCTTTAAACCAATTACAGAATTCGAAAGTCTGGTGTACATCTAAAAAGACCTTAGGTGTCTCAAGGACCACACCAAAGGCTCATATCCTCAAATAAGTAGACCTGTATACAATGCTGGCCAACTAAATAAACTAAGAGTCTGAAAGACAGTTGGGTAGTGTGGGCTTCAGGCTACACGGGAAGTGTTCAGCCAATGTATCTTTCGTTCACCATCATTTACAAATTAATATGGTGACAATGATGCAGTTAACATGCTTTAAAAATGAGAAACATACACACCAAACATTGTACAACCAGTTTCTCAGCTGCCTCCAGCTTAAGAAATAACCAAACACATGCACAGACAGTATTTAGACAGCACTCCTCAGCATTTCCCCTGTGCCGTCTTCCGGCAACAACCCTTCTGGGCCAGTCCAGAACAGAGCAGTCTGGCCTGCACAGGTATCCTCTCAGAGAAGGCATACAGACCTGTCAGTGCTCAGGATGGCTTCTCCACTGCATGCCAGCCTCCAGGTAACAGATTCTCTCTTCCCTTCTCTCTCTCCCCACTCCCATGCACTTAACGTCCTTAATGTCTGAGCTTGGCCTCAAATTTTTCTTAGAGAAATCATGTTATAAATGTGGGATAAGGCAGCTCAAGTTCCACTGTCAGTAAAATGTTAGAATGCATTAAAGTGAAGGAGACCTTTTGGAGCTGGCCTGGGAATGAAGCTGTGGTTTCTACTACTGTTCTTTGGGAAAATGCAGTCCAAGTTCTAAGAAAGGAACCCTTGGGAAACAACCCATTCATACTTTAGGGTGTGTACTTTGGGTCCAGATACTAACAGGTAGCAAGGTTGGGGACAAGCAAACACTCTGATTTAAACTTAACAAGTTTTATTCCTACCACTATAGTAACCTGTGATCTCTAGTCCTAAATACTCACCTACAGGTTTCAACTGCAACATGTAGTGTGGGCATTATCTGTTTATGTCGAATCAGAGGTCTTCACTCATCAATTAATGTGAAGACTAGATATGTTATGTAACATAGTGGTGCTCCAGAAAACAAAAGCCAAGAATTTTTCAACCCAAATATCTAGGTCCCAGATGACAGTTCTGGTTTGGGAGGCTGCTCATCTGTAGTCAGAGTGTGAGACTGTACCTAGTTTTTCCCCAGGACAGGAACCGGTGGGACAGAGTGGTTCAGGCAGGCTGAGAATCCACGTGGGACAGGCATCATACAGGATGAAGCCAACTCAGAGACACACCCCTGTGCAGCCCCCTGGGAACCCACCTGCAGCCAGCCTGCCTCCAGACCACAGCGTGGCTCTCCATCTGAAGTCACAAGGCCCACGGTTTGTTTTCATTAGTGGTCCCTCTGGCCTAGCAGAGACTAAAAACAATGCCCAGCTAATAACAGATGATGTGGCAGGAGGGGGCGTGGCCTTCAGGGAGCTTCAGGATGTGGGCATCTGTGTGAGGGTACAAGAAACTCACGGACATGCCTGAAGCATCTCTATTTGTCTAAGACTGGTGATTCCAGTCCTCTATTCAGTCCTCTTAATAACCCTGCCAAGGTGGAGAGGGAGCTCTTCTTATTTGATAGGTTAAGAACGGTGCCGAGGACTGCCCTGGTGGTCCAGTGGTTAGAAGGCCACCTGCCAATGCAGGGGACATGGGTTCGATCTCTGGTCCAGCAACATTCTGCATGCTGCGGGACAACTGAGCCTGCACTCTAGGGCTTGGAGATGCAACTATTGGGCCCACACATCACAGCTAGTAGCCCACATGCCACAGCCACTGAAGTCTGAGCGCCTCGAGCCCGTGCTCCAAAACAAGAGAAGCCATCACAATGAGAAGCCCACACGCAGCAACGAAGAGTACAGGCCCTGCTCGCTGCAACCAGAGGAAGCCCGCTGCACACCCTGCTCGCTGCAACCAGAGGAAGCCCGCTGCAGCAATGAAAGCAAACCGATTACCAGACCACATCGTTACAGGTGAGCGCCTGTCTCCCAGGACCTTCCAGAGGATGTACCCCGTGAGATCTTAGGGACTGGATGACAGCTCCTATTTTTCCACCTCATGCGGAATGCAGTAAGTGCTGGGCACACAGCAGGAGTCACCAGATATCCGTTAGAATGAATTTTTCTCAGCTCCTTCAGCAAGTCCTTCTTATCCCAGGATGGTTATTTCACCGAATGGATTACTATGGCTGAATTCATTTTCTAGTTTTGTTCCTTAAGAAATATATATAATGTCTTTGAAATCTGTGCTTTAGGACAATAAAATGACCCCACGAAAAGAGTGGGAGAAAGTCAAAGCAAAGCACAGAGAAAAGAAAATTATAAGGGAACTGCTTATACCATTCATTAACCTACAAGTTCTCTAGATTAACTCATGATCATCTAAAGTTTCTAGACCAAGGACTGGAAGACAGGAACTTGATATTTCTGAGTAATCAAAATTGTGGGATGTATGCATTTGATATTTAACCTAGACAATATACATTTAAATTCAAAGAACTGTTAAGATAGCCAAATACACAGGATGGAGTACTTCCACTTGCTTCTTAAAATAATTTTAATCAGTCCTTTTATCATTTTTGTTAAAACAGGTAGAATACTGTAAAAAGTTGATGTTTTAGGCTATGTTCTTCTACTCTCTGTGTTACTGTACATAGCAGATCTAAGCTATATTTGATTATCAATTTTATATAATCTGTATACTTCATGTGTCATGCATCAGTACTGTATCATATTCATTACTGGATTTTAATTTAAGGCAAAAGCCACTTTTTCCTGTCTTCTCATTAATAATAGAAAAATTATAGGAAGATCTCTAAACATTTGGAAACTAAATAACATACTTCTAAAAAGTCCATGAGTTACACAGGAAGTCTTAAAGGAGACTGAAAAATATACTCCACCGAACAAAACTGAAAAAAATACACAACAAAACAGCTAAGATGCAGCTAGAGCAGTGCTGAGAGGGAATCTTACAGCATCCCTGTGGCCCAGCGCTAAAGAATCTGCCTGCAGTGCAGGAGCCACAGGAGATGCGAGTTCAATCCCTGGGTCAGGAAGATCCCCTAGAGCAGGAAATGGCAACCCACTCCAGTATTCTTGCTTGGAAAATTCCATGGGCAGAGAAGCCTGGCAGGCTACTGTCCATGGGGCCAGGAAGAGCCAGACACGACTGAGCAAAAGAGCCACAGACATAAGAAACGTTTTAAATCAATAATCTAAACACTCTCCTCAGTGGCTTATAGAAAGAAAATAAAAATAAACCCAAGCAAGCAGAAGAACAGAAATCACCGATGTTGAAATTTTTACAAAAGAGAAAATTAATATAACAGAGAAGTGGTTCGTGGACAAAATCTACCGACCAGTATCAGAAATGGAGCAAGGGATCTCACACAACTTTGCAGACAAAGGAAAGGGAGGAGCTACTACACACAGCTCTACACACATAAACGTGACATATTCAATGAGACAAACCAATTCCTTAAGCGAACACAAACTACCACAACTCACACAACACAAAATATCTGACTGGACTCAAGAGTCAGTAAGAAAATTGAAAATGTAATTTTAAAACTCCCCAAAATATGTCTCTAAATCTGGACAATTTCCCGGGAGAATTCTAGCAAACATATGAAGACAAATTAACATTTGTAACTATACTACACAATCTCTTTCAGAAGAGAGAAGTGGGAGCATTCGTCTATCATTTCAGGAAGCTAGAATCACCCCGATACTAAAAGCTAAACAAAGACAGCACACACACACAAAAGAAAACTACAGACCAGTATGATTTATAAATATAGCTCTAAAAATTCTTCACAAAATAGCAGTGAACAGAATTCAGCAATATGTAACAAAAAATGTATACACAAACACAAATACACCCTATGAGCAAGCGGAGGTTAGTGCAGGAATGCAAAGCTGGTTTAATACCTGAAAATCAAGCATTATAATTTATTACATTAAATGCTAAGAAAAAAATCATATACATCAATAAAGAAAAACTGTTTGGTAAGATTCAACACTCATTCATGATTTTTTAAAAGTCAGAAAAGTAGAAATAAAGGGGAAACTCCCTCACCTTGATAAAGAGCATCCACAACAGACACACAGGTACCCTTACACTCAATGGGGAAAGACTACGAGTTTTCTCTCAAGATCAGGAACACATGCTCTCACTGCCCTTCTTCAACACAGGATGACTGGCTGTGGCCAGAGTGGGGAAAAGGTGCACACATCAGAGAGGGAGACGCAAGCAGTCCTACCTGCAGATGACATGTCTGCCTACATATAAATTCCCAAGGATTTTACAGAAAATTCTAGGGCTGATAAATGAGTTCACTTATCAGTGTTGGACACAAAATCAACACACAAAAATGAACTGTATTCATATGTACTAGCAATGAACACCAAAATTAAAAATACTCTTTACAACTGCTTTTAAAAAGAGAAATATTTCACTGTAAATCTAACAAAACATGTATAAGACTTACATGCTGAAACTACAAAATTCTAGATGGGGAAGGAGATGGGAAGGAGGAGAGGGAGGGGACTTATGTACACTTATGGCTGATGCCTGTTGATGTTTGACAGAAAACAACAAAATTCTGTAAAGCAATTATCCTTCAGTTAAAAAATAAATTTTAAAAAATGAGGAAAGAAATCAAAGAAATATTAAACAAATGCAGAGAAATACTATGTTCACTGATTAAAAGACTACATAAAGGAATGATGTCAATTCTCAAATTCATAAACGTGTTTGACATAATTCCTATTGAAATCTCAGCAAGGTTTTTCATACATTCAAACAAACATTACTCTAAAATTTATGTGGCAAGGCAATGTTTGTCTAGAACAGCTGAAATAGTTTTGAAAAAAGAAGGATGCAGGGGTAAAAACTGATCTACCTAATTTAAAGACATTAAAGAGCTTCTACAGTCAAGAGTGTATGGTACTGGCAGAGGGACACACACGTAACTCAACAAACAGAACAGCAATAAACCCACACACGTATGTTCGACTTATTTTGGACAAAGGGGCAAAAAATAATTCAGAGAAAAGAGAGCTTTTCAGCAAATGATTCTAAAGGAACCAGGTATCCACAGGCACAAACAAAGGACCTCCAAACAAGTGTCACACCTTATATAAAAAATGACTCCAAACATATCATGGAACTAACTATAAAACAACACAGGAGAAAATATTTGGAATCTAGGGCTAAGCACAAAGTTCTTAAATTGACAAGAAACACACAACTCAGAAAAGGGAAAACTGAGTTGGACTTCGTTGATTGAAGAAAAATGTTGTTCTGTGAAAAGACTGTTAAGAAGGCTGAAAAGATAAACTAGAAACTGAGATTAGGACTTGAAGTCCTAGAATACATTTATGAAGCTTCAAGTCTTAACAGTAAATAGAAAACATTTCAATGGGAACATGGGTAAAAGATACAAACACACATTTCACCAAGAGGACACACAGATGGCAAACAAGAACATCAGAAGACATTTAATGCCATCTGTGAAAGGCATTTAAACCACACTGGCAATCACTACACACGTGGCTAAAACGAAAAGTGAAAAAAAGATACACTCACTGGTGAGCATGTGGAAAACCGGGATCATGCCCACATTGCTGATGGGAATGTACAGTGGCATAGCCAGTCTGAAAAAGGTTGCAGTTTGTTAAAAAACTGAACATGTAACTATTTATAAGATCCCATCCCTGATGGCTCAGATGGTAAAGCGACTGTCTACAATGCAGGAGACCCGGGTTCGATCCCTGGGTTGGGAAGATCCCCTGGAGAAGGAAATGGCAATCCACTCCAGGACTATTGCCTGGAAAAATCCCATGGACAGAAGAGCCTAGTAGGCTACAGTCCATGGGGTCGCAAAGAGTCGGACACGACTGAGTGACTTCACTTCATAACTACACTCTGGTGTAGTGTATTTACCCAAGAGAGATGAAAGCATATGTTTACACAAAAACTGGTATATCAATGTCCACAGCAGCTTTATTCACAAAACCCTCAACAGGAGGATAAACAACCTCATTGCTCCTCACAAGGGAAGACCACCCAACAGTGAAAAGGCAGGAGCGACTGACACAGGTGACAAGCTAGACACATCTCCAGAGAATCATCCCGAGTAAGAAAAGCCGACTTCAACACATTATGTACCACACAACTCCATTTAGGAAATGTTGTTGATACACCAAATAGCAACAATAGGAAACATAAACGACTGTCAGTGATTAAGGAGGCTGCTGTTGTTCAGTCACTCAATTGTGTCCTACTCTTGTGACCCACCCCATGGACTGCAGCACGCCAGGCCTCCCTGTCCTTTAGCATCTCCTGGAGCTTGCTTAAACTCATGTCCATTGAGAAGGTGATGCCATCCAACCATCTCGTCCTCTCTCATCCCCTTCTTCTCCTGCCCTCAATCTTTCCCAGCATCAGGATGTTTTCCAATGAATCAGCTCTTCACATTAGATGGCCAAAGTACTTCAGCTTCAGCATCAGTCCTTTCAATGAATATTCAGTGTTGATTATCTTTAGAAAATTACCTTTGTAGGCAAAGTAATGTCTCTGCTTTTTAATGTGTGGTTAAAGAGTAGGGAGGGGTAAAAGGAGAGTAGGTGTGACCCCTAAAGAAACAGGAGTGCTCCTGGAGCAGCAAGATGGAAAAGAGGCCTGGCCCTGGAGAAGGCTGCCCATTGAGCAGGTGATGCCATCCACCCATCTCGTCCTCTTCACCCACCTGCCACCCTTTGTGGCGTCTCATCCCACTGCACCCCAGGGAAACAGTAGGGATTCATGAGGTAGTTATCAGGTGTATTAATGGGCAACAGAAATTAATTCTGATGAAACAAAAGTAACACTTAACATTTAAATTAACACTGTTTAAAGTAAGTACTAGGAACCTCTCTTTGTACTGAATTCTTCGCATGAATAACCTCATTTTAGTCTCACAATAGCTCTGGAAGTCAGAAACTGGCACTGTCCCTTTCTGACAAGAAGGGCGTCTGCTCCAGCCAGCGCTACTAACAAGAGGCCCAAGAACATATGTTCTCAGAAGGTCCAGACCTCCTAGCCTCCCTTCTTCTGACCTGGAAAAGAGATTGCACATTTGTCCAAGGTTAAATCCCTCAATCTGGCTGTCTCAACCTTCTCTCATAACTCTGCCTCTTCTCTGTCTTCAGTCCCTTCCTATCCAAAATTTTCTTGCTGCCAGGGGAAAAATGTCCATGGTTTTCCCAGTTAAAGGAAAGAAAAAAGCCCTTTTTACTGCCATTTCTGTTAGCCACCATCCATTTCTTAGGCCTCTTCTTAGCCCAGCTCCTTGAAAAAAAGCACTGTTTGCTCAACCTTCAGCAGTACTGGCATCCACTGAAACACCCCTAGGCACCACAACCCCTAACGAAAGGGGCACTTCCTTGTCTTATTTCTTCTGTTGACCACTGTCTTTCCCAAGGCTACTGGATGGCCATCGCCCGCTGAGGCCCCTCTGAAGGTCATTCCTTCCTCTCCCCTCTTCCCACAAGCCTCACCCCATAGGATGGCCACCCCATGGGCTCCTCAGCTCTGGCCCTGACCTGCTGACCTGCTTCTCCACATGTATTTGACTCTAACACCCGACTAGACCACGCTGGATTTCAAATGAAAACCTGTCAAACATGGATTGGGAATTTATCTTGCCTAAACATCTCATCAACATGCAACTGTCAATGTCCGAATCTGGGAACTGTCTTAGACCTGTTCCTCTTCCTCCACAAACTGTCCTGATGGAGTACTGTCACTTTAAATACTAGCCCCAAGCCGTCCCCTCCCAACAGCCTCAGCCCAGTGCGAGCTCATCCCTCAAGCTGCTGCCAAAACTGCTCACTGCCAGCATGGGCGTTCTCACCCCTCACAGGCCCACGCTCCATCCCACCCAATGTTCTGGATTCCTCTCCTCCCCCGTGCAGCTCCATCAGTTTTTGCCTTACATATGTTGCTGGTCGGTTATTAAGCACATACACTTTAAGAACTGCTATGTCCTCTTAGAGAACTGATCTCTTTATAATTATGTGATGCTCCTGTCTATACCGGATCACAATCCTCACGCTGGAATCAGCTCATGGCTACTCCAGTTTCCTTTGGAATCTTGTTAGCTCTTTGCATCCATTCACATTTTTGAACACTGAAATATAACTGACATGTCAGTTTCACGTGTGCAACATGATATTTACGGACCATGCAAAATCATCACCACAGTAAGCCTAGCTGACACCCATCACCATACAGTTGCAAGATTTTTTTTCTTATGACAAGAACTTTAGGAGCTACTTGTACAGCAGTTTTCAAATGTGCGTATGGTGTTATTAACTATAGCCATCCTGGGTACATTAAATCTCCGGGGTTCATTAACTGCATAACTACAGGTCTGTACGTTTTCACCCTTTTTGCCACCTTCTCCCATTCCCATCTCCTGTCTCTGGGAACCACCAAGCTGCGCTCTCTATAAGCTTGTTTTGTCGCTGTTCTTTTTAAATTTGACATATAAGTGAAGTCATATGGTATTTCTCTTTCTTTTCCTGATTTAATTTAGCACAGCGCATTATATTCACAAATGACAAGACTGCCTTCATTTTTAATGCCTGAATATTATTCCCTTGTGTGTGGAACACACATACCATTTTCTTTACCCACTCATCCATCAATGGACACTTACATTGCTTCCATGTCTTAACTACTGTAAATCACGCTTCAGTGAACACTGAGGTGCATATACCTTTCCAAATTTGCGTTTTTGTTTTCTTTGGGAGTAGGATTGCTGGACCAAATGGTAGTTCTATTTTTAATTTTCTGCAGCCCCTCCATGCTGTTTATATAGAGATCCGTCACTCTGTTATGTCCGACTCTTTGCGACCCCACAGACTATAATCCACTAGGCTCCTCTGTCCATGGGATTTCCCCGGTAAGAATACTGGAGTGGGTTGCCATTTCCTTCTCCAGGGGATCTTCCTGACCCGGGAATCCAACCGCATCTCCTGGAAGTCTCTGGCACTGGCAGGCGGGTTCTTTACCACCGAGTCAGCTGGGAAGGCCCTCCCATCACCTGTACCTTTTATCTTCTGCCACTGTCCCACAGCTCTTGGATACTACGTTCCCTTTTCATTATTCCTTTTCTCTCTCTCTAGACTTCAGTTTTGAAAGTTCTACTGACCATTCTTCCAGCTCATGGATTCCTTCCTTGGGCATGTTCAGTCTGCTGATGAGCCCACCAAAGGCACACTTCACATCACAGTGCCTTTGATTGCTATTGTTTCCTTTTGCTTCTTTCTTAGGGCTTCTCTCTCTCTGCTTGCACTACCCATCTGTTCTTGAATGTTCTCCACTTTTTCCTTTAAAGCCCCCCAGGATACTAACACAACTGTTTTCCGTTCCTAATGTGAGTAATTCCAACATCTCTGCCACATCTATGTCCAGTCCTAATGCTTGATTTGTTCTTCAAATTATGATTTCTGCCTTTTAGAATGTGTTGCAACTTACTGTTGAAAGCCAGATATGATGTCCTGGGTTAAGGGAACTGAGGTGTGCAGGCCTTTAGCATGAGGCTTTACATCTGCCTCATGAGGATCTACACTGTCTTTGCTGCGTGCATGACTGTAGCCGTCATAGCCAAAAATTTTCTCTGTGGTCACTGCTTCTGTCTGCCCTGTTGTTTCTGCCTTTCCCAAGAGGCTTCTTAAAGGAGGTCTGAGACGTGTGGCCCTTTCGGGCCCGTGACAGTGCAAGGAGACCTGGTGTGGAGGTGAGGCGGGAGGTAAGGGGTGAGGCAGACCTCCTCGGGCCTACGATCAGGTCTCAGGGCTTCCTGAGCCTAAGCCTCTGGACTATGACCCCCTCAGGTGAGACAGAAAGACTGGAGGAATCTGGTGAGGGCTCTCTTCCCTCCCCACCAGATCTGCTGGACTCTAACAGCCGTGTTCAGTCCTGTCTTTTTGAGACCCCATGGACTGTAGCCTGCCAGGCTCCTCTGTCCATGGAATACTCCAGGCAAGAATAATGGAGTGGGTTTCCATTTCCTCCTCCAGGGGATCCAACCCATGTCTCCTGCATCTCCTGTGTCTCCTGCACTGCAGGCGGATTCTTTAGGGCTGAGCCAAGAGGCTCTGATAAGACCAGTTAGATAGTTCCCCAAGGGCAGGACCTGTTAAGAAGTAGAGAGTGCCCTGGTGTCTTTCAAGACGGTTCCTGTTCCCTCCCCAAGCTAGGTGCCTGAGGGGAATTTTCTCTGATCTTTACTGTGGGAATCTGGTAGGGCTCTGAGAGGCAGTCTCACAAAACCGTACCCCCAGCCCCAAGGTGGGGCCCCTGGGATTTTTAACTCTCCGGCTTGTCCGCACTGAGCCCCAGCAGTTCCTCCACTACTGTTAAGGCCCTTCTGGCTTCCCTGATGGCTCAGTTGGGAAAGACTGAGCAGTGCGGTGCAGGGGACCTGGGTTTGATCCCTAAGTCAGGAAGATCCCCTGGAGAAGGAAATGGCAAACCATTCTAGTATCCTCGCCTGGAAAATCTCAAGGACAGAGGAGCCTGGTGGGCTGCAGTCCATGAAATTGCCAAGAGTTGGGCATGACTGAGCGAGTAACACTTGCCCTTTCAAAGCCCTTCCACCCCAGCTCTGGTCTCATTGAAGCTTCTACAAGTTGCTACATCTGCTCGCCTGGCTCTCTATAATTGTGGGGCAGGGATGTGTCCTAGGACTTCAATTCTCTGTTGGACCTAAAGGAGCTGCTGATTTTGTTTCTTTGGCTTTTTTCTTGTTGTGAAAATAGAAGTGCGTTCCAAGTTCCTTGTATGTCAGGTCAGAAACGAAGTCAGAACTCCTATTCTGATGGCTTCATTTGGGCCTTTTAACTCTTCCTATTACTCTGCGTGGGCCCTTGTTTGCACCATTCCTGCAGCGGGCCATGGTGGCTCTGGGAAACTTACCACCCACCATCTCTTTTGTTCTCACATCTGATTACTGTCCCATCTACAAAACATCCACGTGGGAAGCTTTGTCTTTCTGTTCACACTCTGCCCTGAGATAACAGTTGGCTGGGCTTAGGTATTCTACCCAAAAGCATGGGCTCCCTGTGGCCAAAACCTGTTTGCTGGACGCTTGGATATTCTCCTAGTACTGAGCAGAGCAGCAGAAAGAGCCTAGTAGGCTACAGTCCATGGGGTCGCAAAGAGTCGGACACGACTGAGTGACTTCACTTCATAACTACACTCTGGTGTAGTGTATTTACCCAAGAGAGATGAAAGCATATGTTTACACAAAAACTGGTATATCAATGTCCACAGCAGCTTTATTCACAAAACCCTCAACAGGAGGATAAACAACCTCATTGCTCCTCACAAGGGAAGACCACCCAACAGTGAAAAGGCAGGAGCGACTGACACAGGTGACAAGCTAGACACATCTCCAGAGAATCATCCCGAGTAAGAAAAGCCGACTTCAACACATTATGTACCACACAACTCCATTTAGGAAATGTTGTTGATACACCAAATAGCAACAATAGGAAACATAAACGACTGTCAGTGATTAAGGAGGCTGCTGTTGTTCAGTCACTCAATTGTGTCCTACTCTTGTGACCCACCCCATGGACTGCAGCACGCCAGGCCTCCCTGTCCTTTAGCATCTCCTGGAGCTTGCTTAAACTCATGTCCATTGAGAAGGTGATGCCATCCAACCATCTCGTCCTCTCTCATCCCCTTCTTCTCCTGCCCTCAATCTTTCCCAGCATCAGGATGTTTTCCAATGAATCAGCTCTTCACATTAGATGGCCAAAGTACTTCAGCTTCAGCATCAGTCCTTTCAATGAATATTCAGTGTTGATTATCTTTAGAAAATTACCTTTGTAGGCAAAGTAATGTCTCTGCTTTTTAATGTGTGGTTAAAGAGTAGGGAGGGGTAAAAGGAGAGTAGGTGTGACCCCTAAAGAAACAGGAGTGCTCCTGGAGCAGCAAGATGGAAAAGAGGCCTGGCCCTGGAGAAGGCTGCCCATTGAGCAGGTGATGCCATCCACCCATCTCGTCCTCTTCACCCACCTGCCACCCTTTGTGGCGTCTCATCCCACTGCACCCCAGGGAAACAGTAGGGATTCATGAGGTAGTTATCAGGTGTATTAATGGGCAACAGAAATTAATTCTGATGAAACAAAAGTAACACTTAACATTTAAATTAACACTGTTTAAAGTAAGTACTAGGAACCTCTCTTTGTACTGAATTCTTCGCATGAATAACCTCATTTTAGTCTCACAATAGCTCTGGAAGTCAGAAACTGGCACTGTCCCTTTCTGACAAGAAGGGCGTCTGCTCCAGCCAGCGCTACTAACAAGAGGCCCAAGAACATATGTTCTCAGAAGGTCCAGACCTCCTAGCCTCCCTTCTTCTGACCTGGAAAAGAGATTGCACATTTGTCCAAGGTTAAATCCCTCAATCTGGCTGTCTCAACCTTCTCTCATAACTCTGCCTCTTCTCTGTCTTCAGTCCCTTCCTATCCAAAATTTTCTTGCTGCCAGGGGAAAAATGTCCATGGTTTTCCCAGTTAAAGGAAAGAAAAAAGCCCTTTTTACTGCCATTTCTGTTAGCCACCATCCATTTCTTAGGCCTCTTCTTAGCCCAGCTCCTTGAAAAAAAGCACTGTTTGCTCAACCTTCAGCAGTACTGGCATCCACTGAAACACCCCTAGGCACCACAACCCCTAACGAAAGGGGCACTTCCTTGTCTTATTTCTTCTGTTGACCACTGTCTTTCCCAAGGCTACTGGATGGCCATCACCCGCTGAGGCCCCTCTGAAGGTCATTCCTTCCTCTCCCCTCTTCCCACAAGCCTCACCCCATAGGATGGCCACCCCATGGGCTCCTCAGCTCTGGCCCTGACCTGCTGACCTGCTTCTCCACATGTATTTGACTCTAACACCCGACTAGACCACGCTGGATTTCAAATGAAAACCTGTCAAACATGGATTGGGAATTTATCTTGCCTAAACATCTCATCAACATGCAACTGTCAATGTCCGAATCTGGGAACTGTCTTAGACCTGTTCCTCTTCCTCCACAAACTGTCCTGATGGAGTACTGTCACTTTAAATACTAGCCCCAAGCCGTCCCCTCCCAACAGCCTCAGCCCAGTGCGAGCTCATCCCTCAAGCTGCTGCCAAAACTGCTCACTGCCAGCATGGGCGTTCTCACCCCTCACAGGCCCACGCTCCATCCCACCCAATGTTCTGGATTCCTCTCCTCCCCCGTGCAGCTCCATCAGTTTTTGCCTTACATATGTTGCTGGTCGGTTATTAAGCACATACACTTTAAGAACTGCTATGTCCTCTTAGAGAACTGATCTCTTTATAATTATGTGATGCTCCTGTCTATACCGGATCACAATCCTCACGCTGGAATCAGCTCATGGCTACTCCAGTTTCCTTTGGAATCTTGTTAGCTCTTTGCATCCATTCACATTTTTGAACACTGAAATATAACTGACATGTCAGTTTCACGTGTGCAACATGATATTTACGGACCATGCAAAATCATCACCACAGTAAGCCTAGCTGACACCCATCACCATACAGTTGCAAGATTTTTTTTCTTATGACAAGAACTTTAGGAGCTACTTGTACAGCAGTTTTCAAATGTGCGTATGGTGTTATTAACTATAGCCATCCTGGGTACATTAAATCTCCGGGGTTCATTAACTGCATAACTACAGGTCTGTACGTTTTCACCCTTTTTGCCACCTTCTCCCATTCCCATCTCCTGTCTCTGGGAACCACCAAGCTGCGCTCTCTATAAGCTTGTTTTGTCGCTGTTCTTTTTAAATTTGACATATAAGTGAAGTCATATGGTATTTCTCTTTCTTTTCCTGATTTAATTTAGCACAGCGCATTATATTCACAAATGACAAGACTGCCTTCATTTTTAATGCCTGAATATTATTCCCTTGTGTGTGGAACACACATACCATTTTCTTTACCCACTCATCCATCAATGGACACTTACATTGCTTCCATGTCTTAACTACTGTAAATCACGCTTCAGTGAACACTGAGGTGCATATACCTTTCCAAATTTGCGTTTTTGTTTTCTTTGGGAGTAGGATTGCTGGACCAAATGGTAGTTCTATTTTTAATTTTCTGCAGCCCCTCCATGCTGTTTATATAGAGATCCGTCACTCTGTTATGTCCGACTCTTTGCGACCCCACAGACTATAATCCACTAGGCTCCTCTGTCCATGGGATTTCCCCGGTAAGAATACTGGAGTGGGTTGCCATTTCCTTCTCCAGGGGATCTTCCTGACCCGGGAATCCAACCGCATCTCCTGGAAGTCTCTGGCACTGGCAGGCGGGTTCTTTACCACCGAGTCAGCTGGGAAGGCCCTCCCATCACCTGTACCTTTTATCTTCTGCCACTGTCCCACAGCTCTTGGATACTACGTTCCCTTTTCATTATTCCTTTTCTCTCTCTCTAGACTTCAGTTTTGAAAGTTCTACTGACCATTCTTCCAGCTCATGGATTCCTTCCTTGGGCATGTTCAGTCTGCTGATGAGCCCACCAAAGGCACACTTCACATCACAGTGCCTTTGATTGCTATTGTTTCCTTTTGCTTCTTTCTTAGGGCTTCTCTCTCTCTGCTTGCACTACCCATCTGTTCTTGAATGTTCTCCACTTTTTCCTTTAAAGCCCCCCAGGATACTAACACAACTGTTTTCCGTTCCTAATGTGAGTAATTCCAACATCTCTGCCACATCTATGTCCAGTCCTAATGCTTGATTTGTTCTTCAAATTATGATTTCTGCCTTTTAGAATGTGTTGCAACTTACTGTTGAAAGCCAGATATGATGTCCTGGGTTAAGGGAACTGAGGTGTGCAGGCCTTTAGCATGAGGCTTTACATCTGCCTCATGAGGATCTACACTGTCTTTGCTGCGTGCATGACTGTAGCCGTCATAGCCAAAAATTTTCTCTGTGGTCACTGCTTCTGTCTGCCCTGTTGTTTCTGCCTTTCCCAAGAGGCTTCTTAAAGGAGGTCTGAGACGTGTGGCCCTTTCGGGCCCGTGACAGTGCAAGGAGACCTGGTGTGGAGGTGAGGCGGGAGGTAAGGGGTGAGGCAGACCTCCTCGGGCCTACGATCAGGTCTCAGGGCTTCCTGAGCCTAAGCCTCTGGACTATGACCCCCTCAGGTGAGACAGAAAGACTGGAGGAATCTGGTGAGGGCTCTCTTCCCTCCCCACCAGATCTGCTGGACTCTAACAGCCGTGTTCAGTCCTGTCTTTTTGAGACCCCATGGACTGTAGCCTGCCAGGCTCCTCTGTCCATGGAATACTCCAGGCAAGAATAATGGAGTGGGTTTCCATTTCCTCCTCCAGGGGATCCAACCCATGTCTCCTGCATCTCCTGTGTCTCCTGCACTGCAGGCGGATTCTTTAGGGCTGAGCCAAGAGGCTCTGATAAGACCAGTTAGATAGTTCCCCAAGGGCAGGACCTGTTAAGAAGTAGAGAGTGCCCTGGTGTCTTTCAAGACGGTTCCTGTTCCCTCCCCAAGCTAGGTGCCTGAGGGGAATTTTCTCTGATCTTTACTGTGGGAATCTGGTAGGGCTCTAAGAGGCAGTCTCACAAAACCGTACCCCCAGCCCCAAGGTGGGGCCCCTGGGATTTTTAACTCTCCGGCTTGTCCGCACTGAGCCCCAGCAGTTCCTCCACTACTGTTAAGGCCCTTCTGGCTTCCCTGATGGCTCAGTTGGGAAAGACTGAGCAGTGCGGTGCAGGGGACCTGGGTTTGATCCCTAAGTCAGGAAGATCCCCTGGAGAAGGAAATGGCAAACCATTCTAGTATCCTCGCCTGGAAAATCTCAAGGACAGAGGAGCCTGGTGGGCTGCAGTCCATGAAATTGCCAAGAGTTGGGCATGACTGAGCGAGTAACACTTGCCCTTTCAAAGCCCTTCCACCCCAGCTCTGGTCTCATTGAAGCTTCTACAAGTTGCTACATCTGCTCGCCTGGCTCTCTATAATTGTGGGGCAGGGATGTGTCCTAGGACTTCAATTCTCTGTTGGACCTAAAGGAGCTGCTGATTTTGTTTCCTTGGCTTTTTTCTTGTTGTGAAAATAGAAGTGCGTTCCAAGTTCCTTGTATGTCAGGTCAGAAACGAAGTCAGAACTCCTATTCTGATGGCTTCATTTGGGCCTTTTAACTCTTCCTATTACTCTGCGTGGGCCCTTGTTTGCACCATTCCTGCAGCGGGCCATGGTGGCTCTGGGAAACTTACCACCCACCATCTCTTTTGTTCTCACATCTGATTACTGTCCCATCTACAAAACATCCACGTGGGAAGCTTTGTCTTTCTGTTCACACTCTGCCCTGAGATAACAGTTGGCTGGGCTTAGGTATTCTACCCAAAAGCATGGGCTCCCTGTGGCCAAAACCTGTTTGCTGGACGCTTGGATATTCTCCTAGTACTGAGCAGAGCAGCAGGAAGGCAGCAGGGCTCTCCGCTCCTCACTAATAAAAACTCAAAACTTACTGATATTTACTCAATTAAACACTCAGATTTCCTCCAGTTATATAAACTAAGTCTGAGGAAAAAGTGATCTAGCTCTAACCCAATGGGCCAGACCAGAATTAAATAAAATAGGGGCAGCAGGGACACAGAGGCTGTAAGGTCACCAGGGCAGGATGGGAACCCACCCCGGGGCATCACCACCACACCCCTCATTTCACTTCAGGCGGGGCTGCCTCAGAGAGGGAACGGATCCAGAGCAGCAGCTGATCAGCGCCCCCCCCCCCCATCCTTTCCCCAGGTTAGGAGGGCTCAGAGTTTAACCCAGGGGAACGACTCTAAGTACTGTACTCCTATGGGTGCCTGGGGTGGCTGCGCTGCTGGATCCTTCTGGATGCCCTTCACATTTAATGGGAAAAATAATCCTTTTTAATGCACACTCAGCAATGTGTCTAATGCACCCAGCCATGTGTGGACCACCTGGAGTCGTACTGAGTGGACTGAATCGCATCTTCTATTAGCCCAGGTAGAGGGTGTGGCCTTGCAAACCTCACCCACAAATCTCAACAGCAGCCTGCTGATCTGGGCCCTCAGGAGGACTCAGTGAGCAAAGTCCACTCGGGCTGAGCCAACCAGCAGGGCCCCTGTCCTGCCGTGAGTCTGCTCCTTTAGAGAAGTTCTTTCTTGAACAAAACTTTGAAAAGAGGGAGAAACATGAAACCTCCTATTTTTCACCTATATTTTTTACACAGTAGAATTGCAGTATTCAGCTGCCAATGCTGAGCCGAGAATCATAAAGAGAGATCTCGAGCAGTTCCTGTGTGCTGGGGTTTTCAAGCTGTCTCCTATTCCAGTAAGTGGAATGCTGGGATTCTGCACAGGGTCATGTGACGGCCAGGCAGCACACAGCTGCCCCCTGGCACCGTATGTAAATGAACTCAGTCACCCTCTGGGTTTTCCCCTTTCCCGTCCCTGCTCTTTGCGCAGGACTCAGAGCCATAGGGACTAACTAGCAGAAGTTTGCTCTGTGCTTTAACAGCAGGCAGAAAGCCAAACAACAAATACAATGACTGGATTCATTTTTACAAGCAAACACTGGAACTGAATTCACCCTCGTCCGGGAAGAATGCCTGCCATTAGAATGAGCAGGAAATCCAATTCAAAACAGGGCGTGTCACCTTAATTCACAGCAGGGCCTTTACACCTTGACTGACAGCCTTTGGAAATAAGAGCTTCCGTGTGTTAAAGGCTCATGCTAGAGACGCCATTTCACTCAGATGATCTAGAAATACTGCGCAGGACATCTGAATGCCCACAGCCAGGCCCTGGAGTGGCTGGGAGCTCTGCTCCGCCCCCTCTGGATACTGATTATCAGTCTTGGAAAGCAGTAAAGTTATCTAGTTCCGCCAAGCCCTTCCACTCCGCCGCCACCCTCTCTGACACTGTATCAGCCCGCTCTTGTCCCCTGCTGCTAAGTCACTTCAGTCGTGTCCGACTCTGTGTGACCCCATAGACGGCAGCCCACCAGCCTCCCCCATCCCTGGGATTCTCCAGGCAAGAATACTGGAGTGGGTTGCCATTTCCTTCTCCAATGCATGAAAGAGAAAAGTGAAAGTGAAGTCGCTCAGTCTGTCCGACTGTTAGCGACCCCATGGACTGCAGCCCACCAGGCTCCTCCGTCCATTGGATTTTCCAGGCAAGAGTACTGGGGTGGGGTGCCATTGCCTTCCCCACTTGTCCCCTGGGTCACCTGAATAACTTCACAGGGGTTTCAGAGCTGGAGGGAGGGAAGACCACCACACCCCCAGAAACACACCGGGGGTTTTACGTGCTCATCTCCCATGCCTCTGGCTGCCAGGGACAAACTGGAGTGCTGGGCCTGTGGTTTCAGGAGGAAGTGATCAGAGAGACAGGAACTCGCACTGCTGCCACAGCACAGCTGGCCCTGACCTAAACGACAGTGAGTCCAGGAGTCAGACACGTGAAACACAAGGGGCCAAGTGCCCCTCACGGAGATTTCCATCTGGGCACACGGGAGGGGAGTGCAGAGGGGACAATATAAAGAAGTAAAGGCTTCCCTGACTTCAAGGGTTAATGAGGAATGAGAAGGGGGGAAATGTTTCTCATCCCCACAAGGACATTATTTTATATGAATTCAAGAGGTGCTATTACTACTGGAAGACAAACTGAGAGGCTTCTTTAGGATATACAGCAAGGAGCAATAAAGAGCGAAGAGTGGCAAAGCTGGGTACAATCTGCTGCACACCCGGGATCCTGCTGGGAAAGACTGAGGGCAGGAGGATAAAGGATGAGATGGCCAGACAGCATCACCAACTCACAGGACATGAGTTTGAGCAGGCTCTGAGAGGTGGTGAAGGACAGGGAAGCCTGGCGTGCTGCAGTCCATGGGTTCAGGACTAGAGTCAGACATGACAGGTTCAGGAGTTAGCGGAAGGTCAAGGACAACAGCGCTGAGCTGACAACCCTAAGGCTGGTGGCTCAACTAAGGGGAGAAACAGCTCAAGTGTCACAGCCACAGCTCCAAGTCTCTGTGTCACACAGCAGGGCTCTCCCCTAAAGCACCGTCATCAAAGCTAAAGACTCCCAAGCCAGATTTTCAGGCCACGTAATTACCATTTGCAGTCACAATCCCACCAAAGTCCATCTGTGTGCAACGCCTCCACCTTACTGATTTGGTCAGGGTCAGAGAAACAGGAGTTCAATAAAGCACCAGGAAGCTCATAAAATAAAACTTAGGTGAATATACACCAAACCAGTAGCCAGGTTCAAGTTGTCAAAGAAAAAATTGCCTTAAAACTTAAAAAAATTTCTTAAATGTTGCTTTTAAAACAATGTGGCAGAAACATTATTAGATTACAGTAGATTTCACTAATAATACATAATAAAGAGCTTTTTCAGAATATTACTATCTGGAAGAAGAAGAAGAAGAAGAAAAAAAACTATCCAAAAACAACGACATCCAGAAAATAAAATATTTTTTAGCATTAAAAAGTAATAATATAAACTTGGATTTTAAAACCAGGTTTTAAAATTCTACAAATAATTTCTACGTTTAATGGTCTTTTCAAAAAAGGAAAACAATAGAATATGGTGCATACAACACAGTGGTATTTTGTGATTTCTGACATGAACACACCTGCAGCCCAGTCAGTCCTGCAAACTTGGAGAGGAGACCAGTCAGCCCAAGGCTACTCTGGAAGCCAGCAACCTCTGAGCCAGGCCTCTGAGCTCACAGGCCCTTGCCTTTCCACGCTGGCTCTGACCAACCCATCATCAGCTTTTTCTGCCACTGACAACCAAACAGGGAAAATATACGAATTTTACAATGGTTGTTTTCCTCACAAGTTTGGAGAAAGAGATAACGCGAGGGGACGTGTGTGGGTACATAGAGTGACATGTCACAGAGCCGCACAGCCAGTCAAAGCCACGTGCTTACCGAAGCAACGAGCAGGTGGGACAGTGTGATCCTCTCAGGGCTAAAGTCATTTCTCTACTGCTCACACACGTCTAAGATCTAGCAGCATCCTTCATTAACGTGAACCGCTACCCTAAAACTAACTGAAATGCATCTACAAAACCCACCTGAAATGCTTTCAAATACAAAATGGACCGACCCTCTATTAGGACAACAAAAACATCTGGGTATTTCTTCTAAAATCCTCCTCGCCATTTCCATATTTCCTTCATTTATACCAACATACATTCCATAATACCCAAGACAGAAATTTCAGGCTTTAATCATTTGCTCGAGGAGAAAGTAGTAAGGAAAGGAAGATAGTTACTACCATTTATTCATCAAAGCAACTTAATCAAACATCCACAGTAAAAGTGCATGAGGTCACCCTCAACATGCACCCGGAGCCCTCCGCTGGGTCCCACCCACTCTTCCTCTGACCTGACGCTCACTCTGAGGAGCCTCTCTACTGGGGTAGGACTGGGATCCAAGAGGCAATCTCAAATGCTACCCATACCCTTTTCTCTGAAAGAGCAAAGTCCTGGAAAGGCCATGACCACAGTATATGAAGTCACACAGCACATCAGGAAAAGGTCCCTACGGAACTCTGTGAGTCTCAGCCAGCTGGCTTAAATTTCTCAAGGTCATTTCAACAGACTACCAAAAACTTAGGAAAACTTGACATCCCTTGCCCTCCACGTGCTGCATACTAGAGCAAGTCTAAGACAAAGATGGGGCTTCTTTCTGAAGCCAGGTAACCAGAACTCCTTTCTAGGGGCCGACCTGCCCTGCACATCGCTCTGCAAGCCTCAAGAACAGTGGACATGCAGTGAATGACCTCATCTCCCTGACTTCAGTCTCCCCATCTGAAAATTTCAGACAGGTATGCTTCTCTTATACTTGTGTTAAGGATGAACAGAAGTAACATCCATGAAACACTACATACGGTGAGCTTCTTCTCAAAAGAACAAGAACGCTCATGCCATCAGCTGCGTGCTGTCTTGGGTGGTCACAGGGCAGACCAGGAGAGGTGGGAATCACCCCCAGGGACTGAGAGGAGAAAATGCAGGGAACAAAGATTCTCAAGTCAAACTCTAAAATGAACAAACCATTCTTCAGTTTGCTTGATACAAGCACAAAATTCAACAATTTAAGTTTTGTTTCATTCATATCAAACGAACACTCAGAATGTGTGCCAGTTTCAAACTTACGGTTAACAAAGGGGAAGCGGGGGAGGGATAAATTAGGAGGCTGGGATTGACACAAACAAACTACTATATGTCAAAGAGATAACTAACAAGGACCTACTGTGTAGCACAGGGAACTCTACTCAATACTCCGTAATGACCTACATGGGAAAAGAATCTAAAAAAGACAGATAAATATATACATATATATATATATAAAAGACTCATCTTGTTCTACAGCAGAAAGTAACACAATGTTTAAAATATATTATGTATAATTCAGCTTAAGGTAAACAGTTGTCAGATTTACCAAATAAAATATAGGATGGCTATGTTTTATTCCTAACTACACTTTAATAAAAACTTTTTTAAAGCTGTGCCAATTTTAACATGAAGTAAAAAGGTGGCCAGAACAGGTGACCTCCTTGGGGCCAATATTAAACTGATCATTAGCAAGCTTTGTTGTTGTTCAGTTACTCAGTCATGTCCAATTCTTTGCGACCCCATGGACTGTAGCATGCCAGTCTTTCCTGTCTTCCCTGTCCTTCACCATCTCCTGGCATTTGCTCAAATTCATGTCTATTGAGTCAGTGATGCCATCCAACCATCTCGACCTCTGTTGTCCCCTTCTCCACCTGCCCTCAGTCATGTCCGACTCTGTGTGACCCCAGAGACAGCAGCCCACCAGGCTCCCCCTTCCCTGGGATTCTCCAGGCAAGAACACTGGAGTGGGTTGCCATTTCCTTCTCCAATGCATGAAAAGTGAAAAGTGAAAGTGAAGTCACACAGTTATGTCCAGCTCTTCGCGATCCCATGGACTGCAGCCTACCAGGCTCCTCTGCCCATGGGATTTTCCAGGCAGGAGTACTGGAGTGGGGTGCCATTGCCTTCTCCATGTTGAAGGGTTACCTGACTTGAAAAGAACTTTTTCTACTTCCCTGAGCCCTGAGAACAGTGGTCCCAGCCTTCAGTCACAGATGCAAATTACAAGAAGAAACTGCATTTGTGGGCTGGAGAGGCCACAGTTGGAGTGAAAATGGTCTGATGAGGAACTCTTCATCTTCTTGGAGACTTTTAATTGTTTTCTGGGTTATTTTGGAATTTCAAAGTGTATCATGTGCTCAACATCACTAGTCATGATGGAAACGCAAACCAAAACCAGGATGAAATACCACCCCACACCCATAAGAATCGCTATTTTTTAAAAAGGAAAATATCAAGTATTGGTGAGGATGTCGAGAAACTGGAACCCACTGCTGCTGGAATGCGCAATGGCTGGGCCACTGTGGAAAACTATGAGTTCCTCAAAAAGTTAAACACAGAAAGAACATATGCTCTATTATTTTCACTCCTAGATATATGCTCAAAAGAACTGAAAGCAGGAACTAAAACAGGTATTTGTAAATCGATGTTCACAGCAGCATTTTCCACAATAAATGAAAGGTAGAAACAACTCCAGTGTCTGTTAACAAATGAATGAATAAATAAAATGTGGTCCATCCAAAGAGTGGCATGGATTTTGAGGATATTAAGCTAGGTGAGAGAAGTCAGACACAAAAAGGCAAATACTCTGTAATTCCACTTATACGAGTTACCTAGAATAAGCAAGTTTATAGAGATGGAAGGTATAATAAAGAATACCAGGAGCTGTGGGGGGCAGGTGGGGAAAGAGGTAGGGAATTATTATTAAATGGGTACAGTTTCTATCTGAGATGATGGAAAAGCTCTGTACACTGGTGATGCTTGCAACATGTTACAAATATACTTAATGCAACTGAAGTGAAGTGAAGTGAAGTCGCTCAGTCGTGTCCGACTCTTTGCGACCCCATGGACTGTAGCCTACTAGGTTCTTCTGTCCATGGGATTTTCCAGGCAATAGTCCTGGAGTGGATTGCCATTTCCTTCTCCAGGGGATCTTCCCAACCCAGGGATCGAACCCGGGTCTCCTGCATTGTAGACAGACGCTTTACCATCTGAGCCACCAGGGACTCAATGCAACTGAATATAAAAATATTAAAATGGTTTTATGTTATGTGATGTGTATTTGCTACAGTTTTTTTTAAGTATTCGTGGNGGATTGCCATTTCCTTCTCCAGGGGATCTTCCCAACCCAGGGATCGAACCCGGGTCTCCTGCATTGTAGACAGACGCTTTACCATCTGAGCCACCAGGGACTCAATGCAACTGAATATAAAAATATTAAAATGGTTTTATGTTATGTGATGTGTATTTGCTACAGTTTTTTTTAAGTATTCGTGGATTATGTGTATACCTATATGAGAGTTTACAAAGCAAAGAATGTAGTTTTGTCTCAAAGTACAGAAACGTCACTTGTTCAGTCAACAAATATGTTAAATTTCTAGACACTCCTGGGCTTTGTAGATTACTGGAGGATCCCGTGTGGATGGTGTGAGAGGCCCTAGGTGCCTCTGCATCACCTCCAGCCTCAGGGCTATTGGCTACGCCCTGCAGGTGCTCACCAAGTTCTCAAGCAAAACACCTACCAGAGGTCGGCAAGGATCTTCTCTGCCCTGTAATTAGCAAACACACATTTGGAAAAGGAAGAGAACTATCTTTGCATTCTGAAACATGAGCATCGTTCTGTTAATAATTCCTCACAATCACCTCTCAAAACAGGTCAATGACTCCCTTGGCATAGCTCAGCAGAAGGTGACACCAGAGGTGGTCAGGAGACGTGACAGGAGCTCCTGGAACAAGTGCTCAGCGGGGCTTCTGCCTGCAGGCCACCTGCGGAGTTCCACGGGCCTCCCAAACCGCAGGGGCTCGCCTCGCCAGAAGGACACCTACTCTTCCTTCTGTCAACCTTCACACAACAGGAAACAGTTTTAAAACATGCTCTGTGATTCCACGATGAGTGTTAACGAAGAGCCATTCAGTCTCTTTAGGAGTGTGTGAGAAGGGTAGACTTGGACACACAAGGCGACTGTCATGCTGTTTTGTGAGATGTATGTGTGTACGTAAGGAAATGACTTGACGTAAGGAAGTATTATTTAAATTTCCTCTTAAGCAGTCCTGAGTAACTGTCACATATACTGGAGTACTTCCCTCATCTCCCTTATTAGCTTGTTTTTTTCAGCACTGCCTACTCAAATTACTTTCAGCCATCAAGTTTGACACCCTCAGAATCATATTAAAAGAGGCAACAAACGCCAGGATTCTTGCCTGGAAAATCCAATGAACAGAGGAGGAGCCTGGTGGGCTAACTTTCATGGGGTTGCAAAGAGCGACTCAGCATAGCACAATCCGACAGAATCTATCACAGATCGAAGTACATCCCTTCTTTGTGCCTCACTGTAACTACAGAATCCTACCACAACAGCCATAACAGAATGCTGCACAGACCATGAACACGTGCTTCCTGCTCTGGTCCTACATGCAGCTCCGCTGCCCTCAGAGAGGAACCAAGAGCACAGCTTCCACAGCACCTATCAGCCAGCACTCAGAGCCTAGGGCCCAGCACCCAGCAGCACCGGCCTGGAACAGGACAGTTACTCAGCGAGTGTTTGTGGAATTGATGGATGGATGCACTTTGCCTTAGATGAGATTAGATACCCATTTAGAGGTGAATTTTTGTTATAGATAGCTGCTCTCCCTCAAATTTAGCAGACATCTCCATACCGAATGAATGAAAAGTAAATTTCAACCAGTAACTTCAGATTCAGACAATTTCAGTTCAGTTCAGTCGCTCAGTCGTGTCCGACTCTTTGCGACCCCATGAATCGCAGCACGCCA